>CAUJNA010000557.1:2375182-2570182 GCA_963377175.1 Effrenium voratum | reverse complement strand
TGCAGCACGAACCAGCATTGCCACCTCTCAGGCAGGTGCGCGAGTCCAAATGCCAATTGACCTTTGAATAATGGTGATCCAGATTAATATGCCGTACCCCAAGAAAGCAACACAAGGGATCGTAAAGGCTGCGCTGCATATTTGGCTCTGTAGGTCTTGTCATTGGTGTTCCACTTGGTTTCCTTTTCAAACCACCAACATGGGCTTCAAAAATGGTGGGTTTGCCGTTTGCCCTTCAGTCCTTTGCAACATCCCATTTCTGGGTATCAAATTCGGCGGCTTCCCAAGCCTTAACAGGACCCCATGTCCGTCCCCGTCCCAAAACGAAACACACACACACACACCCGTGGCATGGATGCAGGTGGCAAGATGATAGGTTGCAGCCAAGAGCCCCAAAAACCAATACCCTAATGAAGCAGGTGGCAAAAACCAATACCCTAACCAACCAAACTACAAAATAGACCCTAAGTGTCCATCATCCACCCCCCCCCCCGTTTCGCGCGAAGCCACGGCCTTCACCCCAACCAGCAGCACATAGCTGCCCATGGCGGTGAGGTCCAGCAACACCGCGGGCACCGCCTGAGACGCGAGAGCGCGAGAGAGACTCCGCGCCCGTAGAAGCGAAGGGAGCCATGTTGCCGGCGAAGGGTTCCCCTACTCCAAATACCCACATGTTTCTAGGGTATTTAAAAGCCCTGGGTAAAGGGTATTTGGAGGGGGTGTGCTGCTGTCGGGGGGTGCGAAATCCATTTCGCACCACCGAAGAAAGCCTGGAATGATTCGATTCCCCTGTAAATACCAAGAAACAATGAGTTCGCATGGCTTCAAATGATGTCGCGGTGAGCTTCACTTTCCTGATTTGCATACGCTACAAGGGTTGAAGGCTGATTGCAAACTCTTTGTGGCTGGACAAGTTGCAGCATCCGAAAACCACAGGATCACTCCAAACAAACAACATATCAAAACCCGTTTGACACGTCCTAGGGTATGTTCTCGGTGACATGTTCTGAGCATCGTCCAAAGTCAATGAATTATCCAAGCGAGCTGTAAGCATCAGAAAGGGCTGTTGGTTGGCGATAATTCCTCCGGCAGGCGGAAGCCCTTTGCCTTACATAGATGTGTCTCAAAAGTGAGGGCGGAAAAAAACAACCTCCACAAATACTCGAGTCCTTGATAAATGTATATGTGTATATATTACTGTATATGTATATATATATATACATATTTGCCGCATAGGCCATGTATAATATTCATTTGAAAAGGCAACAAAACACTGCTGTTGAATTCCTCAACATAGAGATAAACTCCTGAGAGCATTGCTCCCCAAGGGCCCCTCCGGCAAAAAAGGCCAGTTCCGTTCTTTTTGGTCACCTTGGCTGGACACAAAATGGCGTATTGGTTTCAGTTTGCTTCAAATCGGCTACCAGCGTCGCCTCGGTTTTTTTTTCAAAAGCTTTTGCAGAGAACTCGCACCCGTTGGCCACCCGCCCGGCTTCGCGCTCCGAGCGCCCGTGCCAAGGGCCACTTCAGCACATCGTAGGATGGGCCCACAGGCGACAGCAGCACATTGGCCGCCTATTCGCAGCTTCTGCCGAATGCATGGATCCAAATGCGTCGACCGATTTGTTGGCTAGGACAAACTAAAGGAACAGCATCAAGTCTAGGTCCTCCAGTGGAGAGGTTAGAATAAGGGTACCCTTTTTTCTGTAGTCTATTTTAGTAGGGGAACCCTCCCGCAAAAAAGGTAAAAGGGCAGTACTGGGGGACCTTGAAGTTGAATGAGGTTGCCCGATATTGAGACCAATGTCATACCTAAGCTTGACCATAGGACGAGCAACTGATGGGCAGGTTGGCCGTAAACACAACCATGTCTACATGGGCTGTGGCTGATCCACCAGATCTATGCATGCCCCTGTTCATCGTTTTCACCCAATCAGTTTGCCAAGGGTACAGTACACAAAAATAATAATTTGACTGGTGCCGTTGCATTCACTCTGGTACTGCGCAAAACGCAACCACAGCATTCATCGTTTCAACTGCTTCACCTGTGTGTCTGTGTCTGTGTTGCTTTTCTTGTTGGCCCATAACTCTTTCTACAGTCACCAATAGCTTGGGCAGCTGCCAGGTAGAGAATGTTGGCAATGCCCGAGCCTCAGTACGGTACGTTAGCTGACACTTTGGCTTCAGCTCTACCATTTGGACCAATCCCGACCTTCCTGAACTTTCAAACGTACCTGAAATTTCTGCCTCCCCTGTCAATCGGCTGGTTTTTGGAATTCGTACCTTTTTCTTTTGGCTTGTCCTCTTGTTGGACCTCGAGCAGTTTTGGAGGCATGAGGGCTGTCAGGTCCTAATATATGACCTACTCGAGCAGAAACTATGTGCAAAAACGCCCGCAACGGCCCGCAAAACGAAACGAGCGCAAATTTGAAAAGTGCTCATTTGAAAATATACACCTCGGGCACTTGTCCATTGCTCGGGCGGAAATTGAAGAATCGGGCACAAACTGTGTGTTCCAGCAGAAAAAAAAACAACGAGCAAAAAAAAGGTATCAATGGAAGGTCCAGGTGACAAGTGGGATCAAGCAAGGCTAGTCTGGATGCCGATCCTATTTTGAGTGCAACCGAACCTACGACAAACCAAAGGAAACACAAAAGTGAAGCATGTCAAGGACCCCACCACCGAGATATGGTCTTGAGAGGGCCAACTGGCCGCCCGAGGAGTGCTGTGTACTTCGAGAGTCCGCATCCTTACTGGCAAAGGGGAGTCCCATGATGGAATACATGATGCTCCTCTTACGATGCGTCCTTCTAAACCACCGTTTCAAGGGATAGTCTGAGGATGTCGACCCTGCAATTCAAAAGGGTAATTCATTGAAGCTTCCTATTGTTGAGGGGTACACCGCTCCGATACACCGTTGGGGCGGGGGTAGATCAAGCCGCTGTGGGCCCACTAACCATGTGACCTGCAGCTGAGAGGTGCTTGGAAACTTCCCCAAAATCCACCAATAGGGCGCTCGGAGGAACGAGTCATAAGGCTACAGCCAAGACTAAGGTCAAAAGGAATCGCCAAAACCAAACTCGGCATGGGCAAGTCAGGCACTGCCCAGTGCGAAAGGTGCGCATGGCGGCGCACAAGCGAGCTGAGGGTCCGACAAAGGCACATGAGGAGGGTCTGGCAGATGGAGGTTAGAAGGATGGACACCAAGCCGCAGCACCTACCGCCCGAAGTGCTCGTCAAGTGGAGTGAGGAACCATCCCTCAGGCCCCGTTGCAAGCCACACAACTAGATGGGGCGCCATGTGGCACAAGACCAGCTCGTATTTTCTTTGGTGGCCCCGACAGATTGAGTGCTTAGACCTACCAAGCCCTGCAAAGTGTCTTTTTACACGCATTTGCAGCGATAGTCTAAAGGTGGACAGATTCTGGGGATTCAAAATGAAAGGCAAGAGCTTGATTGAAATGTGGGTGCCAAAAGCCAAAGCTGGGGATGTCACGGAACGTTGGAAGGTTGCTCGAAAAAAATAAGATTGACCGTCGATTTCTAGAGTCCGGCCATGTTGGGTGGATGGTCTACTTTCCCTATGGTGTGGGCCTCAAGCTGTCAGCCCCTCAAAAGCAGATTCTTGGACAAAGTTCAGCCCAGCAGATGTGTCCCAAAACCTTGAATGTTCCTTTGTTCAACTAGCCAGCCCCACACAAACATTAGCAACTCAAACTCTGCTCGTGCGCAGCCAAATGCCGAAGGCACACGGATCCATCAGGCCGTGGCAGGCCGAGATCACACATCACCCGAAAGGAAACGAAAACCGCACAATGGCCCTCAAACGGATTACCCTCCCGCCCTTTTCACATGGAACCGTTCGACGTTGGGGGTCCTGGTTTGGACCAACCATTCTCCTTTTAAAGGGGCCGGGTCCCAACGTCAGGTTCCATGTGAAAAGGGTGGGGGGGTAGTGTTTAACCATCAAAAAGGCGCCATTTGGTGAACCCTAACACGGTTTGGTAGCTGAGGTGCAGATTGCCTCACACACACAATGTCTGAGGAAGGCATTGACACTGGACACATGGCACCTGTTCCAGACTAGCTAAGACATGCCATGCTGGGCTTTTGTCGTTGGCTCAGTTGACGGGTTAATTTTCTCCGTCAGTTTTGCGCACATCTGGTCGGCACAACTTTGATATGGAAACAACGATAAGTAAGGCACATTCTTCATGAGTCAGCTCGCGAAGCCCTGTGTAAGGATGCTATAATTTGCCCGGTTTTTGACTGTTACTCCGCTTAGATTGCCTTCCAGCCACGCTCCACTCCGAACCAATTTAGCCATGGTTGGCAATGTTGACGGACGGATGGACGGATGGACGGATGGACAAATGGCCAATGGACGGATGGACGGATGGACATAAGGACGGACGGACCTATAGGGAGTGACACGAAGGTGGCACACTGAAACCCGACCACCCGACCCGTAAGATGGCACATGACGCACTTGCCAGGTCGTGTTTCGACCCCTGGTGACACCAGTGCAAGTTAGTCGGACTGGCGGCCTGGCAATGCTAAATTTAGCATGGCAATAACAAATAGTACTGGCAATACTATTGTTAGTACTGGTAAAACTAAATCAAGTGACTATAAGGAAGGAAAGAAACAGAGTCCACAACTACACTCTCATAAAGGCAGCCAGCTAATTACAGCAAACTGAATGAATCCTGACACTGCAAGACAAAGGTTGTTGCCACAGATGGTCCATCACCAAGATGGGAAGGGGAGCGGGAAGCTTCAGCACGGCAAACAGGTGACTGGGTCTCGTGCTCAACTGGCAGCTGCATGTCCACAAATTCCAGCAACGATCGGCGCAAGAGCCTCAGCCGCGAAAACCGGAAGAGTTCGCTGAACGGAGTCCTCCCAGTCAGGTCTGCTGATGAAAATGTTGTTTGGCTGGGAAATTCTTTGGTTGGCTAAGGATAACCAACAGGAAACTCACCATTTGGGGGTTCCCTTCTGAGACAAACCCCAACAAGCCAAAGTATCCAACAGCTTTCTGAGGGAAGCCAAAACGAAGCCGTTGCCATTTGGAGGGAGGCTGCCCGGGACAAACCCAAAGAAACCCAAGGAGAATTCAACAGCGGCGCGATTTCTGCCTTGAGCCCAACAACTCGCCCTTGGCTACACTCCAGCCGTCGCTAGAGAATCAAAGGAGCTCTTCCATATAACATGTTGTGCCACAAAAACGATTTCTGCTTCATCGCCCTCCTTCTCAAAGAGAACTGTCGTGGACCCGGCCATATGGCAGCACACCTTTGGATGTATATACAGTAAATAAATATATACATATATATATATATATACATATACATGGCTATGAATTCTTTGAGGATATGTGACGCGCGGCGCGCCACGAATCTTGTTGCGGAGGTGTGGGGTTGGGTCTGTAAGGAAGTATGTAATGGCTATGTAGCGAGGTCTGCAACGAGGTATAGTAGAAAAAGGTGTTTTTGTGTTGCGGCCCCTGTTCCAACTTTTCATCTGAATGGCAAGCTCTCTGCAAGTTGACTCTTCAGCGAAAGCATGCTCTGCAAAAGTCTGCTCTGCAGCCACGGGAAATCACTGAGAGTCTGTGCATGCATCGGGGTGTGCAACGAGGAGCATGAAACCTGCCAAGAGGTTTGCTCATGTGAGGTGTGTAACGAAGGTGCGTAACGAGCGGCGTGCAATTAGCCATCGGGTCTTGTACAAACGTCTGTAACGAATGTCCGCCCTGGCTCTGTTGCAGACCCCTCAAACAGTTCACTGCCGTGTATATATATATATATAATATATATATATACACATGTGAGTTTGTATGCGTATGATCATCCATCCGTATATATTTACGTGACCTAGATGTACAATTATGTACTTCGCCACTTCGCCGCGGGACAGTTCCAAGGCCCTTGCTTGGTCCCTGGAGGCTGCCCCGGAGCCGAGCGCACCTCGAAGGGGGCCAGGCACAGGTCGCAGCCTAAGCGAGCGAGCCGGGCCCAGGGAGCGATTGATGGGCCCCACTGAAAGGAATTCGTGTTCAAATCGTTCGTTTCGCGTCATGTTTCTACGTTTCTAGGTTCCTATGTGGAGGGTTTCTAAGGTTCTATGTGGAGGGTTTCTAAGGTTCTATGTGGAGGGTTTCTACGGTTCTATGTGGAGGGTTTCTACGGTTCTATGTAGAGGAGGTACTGGTCTCTGTTTGTTCTGTTTATACCTTTGTGCATCTGCGTGCATTTGGGCTCTCATTGAGGGGTCTGAGCAAGAATTCAGGACCCAAAGGTGCCCATGAGCCCACGAGCTAATACAAATCAGAGCCCCTCAACCCCTATAACTTCCATTTGCTTTTCCGCGCCCTGCGGGAAAAAAAAACAAAACACCCATATTTTTTCCAGTAGTGATGAATGCCCTTCAAATAAAACAAGGGAAACATCTCAAAATACTCGGAAGCAAATAAAACATGAACATCACACCGAGGGCAAGTCGCAATTGGCCATCACACCTTGGGAGCCAGTGGTTTCTTGAGAGGAAATTGAATAGCAACAGATATTTGTCGAACAAAAAGCGTAGAACCTGACAATAAGTGAAAAAACGAAGCCGAATCGAAGCAGTATCTTCTGGACCTCAGACATGCGCACTGAAAAATTGCACATCTCCGCAAAGGCCATGCCCCTGCTCGAGGCACTTTCAGACCACCACACAGAACCCACACTTCCGAAGCGAAAGTCTCCCGAAACAGGAGCTTCTGAGCAACTTAGCATTAGGTCCTCCAGCAGAGAGGTTAGAAGAAGGGTTCCCGATTTTTTATTTTGTCTATTTTAGTAGGGGACTCCCCGAAGAAAGGGTAAAAGGGCCCTGAGAAAACCTAGTCTACTAGAATCATGATGATCATTCCCAGCATCGCCAGTGTCTTTTGGCGACTCCGGTCTGTCTCTGTGGCCAGGCAACTTGGGGGAAGTCTTCGTTCGCAAAACATGGCCCGGCCCCAGAGACTGAGCTTCTGAGCTTCGCGCGCCACTCGCCCTGCGCAGCGCCCGTGTGCTTGAGCCAGTCGATAAGACCTGTGGATGGATCTGCATGCGCTCGGTTTGTCAATTTCACAACCTGAAATAATATTGGTTGCTTTCTGCTCCCCTGCTAAAAGTGACTAATTTTTAGTGGTTGAATGGAAAACCTATTAGTTGGCAAAAAGTGAAAGTCCTGACATCCAAGCAAAATGCACCAAAGCAATCGTGACCTCCGATTAATCCACCCCCCGCCTCAACCTCAACAATGGATCTGAAAACCGGGCGGGGGGGGCACATTAATGGTGCATACATGCTGGAAACGGGGGGGTGGATGCCACATCCAGGCTGGGCGTGGAAGGGGGCTGGGTGTGCAAATGCGGGGTGCTTAAAAGCTGAGATGCCGAGGGGTTCCAATTTGGGTCCCCTCTTGTGGACGCGGTCAAAACCCACAGAACACAAACATCGTGTTGGGGAATTTGCTTTGGGGAGCCCTGTCTGATGTTCTGTTCATTTGCAGGCACCAGTGGAAATTTGTGTGCCTGATGGACAAAAAGGGACACACAAGCACGTGTATGACCAAGGATAGCTAGAGGTAAATCCCGTGTTTGGCTTGAACTTTATTCAACCTCATTCCTCGATTGCCAATTGATGTTAGACTTTAAGCATCTGCTTTTCCAGTGATACTCAGTGCCCAAGGGCTGGTGGGCTCTCAAACGTCTGTATCCTTCTGCTGGCAGCTGACCGTGCAATGCACACACCGCGTGTGTTGTGCTTTGGTGACCCTAGAATTGTAAGAAATGGGTTCTAGGATGCTGCGACGCTGCCCACATGATAGCTCTTTGTGGTTAGATGGAACTCGTTTGTATACTAGACCCCGTCCAGGGCGCTTGAAAGTGCATCACAAAAACTGAAAGGCTCAACCACATCAACGGGGATTGAAACGCGGCATGCCCCCTTAAACCCGATGGGTCTGGCTTCGAAATGACTAAATCATGACAGAAACTAGTACTGGTTGCCAGTGGTTCATGTAGAATCGCTACGTGGTTGGTGCATGTAGCTGTGTTCGCCGCGCATAGATTTGACTCATGATAGGCCCCCCGCACACATATGCAATTGGAACATGAATACAAAGGCTAAACAAAGGAATTTCAAAGTACAGGCTCTTCATCACGGAGCTCGTTTCACCTCCAGGTGAGCACAGAACAGCTAAACAAAATGACAGTGTCAGAAGTTTGTTTCCTTCACCCCACCCAGGCAACTCCAGAGCTCACGAACAAAAAGCGGCACGGCACGGGGATTGCAGTCAACGTCCGAACTAAAGCCCCCGGCAGCTGGAATGAGCACATCGGATGCTGCCCGCACATTGGCAGGGCTCTATGAGCTCGGTCTCGCTCCTCATGTCTGGTGAGGTGGGTTGCTTCGGGGCTAGGGTTGTATGTGGGATGGGTTGGCTTGGGGGATGGGTAGGGTTTAGGACCTTGTTGAATTGGGCAGACCATCCGTGTCAGAGTGGGTGGGTAGAGGGGCAGTTTAGTAAATAAGAAAAGATAGCGTGTTCGGGCTCGTGCAATGCAAAGACAAAGTCAAGCCGGCGTGCTCAGCCATGTAAACGCATCTGCAAGACGTCAAGCCTGAGTAACTTTATGGGGAACCCAACTGAAGGCCGCAGCAATTGTACATGGTGGTTCCATTTACAGTGGCGTAACGCTTTGAAGGACTGCATATCGCGTACAAGGTGCTCTCCTTTGTTAGGGTACAGTCAAGGTCCGGTTGCTTCCTTGGAGCGGCCCCTGGTGGCTTGGACCAAATTGGCCAAACCCCACTGAGCTCCAAACTCTTCCAACGTGAGGTGGCAGATCCGGCAGCACAAAGCCTCCTGACCCGGAAGGAGTGCAGATGTGGATGTGCGGCGAATGTCTCCCAAAGGATCCCTGGAAATATTATCTGAGGATGGATTTGGCAGATCGAGAGGGGCGAAAGTTTCTCCTTAGATGGTCCCAAGGGCACCTTAGGGGATGGAATCGAATTGGAGATGGAGAGCACGAAGAAACTAACAAAACGGCTCTATTAAACCAGACAAAACAGGACTGACCGGTACGCCAAGAAACATGGAAACTGGGACAGGACCCTGCCAGTAGACTTGCATTTTCATCAGCACGGGGAATGAGAGCAAACCTCTGGTCGGTTGGAGCTGCGACAAAGGCCAGGCCCTCCGGTCTTTGCTAGAGTCTCGGCCATGTTCGGCGCTTGACTGTTTTCAGGAAATGCGCGATCAACCGCATTCTACTTACATGGCAAGAATCGCATGCAGCCCAGATGAGCTTGCTGTCCATCTCAGGTCTTGGTACCTTGTACTGAGGTGCTCCCAACCCTTTTAACCCCACGAAAAAAAAAATACTCAAAGGGCGCCAAGGGATGGATCCATTGGGACAAAGAAGGTCCATCCGATGCAGTCCTCTTCCTCAGGCAAGCCTGGGCGAAAGGCAGGAAGGCAATCGTTACCATCTGTCTGCTCTAGAACTAGCTGATCCGATCTAGTAATCTTCCATTTGGTTAAGACCTCTTGGAAAATATTGCCAGTAGTGATAGATTCCCTTTAAACCAACAGGGAAATTTGAAAAATACTCTCAAACAAATGGAAGTAA
The DNA here is from genome assembly GCA_963377175.1 of Effrenium voratum. Taxonomy (NCBI): domain Eukaryota; class Dinophyceae; order Suessiales; family Symbiodiniaceae; genus Effrenium; species Effrenium voratum. The sequence goes on along the minus strand of CAUJNA010000557.1, from coordinate 2,560,509 downwards.
TGAAGCAAGCCCGGCACGCTACAGTAGTTGGTCAAAAATAAATGATAGCATGGTACAGCCACTGTCCTTCATGAGTTCAGTGAGACGCTTCCCCTTCAGCTAGTTCATGAAGGTTTTTCAACACCTGGGCCGAAATGCCCCCCTTGCTCACCTGCAACATCCTGCAACGCATCGGCAACTAATTCTGACTACTTCCTGAGGCAATGTTCTCAACAACACAATTGATTGGCGACGCAAGGACGCTATGATACCGACATGAGACGAGTAGGATATAGGGCAACGCTTGCGGTATCGATCAACATCGCTCAGACAGTTTCCGCATGGCGTCAGAACCATCTAGCTTGGAAGCACAGGGAAGCCTAAGCGGCTGCCCTCATCTTCATTCGCCCACAAAGGCAGGCCACAACAAGTTGTCTCAGATGTTTTCAATGTTCGACGTTGTTTGGTTGCATTGCAGTAAGCCATATCTTGGCAAAGCACGTGACGCTTCAACCCTTGGGTGACATGCGGCTACGCCCATTCTCTTCGAAGACCAACGATCTGAATCCTGGCTGAGACTGGGCTCCCGTGCTTGTAACGGCGTCATCCTTGGACTCCGCTTTCTCGGACTGGCACGCGACAAGCGAAGATCAACTGCACGCCTGTGAGGTTGGTTTAAAGGGACACCAAAAGGAAACCAACAATTTGGGGAGGGGGGCAGGCTTTTTTGACACATACCCAAAGTGGACAGGAAGGCTTCAAGAGGCTACTATCCTCTTGAAGTTCAAAGGGCATAGAGTTCCTGCGATGAACATTTGCACCCTGGTTTACCTAAGAGTGAGTTCCCAAAATCCCTCCCAAACGACTGACCATTGACTACTGGGATAGTCTGACGAAATATATCAGCAGAACCCAACAAACACCAACCTGAGCCAGTTCATAGACGTATGAAAACGTTCACTTCGGCTTAAGACGAGGGGGCTCCCCTCTCATGGCTAGTTGCTGTAGGTTGGACCGGTCACCTAGAAACCGGTCAAAATCCCAGAAACCTATCCAATCCCCCCTAAAAAGCCATAGAAACAAAACTCCCCTCCTGAAGAAACCTGTCAATTCCCCTTGAAAACAGGTCCAACTCCGACCAAAGCCTTCCAGAAACCGGCCAAATTCCCGCCCCCGGAAAGCAGTCAAATTCACCTTCGCTTGGCCCAAGCTCACTCTCGTTTTGGCCCTTGAAGCCATGTGGAAACACGCAGACATGCACCCACCCTCTACCTTGAAAACCAGCTCACGCAAACGCAAGACAACAAGGCAAACTAAAGCATGGTGCATACCTCAAAGCCAGCCAAAAGCGGACTGGCCGAGGCGGGCAGCGCCAAGCGTTTACAATAAAGTTTGGGTCCTGTGCAACTTGGAACAGGACTATCATGCGCCCCCAGTTTTTCACACGCATCCATTGAAATGGCTTGATGGTGACTTTGCAGCTTGCACTGCACAAGCCGCCTGAGCAATAAGAACACTACGTCGAACCCGGTGGAAACACATCTGAAAACCAATTCCTGCTGAGTGGCTCATCAAGCGGCGATCGAAACTGCGAGTTTCAGCACAAGCAGGATGTTTTGCACAGCCAAAAACACGGAACACCCTGCTAAAAAGAGCAGAAACGGAAGCAAGGTCTATCATGGTCTATCAGTCATATCAGACATGGATCGGCTTGACATCGAACTGGTTGATTGTTGGGCCTCAGGCAGAATGCTCTGACCAAGTAGCACAACGTGTGTCTCATAGAAATGCCCCTTACGTCGAGGCAATCTGTCATGGAACAAGACAAGAGACAAAGATGGGTGTCTGGGAGAGGGACTGAGGCTGAGCAAGGAACGGGTAGGTGGGCCAGTGACTACTCGGTGGGGACCCGCACAGAAACTATCAACACATGCAGCAACATGAAGCCTCATAAGATTAGTGCACAGCCACACATTAACACCGGAAACAATTATGCTTCTTGAAGAAAAAAGGAGGGAGCTGCTCTGATTCATGCATGCATATTGAAGGTAATTAGGAAACTGGTCAGCTTGCACCCTGTTGAAACTGTTAATCACAACGAACAAGCTAGAGATCTGAACAGCGCGCAAACTCTTGAAGCAACCATATGATCATATACATCTAAACAAACAAGCACTACACTCTATGTGGGAAAGTTGAAACGCGAGCTGAGTCCACGGCCCCCGTGGTCAAGTGAGAATAGCTCAAAGACCAAGAGCCAAAGAGCCAACGAGTCAAATTCGATGGACTTGGACGAATAGAACATGCGAACAGCAAACACAACTGAGCAGTGTTCTAAACCCAGTTGCGGCTGAAGAGAAATATCAAATCCCTTCCGCGAAGGCTTCCGCGGAGCTTGCGCGGCATGAAAGGTTCCTTCCGCAAGAGGTTTGAAGAGGGAATCGCTTCCGCGTCGCTTCCGCGGATTGAGAAATGGGATTGAAGTTTGCTTTCCTTCCACACGTCAAGACAAGCTACAATTTCTTGCTTTCGTGATTGAATCGTAGCCCTTCCGCGAAGCTTCCGCAAGTACATAAATGAGAAACCCCTTCCGCGAACCTTGCGCGGCGCTTCCGCGACCTGGGAAAAGTCAACAATTTGAAAACGATATTCTACTTTCAAGTGCAGGGGCTTTAAAACGTCGCTCAACTGGCATAATCCTCAAGAACGGCTTTGTCTTGTGCCGTATCTCTCCACGTCTCTCAAAACAACTTGAGATAAACACCTCTGATACACAACGAGCTGATGTCATTCCTTAGCGGAATAAACCATCCCACTGCTCTCACCAAGTACACAGCAAAATGTTCAATCATTCTTTCCCAATTCATGGCATGCATACCTAGCGTTTGATGATCTGGGCGAGTCAAAAGAAAACTGCTATATGTTTGAGACCAGCAGGATATGGCGGGAAAGCTTGATGCACAGGAACATCCGACTGAGACATCTCCGTGGCTGCCCTGCCTCGCTGCTGGCTGGCGGCAGGTGCTCTGGCCTGCTTGAATACCACAAGACAAGCGAATGTCGAGCAAAAATGCAGTCTGAGGCGTGAGACTATTCTGAGTGGATCCGCCAAACAAGTGTGAGTCTCCCAACATCCGCTTCCGAACAACCAAGTAGGACCGAGCTGCCGATAGAAGAACAAACGCGAAGCAATATACTTTTCGCCACCCGGAGCCAATTGCCAATTCTCGGGCATTGAAGCCTCACATCTTGATCTTAGGTAGCTGATACATCATGATGGATTCCAGCAATGCGCCCCTCCCTCTTTCGAGCGCCACTTGCGATGTTGTGAGGTCTTCGAATTCCGGGAATGCCGGAGGCCGGAGGTGCGCTTCGTTTGCCCTGCCGGACTCCCAGCCCTGGGACCCTGGGACCCTGGGAGCTGACTTCTTACACCGACGTTTGACCAGCCAGCATCCATCCGCGCTCCGGCGAAATGGGGCGTCAACGTTTGAGCCATGTTGGTCTCCTTGAAAGCTTAGTCCCGTCTTCAAGCTAAGGATAAACTTGGAAGAGCCACATGAACAAACTTAACCGTAGATGCACATATTATGACAATCGTTCACTTGCCCATACGCTCGGCTGGCTTCAAAGGGCTCAGTTTTCTCCGACCTGCCATGTGAACTGCCCACTAAGATCCACATGAAGCTCTGGACTGCTTCGGTGTATGCTTCGCGGGGATCGAACTTCCAGCCTTTGCACATCAAGTACAGACGTAAAACAAACACGCAGCGCTGATTTGGGTATGTGTCAAATTTGGGGGGCGCCCAACACATGTTGTTTTCCTCTTGGCTTCCCTTTAAACCAACCTGGAAAGGGCACCCTACCCTCCATTCGCCCACCCCCCCTGACAAAACTGAGAAACTATTTACAGTAGTGATAGACTCCTTTACAACTAACAGCGGAAAGGACATCTTGATTTCAGCAAATGGAAACAACCAAAACTTGGTTGCTGTTGACCCCCCTACAAAAAAAGTGAATAACTTTTTGGGGGTTTACTGGAAAACCCAACTTGATTTCCCAAAAAGTTGAAGTCTAAAGATCCAACCCAATAGCAGCCAAGCCCAAATATGCGTTGTTTGAGACCCCTCACTGAGGCGTTCACTCTATTCAGGGTGTGTTTCTTTTGTTTTTACCGCGCCCTCTCAATCCTAAGGTTCATCGGGTGGATCAAAAAAAACCAAGCCCATACTGTGGATGGTTGTGAAATCCATTTCGCAGCACCAAAGAAACCCTGGAATGATCTGATTCCCCTGTAAATACGTCTTCCAACAAACGTTTTGGTTTCTGATTCCCCTGTAAATAGCAACAAACGCTTTGGTTTCAACCACGGCTTCAACGTGCGAAATGGAGTTCGCAACCATCCACAGTGTCCAGGGGTTCGTGGGACAATTACTCACTTCCCATGAACTTCATACTTTTTGGGGAAGACTATGTTAGTTGGACAGAAAGCTTCGCCCCCAGATCTGTGGCCAAGAGGCTGCGGCGAGAAGCTCTGCAGCCGCCGAGCCAAGCCTCGTGGGTTTTGACCGGGAAGTGGCCGAAGCAAAAGGCGGGCACCCCTAAAACCAAACAACCAACAACCCCAAAAACCAAACAAAACAACAACCCCAAACCCAACAAAACCAAACAAACCCGAGAGCTGCAACTGGCAGATTGTTTTTGGCTTCCTTTCAAACCAACCCAAAAACGGCACCCTCACAAAAGACACATCCAACTGAAAGCCCTTTCAAGAAAACACAAGAGGGGCGTTGTACTTCCCTTCAAACCAACAACCCCAAGAACGACACCCTCACAAAAGACATAACCCTCACAAAAGACACAACCCTCACAAAAGACACACCCACTGAAAGCAAGAACAAAAAAGACAACCGTTGTATGAGGGAAGACCAAGTTAAGCAGAGGCTTGGCAAAGTAAGTCAACTTCACAGCTTAATTCATCAAACAAATCGGAGAGAATCACATCTTTCGATGCCTGTCCGGACATCAAATGCATACCCAGAGCTTCCGGGCCGAAATTTGATACGGCGGCCAAGCGGACCAAGCGGAAGAGACGTGGGTGTTCTACTTTCGGGAATTTAGGATACCATTTTGCGGTGTGTGTGAAAGGAAACCAAACGCAAAGCCCTGAATTTTGCTTTGGAGGGGAATGGTGGGGAGGTCTCCTTTGTTGGCACATACCCAATATGAACATGAAGCTGTCTGTGCCTTCAAATGGCAGCTGCTCAAGCATCCAGAACAAATGTTTCTGCCGTCAGGGATGTATCTGTCCGATGCCAAGTAAAAGAGCAGCTAAATCAACAAACCAAACAACCACCCCAGAGTCCATGCCTACGAAATATTGGGTAAAAGCCACACATTCTTCCAGCCTCACTTGAGCAACTCATGTTGGATCTTCGCAACCAACAGCAAGTCCATTCAATGAGTGTAGTGTTGACCCATGTTGACCCCATAAATCAAGCCCAGTTTATTCATAGGGGGTGTGCCAGGCTTTGGTGGGGAATCATCACTTTTGGAGGGGAACACCCCCGCTATTTACAAACTGGGACTTATCAATATGAGGTCAACTGACATTAAAGGACTGTCAAACCGTCATCTCTCTTGAAAAAGCTACCCGCGGGCCGAAGTCTGCGAATCTGCAGGCAGCCTTCGAAGTCATAACGCCTGCGAGGTGCTCAACGTAAATGCGGGCAACAGGGACAAGCTGAATCAGCGCCCATTCGAGTGACACTCGAAACCTGGTCTTATCATCGACCCAACATCATGTAAAGAATGTGTGGGGCGGCCGGAACCGTGCCCCATCAGCCTTCACTGGACGGGTTTGATTGTGGCTCCTGTGCCGAAGATCCAGAATGTACATCTCACGAGTACTGCAATCTTGCATCAACCGGTGGCAAAAAGCCTTGCAACGCCATGCGTGCCCAAACAACCAAAGGAGACTGGAACTCCAGACGTGTTCTTTCGATGTAAGCTGCTTAAAACAAAGAGTAGTATCGGCGTCCCATAGTATGGGACTGAGGCAAAACACAAATACTGCAGAAACGCTGCTCATGGCAGCACATGGTGTGTGGATTGGCATAGCTCAGCATGCACTTCAATGATCAGTGGCACAAACAGCAGTCTCAAGTGATCTCCTGGAATGAACTGTCCTACAGGGTGCCACTCCAAAAGGGCAATTGTTCAACACGCGCTTCGACAGGTCGTGCCATCTTTCGCGGATTGCGAGCTACAGTCTTCCAAGTATTTCGTGGCTGTTGAAAGGTGCTTGGACCCTTAGTGTTGCTTGTTGCGCGTGCTTCAACCCAATACCCAGACCCTTTCGAGGCTGGTTTTAACCCACCTGCTTGGGGTTCCCCCAATTCTGACGCACACCCTTTCTTGCTGGTGCTCCGCAGGGAATGAGGGAATGACCGTTAGAAACCATTTCTTGTGGTTTCCTTTATGGGGACCCAAATTCCTGGGTAATTCCCACATTCCCTACTTCTCGCACATGCTCAGCTTTTGGGGTCTGCAAACCTGGCTCCAGTCCACACCTCTCCCTCAAAAACGCGAAGGCCAAAGCACGCGCCGCTTCGGCGCCTGCAAGTGGATGCCTCAGCGCCGAAGTTGAAGGGCTCCCGCATGACCTGGCGGGTTGAACCGAACCGCTCGCGGCGAAATTTATCGATTCTGATCCAGTGGATGGCACAAAAGCAGCAAAGCTTTATGTCCAACTAACATAGTCTTCCCAAAAAGGATAAAGTTCATGGGAAGTGAGTAATTATTTCAAGAACCCATGGACACTGTGGATGGACAACATCCATTTCGCTAGATGGTTGGTCCCAGAAGAGGGTGTCTTCATTGAATTTCGGTATGAGGGCCGATATACATCCTTGAAGAAAACAACCTCGTAGAACAAACAAACTACGTGTTTGTCATTTAACTGAAGTGAACAGAAACCGTCGTCACAGAACCTGGCACACACACACACACATACAGGTGTTGCTTCAACCAGTTTCAGCCAAGTAGAACATCCGTTGCTGGTTCAAAAAAAAAATGCCCCAACCAGTTGTGTCTAGTTTTAGCCCACGGCGCCAATCGCGAACGTTCAAGTGTGGCAAACACACCTTCGGCACCAAGTGCATGCAGGACTCCCCAAATTGGTGGGTTGCCCGTTGGTTTCGCCAAACAAGGGTAAGCCCCCAAAAAAAACTCATGCACCAGGCTTTGTGTCAAAATACGGACCTCCCAACAGTTATGGATGTTTACTTGGGTTTCCTTTAGACTCCCAAACAGGCAGCCTCAAAACAAATGCGCAAGCGTCACTGAATCAAGCATCCGGCAGTCGCCATCAGATCACTTGAATGATGGCAAGTCGCAGGCAAGGAGTGGGTTGAAGCCTCATGTTGCAGTCTGATGAAAACACGGCGTGTTGCACATCGTGCTCCTGTTGCAGGCACAAACAAGTAAACGCAGTACGACGTGCGGAGTACTGGTTTTGAACATCTCAGCGAACAGAGCTGGCAGCGAAGCAAAACAAATGTCAAAAGTCGTATGATTAGTTGGAGAAGAAAATTATGAACACGCCTTGATACAAGCGCTTCCTCTCTTCTCCCAAACCTTCAGTGGCCGCCGGAAAACGGAAAGGCAGCACTAGACGTCCGGGTCCTCAAGGTGCTACTTACATACCATATCTATGCCCAAATGCGCATAACCCATCAGTTCTGCCAAAAATGGGGTTTGCCATGGTACATACCTCGCATTCCTTCCTACTAGGGGAATTCTTGGCAGACTTTTCCTTTGGGTGGCTTTCTTGTCCAATCGCTTCGTGGTTCCAACTTGCCATAGCGCCTTGGATTTCCCCGCGGAAATTTTGCAGGAATCGGCCTGGCCATCGAAGCGTGTGGCCAAACTCGAAAGGCGCCGCAGCAAGGTGCTGAGGCGCTGGGACAGGTAGGCCTCAGGCCGATGTCCAACTGACCCAAGTTGTTCAAAGTGAACCCCGGAAATTGAAAGACGCAACTGGGCTAAAAAGCGAAGGAACCAGATGGCTTCCTTACTTTTGCACAGCTTACGGCAACCGACAACCAGCCCACGTTCACTCACCAGGAACAGGCGCCTGTGTGCACCTTGCCATGCTGATTCTCGCCGATCACAGCAAGGGGACAGGACCCCGCAGACTGATCTGACCCCCCCTCCAAACAAAAGTAATCCCACTTATTTCTTACTGGGTGTGAAAGTTCAATAAGGGACCCTTTGGTGGACATCGTCCGGGTGGGGATTCATGTCGACCCACCACTTTGGAGGTGGTTCCCTCTTAAATTTCACAGCCACTTGTGCGAAGCACGACAAACACCCAGTTTCAACGGTTCCTAAGTGGCAAGTCATCTGCACAAATATCTATCATTCACCAACCTGCAAGCCGGAAAAACAAAAGCAAGGGGCCTTCCAGCTCGTCTTACGCCAGATGAGCTCGTTGTACAGAGTGCGGAAAAAGGTGTTTCTAAGATAGTCTGGGAGTGGGGAAGTGGAGAGCAACCATGGTTGCAAGGAGTTCAACTGGCGGGGGATTGGAAGTTTACTGGGCTCGCCGACCACTTACCTATATTTAGAGCATCTACAGCAAGGAACTTGAATGGCCTTCAAAGCTCAGTGTAGAATGTGTTGCCAACTTATTGCCAACTGATCATCCCGCCCACAGCTGTCGCTTTTGTTCATGCCCGGGACTGAGGCAAGAGTATACGTAGGAAATATCGGATAGAGTGCCAACATTGGCGAAAATCTTGATGTGGACAGAGTCCGTATGGACCACAATCCTTCACCCGGCAGACGCTGTCATTATCAACAGCTGAGCAGAAAGACAGTGCCACTTTGCAACTCAAACGAATCCAGTAGGTGGATCCTGGTGGCCGGCCCTGGAGCCATGTCTCATTCTCCTGCCGTATAGAAAATTCGAGATGGAAACAACTGCAAAGAATCAGAAGACACCCTTCTCAAGTGTCCTCTTCTCTTCGCAGATCGGTGGCCTGCACAATGCCACCAGAGTGCGTTCAATCTGTGACCTTCAAAGCCAACTTCTTTGTCGAGATCAGATCAAAGCAGAAGATACGTCAAATGAGTTGCCCGGAAAACAACTCCAGACTCCGCGTCAGCCGAGGCCTCCTTGTCACATTGGGACTCTTGATCTCACATGAAAAGGACTGACACATCTGGTTGTCATCTCCACGAAAGGCTCACAGGCTTCGTTTAGCGCTGATAGAAACAATAACAACACGCGTCAGTTCAGAGCCGGAGACCAAGGGACCTAAGCCAAAAAAAGTTCTTCACTGCCATTTCATTGTTCAGAGCACTTGCTGCACTGCTGCATCGGCAGTAAACCAACCCCCTGTACACGCTGAAAGTCTGGAACTCAAGGACTCAGCGCTTCACACGGGCAATTTGCTGCTAACCGCTGGCCTGAAAACCAGTCCAACAACCCCCACTCCATGCAGGAAGGTGTAATTGAATCAGCTTCCTACCTGGACGGGTGTCGGATTCACGTAGCTATCAACGTTATCATTGTTCTTCTCTTCGGTCGCGGGCTCCGGGTCAGCAGCGTAAGTATGCAGGACTCGTTGTCTTCCACGAAACAAAGAATGCAAACATCACGATTGATACTATTTTAGCGCTATCTTGCTGCAACTGAACACCAACGATCCACTGTGTGGCGCCATCTGTACCGCCATATCGGCTGGTTGGAGAGATCTAGTTGCAGAAGGATCACCAAAAGAGTAAGAATGCAACAGCAGGACAAGGGCGGCGCCAGCTGCACACAAGGCGCGCTGATAAATTTGATCCGCCGCTTGCACATCCGCTGAGAACAAGTCTTACAAGTCTGGTCAGACTAAGGTCCGCCTAGGCGCCAAACAATTCCTGCACACGTGGGCAGCAAGTGCAAGCATGGCCACACCCTCATGATCCTAGACTCATAAATACAATACAAACTGCGTTTCAATCAACATATCGGATGCACCTGTGTATCGATTCAGAGGAGTTTTTCAAGTGCCAACGCCAGGTCGGTGCACCTGCCTATGTTGTTTTTGTCAATCCTTCGAGCCTTCAAAGGTTGCCCACGCAAGTTTGGTGGATTCGTGCGCAAACTTCAGCTATCGTCTGGATTGTTCAGAGTGTCTAATAAATTAAACACAATGTCTATTACCCAATCACACATGTGCGCAAACCTTTGTGGTAGTAAAATGACGGAATTCGCACACACACACACAGAGGCCGGCAAGTTGCGCACAATGGCATCTCTCCACATTCCAATTGCTCTCATGACCCGTTCTTTGCCGTTCTAGAGCTTTTGTAGGACCGGTCTTCGTCAGATCTGAGATTCTTCAGACGGCACCAGTTGGCATGCGCAGCACTTCTGTCAACATGCATGCATGCACGCATACACGGACGCACGCACGCACGCACGCATAGATGTAAGCATGGCATGCATGTATATATGTTTGTATGTATAGGTATGCAGGTATGCAGGTAGGTACGTACGAATGTGCAATGTATGTATTGACGTATGAATGTATGAGGTAATGAATGTATGAATAAGGGATTGTATGTATGCATGAATGTGTAAAGGTATGAATGTAGGAATGAATGAATGTATGATAAGGAATGCACGAATGTAAGAATGATGAGTGGGAACACAGCGCACTCCTTGATAATCCTTGGCAACGTCGGAGTCAATGTGATGCGAGGTACATGAGCCTTGTCCAATCAATCTGGGTTCCGGTCCCTGGTCTGCCTGTGACAATGTTGGATGAAATCCATTTCGCACCACAGAAACCCTATGCTGATTCCCCTGTAAATGCCAACAAACAGTGGTTTCCCATGGTTCATAGTGGTGCAGGATGTGTCCACCCACAGCATGACTAGGAAACACTAGACATCCCGCGCTGCTGATTGTCGTAAACTCAATATGCTCATGGCGTGTTAATATGTCCTGACCGTCCCTATGCAGGTTGCGGTACAGTTGCCTCACTCTGCTTGCACTGCCAAAGCAAAACAATGGCTTCAACATCTCCAACCAAAGAATCAGCCCAATACCAGCACAGCGCCAAGTAGCCAACTAAAAAAACCACCAATGAGCCAACATGCAAACCTATACTAGGTCCTCCAGTAGAGAGGTTAGAATAAGGGTACCCTTTTTTCTGTAGTCTACTTTAGTAGGGGAACCCTCCCCCAAAAAAAGGATAAAAGGGCACTACTGGTGGGACCTAGTATACAGCCACAAATAAAACAAACACTCAGACAGCCATTCTTAGCAGGGATCCTTCTTTCTAGCAAACCTCCGGACACCCAGGGGAAGCGGCCGGTTTTTGGAATGAAAAGAATGGTTGGTGGGGAATCAACCCCCAGAACACCACAACACATCACCGCCGGTCCTATGCGTAGGCCAGCTCTGGCTTGGGGCCAGTCCACGCGACGTTGAAGCTGAGGCTGTCTGCCTAGGTCACCCCGAGCAAACCTGGGAGGTCTCTCTGAAACTTGAATAAGCAACTCTTGGGCTGGAAAACCGGGTGAAAACCCAAAGACGGCAGTAAACAAATCCAAAATAACAACATGACAAATTTACATTCACACCCCCGCGGCCCCTTTTGAGGAACCGAAGGTAAAGCAACATGTCATATTCAAAAGCTTTTCCTTGAGCTGGGAAACCAAAGGTGTGACTGTGGGAAACGAAAGGGAAAAAGCCAGCTGGGAAGGGCTTGTCTCCAATTTCAGTTTGAAAGAACCTTGGGAAAGCAAAACTCAGCCCTCCCACCGAACACGGAAGACGGACCTGTTCGAAGCCCAAGCATTCAAGCAAGAACCAAACACTACAGCCAGCACGACATCATAAAATCCGCAAGGGCAGCAACATCAGCGACAGCCCCTAAATGAAGGTGAACAATTTTGCGAGTAGCTTGCGAGAATCCTGCAGTGTTTTTGGTAACAGGATTCTGCCCGCCTGCCAACCAAACACAGGCCAACTGGGTCCAAGTTGTGTTGTGAATGCAGCCGTGTTTCTAAGGGGCACTGCTGACATGCTTGGATGTTGCTTCCCTTTGCAACCAGACCAAAAAGCTCAAACGGCTGTTGCTTTGCTCTTTCACGGAACATGAAAGCACGCAGGTCCTTTGCTGTCGAAAATAGGCTCGCTTTGTCCCACTCTCGCCCTCTCGCGCTCTCTCGCTCTCTCTCTCTCTCTCTCTCTCTCTCTCTCTCTCTCTTTCTCGCTCACTGTTCATCTGTCTATCCGCCTGTGAACTTGCCTGCCTGGCTCGCAGGCTGGCTGTCTGTCTCCGTCTGGTCCCTCTCTCTCTCTCTCTCTCTCTCATCTCTCTCTACTTGCCGGTCAATCTGCCTGTCTGCATGCTTGTTTGTTTGTTTGTTTGTTTGTTTGTTGTTTTCTTTGTCTGCTTTGGTTCGATTGCTTTCTGATGACTTGATGTTTTTGACTTCCCTTCAAGGCGTCCACCTGCCAGTGCAATCCTGCCTGCTCAAGACCGGGCGGAGGCTGCAGCCAAAGTCCTGCGCAACGCTGCTTCGCGGCAACGCAACTTCGCAAGCGAGTCCGCCTCACACCTCCCCTCCCCCCACCAAAAAGTCAACAAAAAACAAACAACAAGCCGAAAGAGTCGCAAGCTTTTCCGGCACCTTTTCAGCTTTCAAGTTGTCTTCAAGTCATCCCTGGAGTGAAACTTCGGCCCTTTTTTTGATCCCTTCTGCGAAAGGAACGCTAATACACCTGTGCCGACGGTCCCCACTGTCTGAGGATTGCTTCCATGTCGGAGGTGTTCGGAGGCACGAAACCTCAAACCTGAAGGCTCGCCCCAAGAGGTCGCTTTACAATCGATTTACCTTCAAAGCTTGCAATCTTTGCACTCACGCTTGCTTGCAACCACTTGGCGTCACAATCAATCATCTTAGAGTTAGAGTGGTTCCTCAAGACCATACTCATGTTCAAAAGGGTGGCTATGGTTGGGATCTACTCGGCTTTGCAACCCGCCCTCGCCCCCGGCGGCCTTCTGGCTGCTCCGTGGTGAACAACTCACTCCGCACTCGCTTCGGCTCCTGGGCAATGCATCCCTCGATTGCTCCAGGGGTTCCCTTCGGCTTGCCTTCTAAAAAAGAAATTCAAAAAGGATACCCTCAAAGCGACACACCCTCTCAACCGCAAGCGCACGTGTCTTGACGTCGTTTTTTCCCCCTGGTGGTTCGGATGTGTGCAGTTGCAGCACATCGAGACAAGCTGGCTCCAAACCAATCCTACCCGGGGACTTCAAGATACGCCACTTTATCTTGGTTGCTCTCTCTCTCTCTCCCTCTCCAGCCAGCAAACAACTTACTGCTAGTGCCTTGATCACTTGATTTGCAGTTTTGGTGTTTGTTGATGCTCATTGCCATTGGCTCTTATTACCCTCCTTGCAGAGTGTAAGCTTTAGACTGGTACAATGACTATCCCAGCTCACAAACACATTTGAAGGCTGCGATCAAGCTCTACGCAACCAGACATGCCCCAAAGCGCGTGATCCGCAAACCAAAAGCCAAGACTAGACTCCGCAACACTCTGAGAAACCATGTCACTGCGGCAATGCCCAAGAGACCTCCAAAAGAGAAACCAAAACAAAACTCGAAGGATCCACTTCAGTGCAGGGGTCTTGGGCTTTGTAAAAATACACCACACATTGTGAGTTGTTCATGTTGGCTGCTGATCAACATGCAACACGTTGTCCTACTATACCAGGCTGCAGAACCCTGTCAAGCCTAACACACCACTCTGACTATGGATCTAAGCCGCGCATCTCCTAAAAGAAAAGGTGCACGCATCAATTGCGCCAAAGGGGCAAAGTGTAAATGAGCAAGTACTTGAGTGCAACTCCAAATGAACATAAGCTATATATCTGCTTACCAGTGTTCCAACTGGCTCATGGGTGTTTCTTGAGGCTCAGTAGCGTTTCTTGGCTTCAAGTCCAAAAGAAACGAACATGCTTGAAGTTGATCTCCTTGGCCATATCTGCAACACCAGCTGCATCGCTGCATGAACGACTCAAAAGAACTCCTAGCCCTTAGCGATGACACCTTAAGCAGCCTATATGTGGTTGCGGGTGAATGCTGCCCGTGAATCAACCATGTCAATAGTCATCTGAAAAGGTCAACCTATTTGTTACGTGTCATGAGCCCAGTAGGTGGCCAACAGCCAGAATCCTCATCATTCCAAGGCGCAGCCAGCTTCGATGCAACCTGGCATGGCATGGATAGCACTTGCACTTTTCTGCGTGCTCGCTCCAGGATGGGCTTCAAGATAAAGGGTTTGCCAGCACTATACCTTCATACAAGTAGTATAGGCCAAGGGCGAACCGTGTTGCATGCCGTAGTGATCCCGTGATTCCACAAGCGCAAGAAAGAGGTTGATGGCCATCCATATTTGCATCGTAAAACCAACCGCGTGCTTCAAGCGTGGCATTCAAAACACCGTTGTCAGAGGTGTGTGAGAGCCGTTGCGTCATGATATTCCGGGAAGCAGATTGTGCTCAAACCAGGCCAAAGCGATGTGTTATCTGGAATGCATTGATCTGCCTACAAAGAACGATTAGCCAGAATTTCAGGACAGGAAACGCCCACAAAGCTCATGCCTTGTCAACCTCGATTACGGGGTTGCAAGTACCAGGACCCTCAAACTTCCCATGAAAATGGGTTATCGCCCCAAGCTTCTGGGGTGAATTCCCCTTTTTTATGGGCCACCTATAGTCCTTGCTTGCGCGCTGGAGGGCTGATCGCCTATGGCCTGTCCAAGAGGATGTCCTTTTCTGGATGGGTCGCAAAGGAACACACCAAGCAACCATGTGTGAGGCTGCTCTCTGGAAAACACCCATCTAGATGTTGGTCAGGGAAACCTACTAGCCCCTTTGACAGGGCATGATGATGACTGATCATTGCCGATACCGAATCCGTACTTCCTTGATCTGGATTTCAACCATCCGCCTCAATAACCAAGATCCCTCACTCAAACAAGCCACTAGGATTGAATAGAATTTGCCTGGTCCAGCATCGCCTTTCGCTCTGCCCCCCCCCCGGGACCCCCACAACCCCGGGACCCATTTCCAGGGCTTGTGACCGTATGGTTATCACAGGGGAAATGTGCCACGAAGATGCTGGTTGAAATGGTCCTAAAGACCCCAGTGATTCCATTTCCCGACCAAGGGAACCCTGTGATCCACTGGTCACTGGGATCCACTGGGGGCAACAGGAACTGAATACCGAGATCACTTGGCGCTCCCAAGAACCTGGACGCCATCAGTTCAGCGCAACCAAAGGCTTCCATGGGTCGGATGGCCTAAGCTCTGGCGACTGAGGGTTTGCCACATGGCGTGGTTGCTCATCAACAGCCGGGATGAATCTTCTGACGGGGTTTTGCTGGCACAAACAAACTAGCCCAACCCCCCCTCTCCATTTGCCACAAACATGAAGCATTTCCAGTAGAATCCCCAGACCCCAGTAGCCATGGGAAAAAATGGCAAAGTTCTTGGCAGCAGATGTGTTACTCAGAGAAAGTGCTCCGAAGAGCAGAAAACGGGGGGCACTGGATTCCCCTTTCAACGTTCAATTTACTGGCGGACTCCCTTTCAACGATCCCCGCTTTTGAAGCTTCAAAAGTGGTAATGGAGGAAACTCTCCGAGAAGGTTTTCCCTGTGCGCTTTCCAATCTGGTTCCCCTCCTCCCTCAGTGCCATTTGGCACTGGCCGTCTCCGAGTCGAAACTCCGAACCCCACGGACGGAGACGCCTGGTTCTCTGCGAAGCTCACAGATACTGGGAGCTTGCTGCCTGGGAACTGCCGGCCGTGGAAGAACCTGACGGCTGCGGGGGCTTTGGCAGTCACACAACGGGTGGATCAACTAAGGAGGTACCTTGAGTCTCCATGACCCGTGAAAAGTGGCTGGTCATGACCGAAATCTTTCTTTTGGGTAATGACCAACCATTTTAAAGGCTCAGAAGGAGACTCTAGGTACTTAGACCCCCTCTGGGCCAGTATCATATCAAACATGTTTGCTCCGGTACAAATGAGAGTTCTGAATCGGCACTTCGCAACAAGTGCAACTGGTTAACATGTCAGTCCAGTTGATGAATTCCAACCATATGTTCGTAAAACTGAACAATCATGCAACTGTCTGCAATAGAGGGACATACCGATTTCTAAAGATACAACACACGTGGCGTGAGACTGCATTAGGCTTTCGAAGGTTCAAGCAGGTACAGTATCAATTTGAACAAGCGAGGGGTATGCTTGCTCCATGCTCACCATAAACCATAAAAGCTGCATCAAGGTTGTCTACATTTCAAGCCTCCGCCCACAGTGCATCACTGTCGGGGTCAGCGTCACGCGTGGACCTCTCAATGTATCTAATGTAGCCGGATGTTGATTCACCTTCCATGGTCTGCAGCCAGCGTATTTGAGTCATAATTAAAGCCCGGTATGAACCATGTAAGAAAGGAAAAGGCGGCCGCACCCATTTATGGCTGGGATTGTCCCCTACTACCCTCCAATTGGTTGGGTTTTGATTGTGCCTCGTTCGGCCCACAAGGCATCGACATGGCCTTTCGCTCAACATTGCTCCAGCCATCCAATGAAGCGCGCGCCCCAGATCTGGATGCTAGACCCTACCTGCCCAGTTGGCATGGCAAAAAGAAGCCCAAAGGAAACTAGGGTGAACCACTGGGCAACTGAGACATGCACTTGATTTCTGTTACCCCAAATTGTCACCCCTAGCAAAAGCTGGCGATCATCATATACGTCGTATGTAAGTGCTTAGTGGAACAGGTTTTGCTGCTCGAATGAGTACTACATAATATGTGAGTGTGTGTTTGTGAGGGTGCCTTTTCTGGGATGGTTTAGGGAGAAACCCTAAGGACACCACCCTGGAAGCCCCCCCCATTTCACACATGGCTGTGGCTCAAAATTAAACGATCGGAGGGGCAAACCGGTTTTGGTCCATGGAAACCACTTACCAGGGCAAGCCATTTTGGAATTCCGGTTTTTTGAGCCAGCCACATACCGCCACACGGCAAAACCTGCCTGGAGAGTCTGGCCACAGCTTCGGTGGACGCAGCCTGGAGCTCGGCTCATGTGAAAGCTAAGCGAACTCGGGTCACTTGGGACGGTACCTGAATTCCATTGGTCTATAGGCTGATTCCTTGCCTAGGTTGTTCTTTACCTGGTTTCCATGGTTGTCTATGTTTTATAGGCTGATTCCATTGGTCTATAGGCTTCAACCATTGTTCTTTCCAATAAATAGTTGTTTTTCCGGAGGTTTTCCGGAGGTTTTCCGGAAAGAAAAATCCCTGGAAAGAATGGGGAAGGTATCCTTAGAATTGGCTTCATTGCGAAGAGCTGCCTTGCACAAAAAAGAAGAAGGAATAATTCATAACTTCGTGCCAATCCAAAGGAACATACTACTGGAGTGGGTCCCTTCGAGCAAATTACTTCATGTTTAGGGGGATTCATCCGATTAGTCTGTTTGAAGTTGGGGGGATTAATCCGCTTGGTCTGTTTGAAGTTTAGATTATAGGTGTGGCACTGAAAAATTTGGACTGCCAGGAAAACAGCTGCGAACAGCGATCATCTGGGGTCATTCGCATCCTGTATTGACCAACTATTGCGAAAGACAACCAACAGGCAATCGACGTATCAGCAACCTTGCTAAGACATCTCCACACAAAAGTATTTGCGCTGTGTCCGCACTCATACAAGGATAATCTTGGTTTTCTGCGTCGCCCTCTGTATTTGCTTGGCAGTACTTCCTTTCATACCTGTGAGCCCCGAAGTTCTTGGAGAGAATCTACAGCACTCCACATCAATTCGTGATCTGTCATCCATAAAGATGTGCACCGGTACCTCGGTGCTCAACCCGTGTCAACATCCCGATTAACTTCATGCCATTGGCGCGGGGTAGGATCCACTGACCTACATCAAGCCTTGCGCATCGATGTGCGAAGCGATTCTGTCGAGACCCCGACCGATTTTGTGTCATTTCACTTCTGTCACGATGTGTAGGCTGTGGGTCTCTGTGATTGCTCCTTTGGGAACTTAAAACGCTCCCAAAATCCCAGTGGCGATGGCGAGTGTTGCAAGGTGCTTGCAACACCCACTCTTGGCCACATTTGGGGCACGCAGAAAAAACATGTTCTAATTAATGCTCCATATTAAGTCGACCCTCCTCCGTTGCTTAAGTCCCCTATAGTAAAATAATAGTAGTGACAAATTCCCTTTAAAACCAACAGGGGAGAACAAAACATGTTCTTAAGCAAATGGAAGCCCGAAAGCAATCAAACGGTTCAACGGGGGAGACCCGCCTTTCCAGAAACGAGCCGTTTTGCCTTTTTTCGGGCGCCCGGCGTGAAGCTCGGCACGGCACGTGCGGGCGCCAGGCTTCAGCGAAACCTTGACCTGGAATTCGCGGAGGCGTTTTCACATTGGGCGTGTCTTCTTTTCTGAGACCCCCGAGATAGTGGGATATGGTGGGACTTCCATGGTGGTTTTCTTTATCAAACATGGGGTACCCCAACACAAGATGAGCCACCCTGGTGCCGGCACTGAACCCCTTCTGAACGAAAGACGAGAAATTCAGTTGGGTAACCCGCTGAACTGGTTCTAACAATGGGCTCTAGGATTCTACGACATGCTGTCGCCCCTCCGAAGAAAGGATTTGTTCTGCCAGTTGATGGTTGATGGTGTGACCTGATTTGTTGTCCCACCAACGTGTTCCCACACAACAAACTTCATACAAGGCGAACCGAACTCGAAGGATTACCCATGAAATGCCTAAAAGGTGCTGGCAATTCGGAAGACCCAGCGCCGCAAATACCAGGCCGCAGAGTCTGCCCTTCTTGAAATCAACTGACGCTGGATTTAGCTGTGTCTACCCTAGTCCATTTCTTGATGATAATTTGGTGAGTGCACCAAGCATCATCCCCTTTACTACACTATATCCTCTTCCCTACATGAGATGATGGCAAGAGATGGCAAATGATGGCAAACTGTTTCTGTTGCTTAGCTTGTAAAACTGCCCGAAACCCGCCCACCTCTGACAAACAATCAAATGGCCAATTGAGTCACTATCAAACCTGGTTAAACATGGATGTGGGTCAAACATGGGTACCCAAATTGGACCCTGGCAAGGGAAACATGGAGGTCCCTGCCATACCCAAATGGTCTATCCAAGCCCAGAGGGCAGCCTCACCCGTCTGAAACTTGGGGCTGTTTGGGTGTTGATTGTACCCGACTTCGAAGGCAAAGACATAGGGCACTGCCAGTAGGGTCCAAAATGGGGATGGCGTTCGCTTTGGACACTCCTCAGGTTGATTCAAACTTTCTTGGACTTCTCAAAATGTCCATCAGGGCCGCTCAAACAAGGGACGCTTTCACTTACCCTCATATTGAATGATACTGTGGGTGAACAAAATTCTGCACCATTTGAAACCATGGTTGAAACCGTTGTTTGTTGGTATTCACAGGCGAATCATCATGCCGGGGTTTCTTAGGTGGTGCGAAATGGATTTTGTCCACCCACGGTATGGTCAACTGGGTGTGGGTCAGAATTAAACCACTAGGGGACCGCAGGTGTTAGCCCATGTTTCCATTTACCAAGGTTCCATTTTGGGTACCTATTTTTGACCCACAGCCAACTAGGACGTTGCCTTACCACAAGTCACCCGTCAGACCCTCTCGCCTTCAGCACTTCCTGGCTCATGCCGTGGGCTCGCAGCACTGCCTGCGGCACGCCGGCCGGGAGACGGGCCGGAAAATGTGGAGTCAAACGGCTGTGGGTCAAAAATCGGGTAACCCCAAAATGGGTTGCCCTGGCACATGGAACCAAAGACTAAAATCTGCGGTTGTCTGGCTTAATTTTGACCCACACCCAAACACCGCCCCGCCTCAAGAGAAGAAGTCGGGGTCTGAAGCCAAACAAAGGTCTGCAATGACACATACATGCAAACTTCCAGCTGATGAGAAAAATGTGTGTATATATATATGCTCACCCCCCCCCCAGGGCCTACCTTTCCACTTCAAAATGTACAAAACCCTCTTATTTTTAAAGACAGGGGGTGTGAGCATATATACGCAAGAAGTGTGCTGTTGCTGCATATTTGTTTGTGGGTGACAAGTCATGTTGAGTATCAACAGCAAAGAGTTTATAAACTTTCAAGACAGTTTATAAACCATGTCAAGGGTTTGACGGTTTCCCTGCAACAAGGGAACTCTTTAGGGGGGGGAGGGGGGGGGGGTACTGAGAAGTCTTTACAAAGTTGGCTGAGTCCACACCTCACTGCTAAGACTTCCAGACCAACCACCCCCCCCCTGCTTCAACGATACCATGAACCTTGACGCGGGAAACTCGTCAAACACTCAATAAGGTTTATAAACTTTCCTGAAAGTTTATAAACCTTCTGTAGGCTTATTGCGCAGCAAGTGGAGACTGTTGTTTGGGAAAAAAAGGACACTCATTTGAGGCCTTGTTTGATGTGGTTTGGGCATGTGGTCCTAAAAGGTTGATGATTGTGTGTGTGTGTCATCACTGCTGCACTGTTATATCAAAGGCTGTCCATTCGGTCCAAGGGAACACAATCTGAGCAACTGCTGCAAAACACTCTGTTTTACAGCATTTTGTTGGATCTCTAATCCCTTCAAATGTCCAATTTGAAACACCTGAAACCTAGAATCTGGAGATCAGAATCCTTGAGATGTCTAATGTTGGATTCTCCAAGCCTCATAATTTGGAGCCTGGAGTACTCCAACACGAATTGAATTGGAATGTTGAAGGGGGCAAAATGTTTTTTGGGAAACGAACAATCTTCGGCCCAAGGGAACACAATCTGGGCAATTTCTTCGAAACACTTTGTTTTACAGTTTTTTGTTGGACCTGCAATCCCTTGAAATGTCCATGGTGAAGCACCTGAAACCTAGAATCTGGAGATCAGAATCCTCGAGATGTCTAATGTTGGATTCTCCAAGCCTCATATTTTGGAGCCTGGAGTACTCCAACACGAATTGAATTGGAATGTTGAAGGGGGCAAAATGTTTTTTGGGAAACGAACAATCTTCGGCCCAAGGGAACACAATCTGGGCAATTTCTTCGAAACACTTTGTTTTAGTTTTTTGTTGGACCTGCAATCCCTTGAAATGTCCATGGTGAAGCACCTGAAACCTAGAATCTGGAGATCAGAATCCTCGAGATGTCTAATGTTGGATTCTCCAAGCCTCATATTTTGGAGCCTGGAGTCCAACATATCCAAGTACACATTCCTTTCCAAATACGATTTTTGATCCGAATTGAATTTGCATATTGAATAGAATTTAGTAAGCACATAGTTCACCACCATTCATAATTCACCATAATGTCTATATTAGATCAGAATTTGAACAGGAATACCTTTCCAAATAAGGAAAATATCATTGCAGTAGAATCCAAATATACTTTAATGCAGACAGAGTTCAATTAGCTTTTGAACATAATAATTTGATTAAGAATCCATCCCCAAATACAACTTGAATTGGAATATAGCTTATTCTGGAAAGAAATCACTTGGCCTTTGCAAACAAATTTTAATAGTAACTCATTCCCAAATATGATTTAGCTTAAATGTGGCTAAACAAATAAAGGGCACATATCCCCAGACTCCCAAACTTGGTCTGGAGATGTGTTTGGCATGTGCAGGTCTCAGAGCTTTCATTTTCAGGAGATTTTGTGCTTTTGGGTCTGTGCAGGTTGCAGAGCTCAAAGCTGCCAAAAACATCATTTTTTCAATGTTTTTCCCTGGTGTACTCAAAACCACTGTAAAAACCAGTGATTCAATCAAAGCCAGGCTCGAATCTGAAAACGGAATCCGTTTTCGCTTTGCTGCCTTTCAAGCCTCAAAGAATCAGACATCTGCTGTCATATAGAAGGTAAACAAAACAACAAAACACTGTATTTTACAGTGTTTCAGGCATCTGCAAGAAAGAGGCACACAGAGTAGAGTTGACACCTTCAACTAGAAGAGGGCAAAGGTAGGCCCTGGGGGGGGGGGGTGACCATATATATATACTCGGTGTCGTTGCATTGCTCTCCCAACAAGCAAGTTGGATTACGCAAAAACATAGCGACGGCGGCATGCTAATCAATGCTTGTAGACATGGCCTCTCAGCGGCTAAGCACATCAGCCAACACTCAAATTGGCTGAGCGCACCCGAGGCCAACAGTTCCCCATCCCCTCAGTGTTTCTCCGAGGACAAAGAAAACCAGATAGGTGGCGTCTTAGGGTATCTAACTCAAATGGCTTTGCTGCAAGGACCCCTCTGCAAAAAGTGCTTCACTTGTGGGTCGAATTAGGGAAATAGCCCTGGAGTTTCCATGCCCCTGCAAAATGCGCTGCCACCATTTGATGGTGTTTCCCTCAAAAGATTGGGGCCCATGGAACCCTGGAAAACCAGACTGACCGGAAAACCTGCGTAACCCGCCAGCTGTTGAATTCTGAGAACCACACCACATCGACGCAGATGCTGCAACCGGTGGTTGAAGGTAACCCCTGTTTAACTTGGAGAACCACACCCATTTGGCTGTGGGTCAAAAATAGGTGCCCAAAATGGGTTGCCCTGGTAAATGGAACCAAAGACTAAAATCTGCGGTCCAATTCCTGGCTTCATTTTGACCCACACCTATTTTTGGTAAACCAAGTCGACCTAACTGGTGCGCACCCGGCCGATGGTCGCGGGGATTTTTCGAGCATCGGCCTCCACCGCCTCAACGCGGCACATGGCAACAGGCAGCCCCTTGAGCTGGATCACGGTCCTCCACTCCTCGAGACAAAACGAATTCCGTTGGAGGAGGAGCTGAAGACATACGGTGCTGAGGAGCTGAGGAGCTGAGGAGCTTCTTTGAGAACTACAGTTCTTTCTCTTCTTTTTTTTAAAAGAGCTGGGGCCACTTCCGTGGATTGGTCAAAACTAGCGCCGACTTCGGTTGAACGACTAAAATGGTCCTGAAAAGCTTGAAGCCCGGGAACTCAGGAAGCGAGGGTGGCCTTAGAATAAGTTTGTTTCCTGGTGGCTTCCCCCTTCAAACCACCCAAAATGGGTCCAACATTTTGAGAACCCGACATCTCCAGGAGTCAGGAGGAAGGGAAAGACGCCCACGCTCGGAAGCAGCCGCTTTGAGATGCGGTCAGAAGGCAGGGGCTCCAGGGTGAAAGGGGAGAGGAAATCGCGAGTTCGGATTGCCGAGCATACCGTGGATGGGCAAAATCCGTTTGGCACCAGTTGGAATGGATGAAACCCTTTGAAATAAACCATCTACCAACTGGTGCGAAATGGATTTTGTTCCACTAAGACAGCAGCCGAAGGAAACTATGCAAGTGGACCTCTTGCGGCGCAGGCGGACACCTCGACACCTGGTGCTGTGTCGTCCAGTAGCTCACCTCCGTGGCCGAGTAGGAGTTCGGAAGCCAGGCTTCAGTCTCAGACCAAGACTCTCCATGACCCTTTAAAAATGGGATCATTACCCAAAAGAAAGGGGCCATGACCCCATTTGTGAAGGGTCATGGAGAGTCTAGGGAGATACTGTGGCCGGGCAAAATCCATTTCGCACCATTTTGAAGCCATGGTGGAAACCATTGCTTGTTGGCGTTTACACGGGAATCATTCTTCCAGGGTTTCTCAGGTGCTGCCAAATGGATTTCGGGCATCGGCAGGTCCAAACAAGGCCGATCTGCGGCGCGAACCGGAAGACTCGTAATGGTACGTGACGGTGGCAAGAGCCCAGGATGGTCAGCGAGCTGGATCGCGGAGAACATGGATGCATGACAATTTCACTGCTGCACTGAAGGCTGTGCACTAATCCGTGCCCCCTAATAATAAACGTGGACCCCCCCAATAAAAAATCAGATCTGGGGAACTAAACATGTTTATTGAGAGGGTCCTTTGGGTGAAACGGATTTCCTCTCCAGTCCTCGTCCAAATGGGCTCCCCCCCTTCCCGGACATTTTCCGAGTAACGAATCTAATACAAACCGTTCAAGGTTGTGTTTGCGGTTCAAAAGGAAAGGGCGCAGTTTAATTTTTTAATTACAATTCAAGAATAAATGTAATTTAGGGCAAGTATGCATTTAGAAATTGGTATTGGGTTGGTGCAAGGAGCTTGGGTCCTGGACTAATTACCCCCTAATAAGGCTGGGTCTGGTCTGGGCGGAGACATCGGACAGTTTACTATTGGTTTTGAATTGGCCTAGTCTAAAAGTTGTATTGGGGACTCGGCCGTTTCAGTCAATCTGGGAAAATATTTGTTAATAGGGTGCGTTTATTAAAAGGGGGAGCGGATTAGTGTCGACCAGGCCCGACAACCACATAAACAACGATACGAAAAGCGCCAGCAATCCGATGGTGAACTCGTTTTGAACAGTCCATATGTCTGCATAATACAACATATCGGTCCTATTGTAGAGTGGCAGATTGAAATCCTGAGCATGTTCCATGCAAAAGCGCTGCTCCTCATATTCCAGCAAGCAGCCGACACACGAGATTCAGCTGGCCACATGTCATACCAGGGGAACGGTTCAAATGTCAAGTCAAAACACCGATATTTAACGGGCTCAAAGCTTTGAAACAGCTATCTCGAGTGAGTGACAAAAAAGCCCCTCCTGCATCTTCGTCAGCCTCAGTCGATGTGTTGCAGAGCGGGTAATTGCTCCCAGCGTTGAAAACAAGGAACACCAAACTGGACCCCCAAAGCTGCCCTCAAAACAGGCCTGAAAAGCGAGCCTTCAACAAGGTACAAACCCGCACGCACCTTTGCTTCAAAGAACACGAATCATCTCTCCCGCTCATGCTCAACGCCAAAACAGGTTCTAAGTTGCGGCCTAGTTGCAACATTGTACCGCTTAGTTGATGGATTTTACGACTCAACCTCGTCTCATACAGTGCCTAGCTTGATGCACTCAAGTGACACTCAATGCTGAGCAGAGGACCTTCACGCTTCAGCTACACATCGAAGTTTGATAAGGACCATGCAAGAACAACATGAAACATGCCATGGGTTTTATTTATGAATTATATATGTATGTGTATATATATATGTAATTATGTGTGTATAAATATATATATATATATGTATGTATACATTATAATTGGGACCGGGGTCTTTGTCCGTTGCGCTCCTCAGCTGGGTGGCCCATGGCCGAGTGGTAAACAAAGAGGGCCGGTTCCGAGATAAAGGACCGGCGCCGTCCGGCGCCGCCGCCGAGGGAATACCAGACAGGGCACGTCGTTCGGCAGCCCCCCACCCAAATCAAGTGGAGTCACAATCAAACATGGTACAAAAATGGTCGACCCAGAACCATGTAAAGAACTAAGAAGGCGGATATCCGAAGCTATTTCTGGCTGGGATCGTCCCTTGCTAACCTTCACTTACCCGGGTTTTGATTGTGGTTGAGCTGCAGCTTTCGGAGGACTTCGTGCAGCTTTGTGCCCAAATCATATTGACTTGCGCCTAAATTTGACGATCAAGCCTGCCCTTGTCAAGCATGGGGGCATGCGGCTATTTGTCTACTTGTGTACACATTCAATGCTCTGAGCGCTTGGAAGTCAGAGCCTCTTACACTATAAGCTGCACGAGTTTGTCAATCTTGAATGCTGGTCAGCACCCCACAAACCATATTGGGTCACATGAACCTGTGCCGTGGGAAACCCTTGAGCAACACGACTCGGGTTCCACATTTTTCTGCCCTGCCTGGTCCAATCGATTTGCGACAGCATCATCGAGTTCATGAAGCGGGGCTTGGCAGGCGGCAAAGCCGCACCTCTCGGGTAAAGCAAACATCAATTGCACATGGATATGTGGGTGTGTCTTCTGGTTAGGCTACCTTCTGTTTTTTTCAAATGGAAATCAGGGGGAAAACCGCCAGTTTGGAGAGGCCCCTATTTTAAGACTCGCTCACATGCATCAAAATTGTGGATTTGGAGCCAAATTGTGGCTTTCTTCGTAAGCCAACCCCGGGATCCAAGCTCATGTGAACCATGGTGGTTTTGATTCCCTCAATTTGTCAAAGGGAATCCTAACATCCGGTCTCTTGCGAGTCAAATTCGTGTTCAACGCTTGCCCTAGCACTCTGAATCAAGTCAGTTGCAACTAACTCAAATCAGTTGTACTACCGTTGCTCCTCATTTGCTGCTTCGCCGCCCAACACGCACGTGATGCTCCTGATTTGCTCTCGCGTTTCCAGAGCTCTACTCGGTTGATTCCTGGATTGTCTGAGTCATAGTTGTCAGAGAATCCATGCAGTGCAAGTTCTACTGAGGCACTTCGATCCTTACAGAACCCTGCAAACACTTGAGTAGCTTGACCTCAGGGCCCCCGCCAAAGAAAGGGATGGTTGCAAGCTGCAAACTCTCCCCCGCCCCATTGCTGGAGAACCTTCGGGAGCTGAGGTAGATCAAATGAGACACCGCTACACCGTGCCTTGTGGATTCATCGGTGTGCCGAGCCTGTTACCATCCCAGAGGCTGACACCAAGCTTCGCCGGGGCCCCTTTTCGGCTACCCGCCTGCACTCTCCTCATCCGACACGCAGCCGGAGTTGTCCCCGGGAGTTCCATCCTGCAACTCTCAAGCACTCAGAGTGGCATTTTACCCTGAAACTATGTACCCCCTAAAAACCTCCTGCACCAGATGGTAGATGGTTTTTGCAGGTATTTATAGGGTTCACCCAGATTCATCCATCCCAATTTACTCACGCTGAACGAAACCCACTGGCTAGACTCTCCTTCTCATGGAGAAATGGTTGGCCATGACCGAAATCTTTCTTTTGGGCAATAAATTTGGTTGGTCATGACCCCGTTCTTCTTTCTTTTGGGTAGTGACCAACCATTTTTAAAGGCTCAGAAGGAGACTCCAAGGCTTTCGGTATCCAGCCAACTTGCCGCATCCATCCCAAACCGTCGCCTGGCACGAGGCGGTGGATGCCGTGGGCGAGCGCGTGCCTGGGCCTTCGCGCGGATCGGGGGGAGTCGAACCAGTCGGATCGAGTCCCGGGAAAGGCAGCAGGGCACCCTGTGAAAAACCGGAAGGGGTTTGGGATGTTCCGTGGAAAAATCCGGAGCAACCCACCACTTTCAGGGGAAAAACGGGGTAGGGCTTGGGGTGGGGGGGGGGGGTGGATTGGATGGGAGAATCCGGAGCTACCAAGAAGGAGGTTTAGGGGTCTCCCTATTTTCACGTCGTGGTGTCTGCGAATAGAAAACCCGCCCCACTTTTGGTTCCCAAAACCACCTCAACAACCTTATCCCCCTTCAGGAACCCGAACAGAAATCTTAGCAGGGGGTGCTGCAAAAACCCAAACATTTGTGTGGACCATCAGCCTGTCGAGCCGCCAAAGCCCTTATTTGCCAAAATGGAGTATCTCGATGTACAGCCTTCGTCTGGCAAGGCCGCGCTCGTTCTATGCGCACCCCCGCCCCCCATGTGTGACATCGACCCGCTCTTCTCACAGGCCAATGTGACTATTGGCAGCTTGCTCTAACTTGCACTTGTTTGCGGTTGTTTATGTCGTTTACTGTCAAAATGTCCTGCCAGCTGAGTCTTGGACGTATGTTTGTTTGTCCACTCTAGAATGCACAGATAGCTTCTCATATCGTGATTCAGCCGAACAAAAGACGAATTCCAATAATCTTGTCAGGCACTCAAACAGCTGGCCCAATTCAACCTCTTCTGTTTTCCAGATCCAGAACTCGGGCCACCAAAGGCCAGCACTGGTGCGCCATACTCCCAGACTAGGTCACCCAGACTAGGTCACGTCCAGAAAGGTAATGCCATTGGAGGTTTGCAACTCCAACGACGCCCTGGGAACCTAGAATGGGTTCGCTGGGCAAGCATTTCTAACTTCGCGACTTCCCGCAAAGCTCACTTCCCGAGTGGACGGCCCAACCAAAAGTAGCCAAACTTTTTGCATTTACACCTAAAATGGTCCAAACCCAAAACGTGACTAATGTCCGAAACGAAACTCACAGAGTGAGAAAGCGATTGAACCACATCCAATCTCCATACCCAGCCGATTTAGACCCCAGCCTCCAAGCTTGATCGGCTGGTCCTCAGTAGGTGCCGCTTGTGGGGAGTACACGTATGTGTATAATTAATATATATATATATATATGTCCCGAAACATCAAGACCCTCTAAATCGACGGCCACCTCACTTCCTGATTGGATGACCCAAAAACGGTGAATGTTTTGTTGACCAGAAAAATTGGTCCAAACCCAAAAAAGTGACTAAAGTCCAGGAACTCCTAAAGTGAGCCACAGTGTTTTCAGGAGTGCTTGCTAATCTCTTCTCCCCAATGCTAAACGTACTCCTAATACTAAAACCGACTTTTGAAAATCCCAAATCCGGGAAATACTTTTAGGATAGCAGGTATTTTCCTGCCCGTGCCCAAATCCAGTCCTATTAGGGGGACGACCCGGGAGTACGTTGCCTTTACAACGGCTGTACTACAAAGTTGCGACTTTCGAGCCGGAGCTCCGGGAGTACGATTCTCCGAAAAAGAACCGGGGAGCCCCTAATGCTAAAACTGTTTTTTCCCGGGGGACCCACTTAGTATTAGGGGAGGGCGGTTTAGCATTAGGGGGAAGGGTTTACATGTGCTTGTTCTAAATTCCTCTGTCTCGAACCGGCCATTCTTCGGGAAACAAACAGTTACTTTCGCGAATCTTTCACGGATTCGTGCGTCTTAAAATAGACCCCAAAAGTGGTGTGTTCCTGTGGTTTTTCTTTGAACCAGCCCGACAAAGAGTACCTTTTCGGTACCCGAGAAAGACACACCCAGGGCTGTGGGAAATGGAATCCACTGTGATACAACCAAAAGGGCTTCCCAAAGACTAACCCCCTAATACATAGGATATGTCTTTTTCTACTCAACCACAAGTGTTTTTTTCTTTCTCGAGTGATCCACCACCACTGACCCACATCTTCGGAAGCCACGCCCAGCGCGCCCTCGGCGAAAATGGTCTCTGGGCCGCTGGGCGTCTCGGGCTTCCAGCAGCTTTGCGGAAAGGACCTGGCGCGAAGACGCGGGCGAAAGGTGTGGCCATGGGCTTCTCAAAAGCCAAATCGCTTAGCCCCCAGTGAACATCCGATTCAATCCAACCGCTAAAATAGGTTCTAAAATGGGTGGTGGTTTTGGCCCACAGCCATGTGTGCGTGGTTTTGGGGATACCCACAAGAAGACCAGAGCTTCAATACACGGACACTTCTCTTTCTTGCAGGATACGGAAAGCCCTGATGCCTCAGGCAAGAAAGACTCCAAGATAAGAAGCGGCCCACATGTCTTCAAGCTTGGGCCTAAATCCGCAGCTTGCGGGTGCTAATGACTTTCCTCTTGCATGTGCGGACAGTATCCAGCTTGACCCTTGGTTGACGTTGGAAGGGGAGCAGAAAAAACAAAAAAGCAGTTAAGTGGTTGGATTTCCCACTAAACCACAATAAGCAAACATGTAAAATGTTTCCCAACAACAACCATGGACCGCTCTGGCAATGATCTTGGCCCAGCCCCGACGGTGGAAACACCATCGGAACCCTTGGGATTCACCACCTTTCGCGAGGCCACAAAAGCGGCACACGGGTGCACTGAACAACTGGAGTGTGATGGGACGCAGCAACTGCAAGGATACACCACTCAGTTGCCCAAAGGACCCAGAACCAAAAGGTTAACCTGAGGTCGGCTTTGAAAATTGATGGGACGATTTGCGCTGATGGAGGGCTCAAGTTGATCTGCCTTTGCTTCAATGATCCTAACCCGGAGGCAAGGAATCCCCAAGGACGGACCTCATCGCGTTATCGGCTCGTTTTGGAATCGCCCCGGATCTGTGGAATCGTTTTCACCCC
The DNA here is from genome assembly GCA_963377175.1 of Effrenium voratum. Taxonomy (NCBI): domain Eukaryota; class Dinophyceae; order Suessiales; family Symbiodiniaceae; genus Effrenium; species Effrenium voratum. The sequence goes on along the minus strand of CAUJNA010000557.1, from coordinate 2,530,585 downwards.
CCCCAGCTTCGAAGCGGAGTCAACCCCACCTCGGCCAGGTTTGCCTCCATTGCCTGTGTCCAACGGATATCTGTGCGAGGCAAACCAGAAATGACCCAAGTCAGCTTTTCTGGTTTGGATTGGTGGTGGTTCAGGGTAGTTCCAACTGTATAACCAGATTCAACTCCCCAACCACCAACCCAAATCACCAATTCAGGGATTTCTGACAAAAGGAGCTTCTCAAATGTTTGGCTTCATGAGAAACACGTGAGGTTGTGTCTTGTGTGATGGACGCTTATAGTGATATATAATGGAGTCATGCTGTTGGTTGCCTTGGATGCATCCCCAAACGGCGGGTGCATCGTTCGCAAACTCCAGAACGTATGCCGCAAAGGGCATCCCTCGTCTTTGAATGCTGAACAAACGAGCACAGGACACCACCTGAATTGCAATTGGCACATGTGGGGATGTCTGAGTGGGAACCTCCTGTTGGCATGTCAGTCTGTGAACATCTGCGCTAGTCTTTTGCTAACAACTAAACGAGCTTCAAAGAGGAAAGCAAAGGAAGCCAGGTACAAATGGATAGGAATCCAAATTACCCCTCTTCAAACCAACCCTTCAAAGGATACCCTCCAAAAAAACGTACCCAAATTTAGGGGGCTCAATGTTGATTCAGTCACTGGCCTAAGAAGCGCCACAGCAGCCTGTTAGGTCCGTTGGGTGGACGCCGCCCTATGCAAGACACATTTAATTCAACAAATTCCCAGAGGCCATAGAAGAACAGGGACCCCAGCTTAAGTTCAAAGCAAAATAAGGCAAACGGTGAGGGTGAAGATCATTTGAGTCACAATCAAAACCTGGTACAAACATGGTGAACCCAGAACCATGTAAAGAATTAGAAAGGCGGCCGCAACTATTCCTGGCTGGGACTGCCCCTTACTAACCTTCATCAATCCCCGGGTTTTGATTGTGGCTCATTTCACTGGGCAAACCTCTGCAAAAGGGTCATGTCCAAACAGGTACGCTTTCGCAATCTTCGATCGCGGTGGACAAAGTGCGCTGTTCAGAACGGAGGGTTGGACGACAAACGAAGTCCCCCGGAAACCACCAATGCCCGCTTAGGTTTTTATAAAATGGGTCCGGAATATAATAACACTATGGGCAAGCCAAACCCTTTTTGCGCCGAATACCAACTTAAGCAGGCGCCACTTCAAGATGATAATCGACAAAAATCGACTTGTTGTTCTCCCAGGCCGACCTGCCAGAACCCCACTCAACAAACCACTCAAAAAAAAAAAACATTAGCATAATTCACCAGCTGCCCCAAGGCCAAAAATCCAGGAATCAAGCAGATTCAGAACGCAGCCAGATTCAAGAAGCAAAAGCTCAGGCAGCAAATCTTCAAACACCTCTGCAGAAATGTGCCAGCGGAAATTGCAGCCACTGCAGCCATTGCAGTATTCAGCAGCCTTCAAAGGTTCATATTAATTGACAGCCCAGGCACTTGTTCAAGAAAAAAAACTACAAGTACTACAAGCAGTACTACTTGCAAGCAGTACTACAAGTACTCCGAGCAATACTACAAGTACCACAAGCACGACTACACCCCCAAAACAATAATTAGGTCGGAACCTTGTCTCGGCAAAATAAACAAAAAGCTTGGGGGGGCCCTTCATTAAAAGGATATGGACGCCACAATCATAACCACTAAAAAAACAACAGGAGCCACATAAACCTGTCAAATTCCTCACGCTGACTGCTTGGTTGAACACTCTTGCAAAGGATTAAAGGTAAACATTGCGTCTTCGCCACTAGAATTCACCGAGCTAACTTCAGGAAATCCTAAGCAAATTTCATGGGGCTCGCTCGTTGTGGCCCCAGGTACTCCGACAGTTGCAGAAACATACGTGGCATCCGAACGCTGCGGGCTCCCAATCAAATCTCCGGCATCCGAATTCCAGAAAGCCCAGATTCGCCCCAACAGCTCCTCCAGTAGAGAGGTTAGAATAAGGGTAAACCCTTTTTTTCTGTAGTCTATTTTAGTAGGGGAACCCTCCCCCACAAAAGGGTAAAAGGGCACTAGTGGGGGACCTAGGGTACAAGTGATCTCCACAGCTTGTGGCCATCCTCTGGCCTCATGCTACGCAGCGACTCTTGTCGTCTTACCCTCCCACCAGCTAATATGGGTTGGTGCACAGACCCCTGTAGAAAGACTACTTTTCTCTTGGAAACGGCCTTTTTGCACTTCCATTTTAGTTGGTGGGAGGGTATCAATTCTTCTGGCGCGACAGTGACTTCCAAGGCATCCAAGGCGCGACGCTCATTGGTGATGGTTTCGCAACGTTCCTAATCCCCCCGAAGTTTGGACCAAAGCCTGCAGATTCGTATGCCAACCAAACAGCTTCGCAAGCCTGCAGCTCAGCGTCTCTGAATACGGCGTCTCTGTGTCTCAATGAAATGCCCGAGCCCGTACGTTTCCGCAGGGTCCTTGCAAACACACAAGCCATGCCTCGCAATCCCACGAACAACACCAGTTCAAAGACACGATTGCTGCGACCATTGGACCACGTGATTGGCTGTGCTATTCCTCTCCTGCTATTGTTACTATTCAATTGCAGTCAAACGGAACAGATAAAATCAAGCTCGGATGATAACATCTCTGCCGAGTGCTGGTCAAGTCGAACTCGGTTCAGCCGCGATTCACGGGACTTCTGTGCTTCCTCTGCCAAATGTCACAAGAAGGGGTAAAAGAGGACCAAGTGGTTTTGGCTCTCTATGGCAACAAGTCCCCCAGTCGGCAACCACTTAGCTAAGTCCAAAGACATCTAAGTGTACAAACATGTTGACGCAACCCACCCTACTTGGGCGTGCATCCCCCAACGTAAAGTCTCAGAAGACCTGACAACAAGGCGTGCCGCCAATACACAGTACCCGCACATATTACAAGATGCTTGGATGTCTTGCAGTAAGACTTGGCTCGTCAAAGCGATTATTTCTTCAAAGTGGAGTTTGTCCATCACAGCAGTACCCCATCTGTGTGTTTCCTTAGGGAACTTGTATTTGCCTAAAACGTATGTTTGCTTGAACCGAAACATCCCAAAACCAGTTTCCCACATGCCCGTATCAGTATCCCACATGCGCGGGCCCATTAAATTCGTGGGTTTGCCTTTCGGTTTCCCAGCAAGGTGAAGTGGACACCATTTCAATAAAAAGAGAGCATACAACCATGTGCATAGATGTGCGTTTGACAAACAGATGGCCCCAGTAGATTATGGAGCAACCAGGTCAATCAGTGCCGTGTATTTCTACCAAAGTAACCTAAAAAGGACATCTGCGGTGGATGAACAATCCCTGGAATAATGATTTCCCTGTAAATACCAACAAACAATGGCTTCCCATGGTTGTAAAATTGTGCGAAGGGATTTCGCAACCATCCACAGCAGGGGGCTGGGAACAAACTAGCAAGGAGCACAATCCCCAAAAATGGCTTCGGGTGTCCTTTTGATTTTCAAAAAGCCAACCCCAAAAAGGATCCAAAGTAGTATGTAACCACCATTCAAAGGGCAAACCTCGATGGCTACCTCAACCCCACAAATGAGTATCCTCACAAAACGTGGGTTTTCACAAAACATACTTGTTTCTATAAACACCCAACCCAAGTTGTGTTTTGTTTACAAACACATTCAACACAAACACAAACAAACCACGGTTTTTATTGGCACCAAAAAAACACCACTACCAAAAAAACACATATGTGTTGCAATCATTGTTGTTTTGCCCAAACAACAAACAACAACAAACAACGCTACAAATCCATGTGTTTCTCTGCGCGTGTGAATCCAGTTCAAGCTCCCGGCCCTGGCAGCGGTGCTCAACACCTCTGCCGCCTCCTCAGCCCCACCGAACCTCCCCCCAGCCCCAGCCCACCGCATGCCACACGGGTCCCGGGAAACGTGTAGATAGCCCTTCCCCAACAAACAAGGACTTCGGGGTTAGTATTCTCTTTCAAGGGTAAGGACAATTCCTTGTTGGGCGTAGGAGGGTATGTGAAAAAGGACGGCGCCCCCCCGCCCCCCCCCCCCCAAAAAAAAAAAGAACAAGAGGAAGGTACAAGATCACTCACATGATGAACATTTGATCAGAGAAGGTTTCAAATACCAGGTGAGAGATGTACAATACCCCCTTTTCTTTGGAGTGTCTGAGGGTTGAGGCTGCTCATCCAATCTTCTGGCCCAGGGGCAAAGGAACCACAGAATTCTGGGGCTGACCCACATCCTCCGATTTCCATCTGACATAGTTCCACTTCACAGAGAATTTGACGCAAGCAACAAGTTTTGACCAAACGCATAGATTCAGCGGCAGGGCGAAATGGCTTCAGATCGGCATTGGCCTTCTCTTGGTCATCCCACATCCCAAGTTCATTGGCCCCAAACAAGTTCGCACTGCTTGTGGTGCATTAGAATGATAATGATCCCGACATGGTACAACGGTACGCCCTTGTCGCCTAGAATGATCTTCCGAAACACGTCAAGTGGACAAGTGAGAGACAACATACTAGGCCCCGTGCGTCCGTGCCCCAGGTGGGACTTTCCTCCAGCATCGGCAGGATCTAGGCGAATTCGTGCGGGGCATGGTTGTGAGTTGTCCAAGTCTCTCCCTAAGAGCAACCTAAGCCAGGACTTTGATAAAGATTGGCCACTGCATCAAATCCATGAGCCCAGCAAAGCTCATGGTGGGGTCATCTGTGCCGATCCCGCCAACATTCGATGCTCGGGCCGCCAGCCCCAAACACTCCAAGGTTTTGTTCGCTGCCTCAAGTACAGGTATCACCCCAACCCTGTACTGACTATCCCGAAATATCGACTCGTACCTGTCCACCATATCTCTCGAGATCACCGGAGACCAGGAAACATGTCTTGGATGAGGACCTCCAATGGATTCGCACCCGCACTACGACGGCCTTGTTGCAGCCTCAAAAGGTTTAACCTTTTCCGCAGCGACAGCTACGGAGTCGGGTTCCGGGAGGTTCCCGGAGTGTTGGGGATGCTCCTGCGTGTTGCTGAGTGGGAAACCCGTCCATCCCTTTCTGGGGTTAAACTATAATCCGCTTGAAAGTCCCCTTGCCCACTTACATTGGGAAGAAAGTATACTCCCGCAAATTGAAACCATGGGTGGGGAATCATCATTCCTGGGTTTCTTAGGTGGTGCGAAATGGATTTCGTCCATCCACAGTATTTGACAGCTAGTTTTCCAAACGACCCACGTTTCACACCCACGCAAGAAGCCGCATGGCGAAGCTTCGAGTAGCCAAGGCACGCCCACTCTCACCGACTCGTGGACCACAAAGACATTCGCCAGCTCCACCCGCTCGTCTGACGCAGCCTCCATGCCCGGCTCACACCTGCCAAGCCGTATGAGCGAAATAGACTCTGGCCCAATCTGAGATCAATGATTTGCGTGCTTCAAAATAAGGAGCCCATATGACCCCCATCCAGAAGGTTGGCTGAATCTCGGTGAGTAGGTGCTTTCGGTTGGTTTCCCAACCAGATTGGAAGATTAATTCTAGAGGCTTGCGTTGTGCTCCAAATCTCGGTGAGGGTCAACAGTGCCTGTTCTGGATCCTCCACTAGAGAGGTTCGAATACGGGAACCATTTTTTCTGTGGTCTATTTTTCTGTTGCAACCCCCAAAACCCTTGTCACATGGCAAAGCACTCGATGGGTTTAAGGCCACCCGCCCTGGAGAGTTGGCGGCTGTCAGGCGGCTTTCAGGAAGGACCCCTCGGTATCACGGGGTCCCCGCCCGCCTTTCCCCCCCCGCCCCAGTTTTGAGACACACCGAGTTCTGAATATGTTAAGACTGTTAAGGGAACTGGGGGGAGGGGCAAATGGGGGGGGAGGGGCGAACTTTAAACACCGAATGTCACTGACACTGAACCTCAGAAAAAAGAAAACAAACTGGGGGGAGGGGTTCACATTGCAGTAGCTAGAGGTCACAAAGTGGCTTAGTCAAGGGAAGTTGAAGTTTTAGGCGGCTGGCGAGGAAGATGCTTCGAAAGGCGTTATTTGAACGGTCCGATCAGTGGATGCTAAATTGGTATATGGCTGTGGGTTAAAACCAATGGTACCATTTTGGGGTAGGTCCACCACCCATTTTAGTCTATTTTAATGGGGATTGGGATGTTCACTGGGGGTGCGTGATTTTGACACATGGCCATATAGCTGGATCAACTGAAACACACAGCGACTAGTCATATTGACATTGAACCAATACACACAAAAACTAGCCAGAATTGGAGGAAAGCCCTCTAAGCCCCTTCTCAGCAGGCAATGTGGAAATTAACCTTTCGCAACCACTGCACTTGCCAAACAAAAGTTGCTCTTCTTCAAGGTCAGAATGAGTACAGCCGTTTCCCCCCCCCCCCCCCCCCCCCCCCCCCCCCGAATTTTCACAAAATAAAACCTGCGCAGGGGTGCCGCCAACTTTGGACCCGAGAAGCCTTTGAATTACCATAAATTTGAAGGAGAGCGTCCCGCGCCTACCACACAGACCGCACTGGTGACGGTGAACATTTGTGGATCTGCAGTTGACCGGATAGCGTCTGGTTAAAACAGGCAAGAAGCACCAACTTTTGCCAAACTGAAGCACTAGTTAGATGCCCAGTGGCCATGGAAAAAAAAGGCATCCTTTTTTTGGCTGGTTGAGTTTGAAGGGGACCCTTCCCAAAAAAAGGAAAATAGAACGTGCGCCACTGGGCAACTGGGACTCCACCCCACTCCACCCCACCCCACTCCACCCCACCCCACTCCACCCCACCCCCCACCCCCCCCCTATCCCACTCCACTCCACTCCACTCCACCCCACCCCGCCCCACTCCACTCCACCCCACCCCACCCCACCCCACCCCACCCCAACCAACAAAAATCGCCTCAGGGGGTCCTCACAGAGCAGCGACTGGATCGACAGCAGCACCGTACGGATGGACGAGGAGGCGGTCCACCGCGGCCCGTGCCAGGTGCCCAAAATGCTGAGGCACACCTCGCCCAGTCGCAAGAGGCACCATTCTCCGACCAGCAAATTAACCACCCTCGGTTGTCAATGAAGTGAAGGGGTGACTACCCTTTTAAGTAAGGAAATTATATCTTCCATTTGATTTTTAGAAAGAACAAAAAACAAAACATATTTCCAGCAGTGATAGATTCCCTTTAAAACCAACCAGGAAAAATGGCCATGGGTCAAAAGCCAGATCCTACCCGCAGTGAACATCCCAATCCAACCACTAAAACAGGTTCTAAAATGGGTGGTGCATTCACCTACCCCAAAATGTTACCTGGAAAAACAAAGATAGATTCCCTTTAAAACCCACAGGGGAAAATAACAAAAAAACATTATAAAGCAAATGGAAGCATTGATTCCATGTACACCTCACCCATGTTGCGCCGATAATCCCCGTCAAGGGGGGGGGGGGGAGGGGGTGCGGGACCCCCAAAATTGTATATAACTTTGTTCTTTTTCGAAGGGGGGGGGAGCCCTTGATTTGTTTTGCTGGTCGGTGTTGTGTGTTTGTTTGTCTGTTTGATTTGATTGGTTGTTTGTCTGCCTCTGCGTCTGTCTGCGTCTCTGTCATTGTCTCTGCCTGCCTGTCTGCTTTTGTTTGCTTGTTTGGTCCTCCACCGTTTCAGATGCGCGCTGGAGTATCCCCAACTGCTCGCACCCCAAAATGCAACTCACATGTGATATCTAAAATAGGGGACATCAAAACATGGTGGTTTATCCTTGGCTTCTCTTTAAACCCATTTCAAAAAGGGCACCCTCGAAAAACCCGCACGCTCGCACACACACACACACACACACACACACACACACACACACACACACATTGGTTCGATTCCAAGGTCCTGCCTTGCCATCGGCATAGAGCTGCGGATGCAGGCGCAGCTTGTTGGAGTCGGTGGTGAGAAACTGAACCTGGCAGTGCGCCTGTTGCAGATTCGATTTCTTTGCTGTCTAGCACCAATTTCCTGGGCGCGTTTCAGTGAACCTGGCAACAAAGATGCAAGTGTTGCAAGCATGGCGCATAGCTTATGGATGCCCACTGTTTCCAAGGGTCCCTGGCTCCCTGCAGACAAATGGCCTGGACAAAAACCTCCAGGCTTCCGCGAGAAGCGCGAGCCGAGTATATAGCTTTAAGAAACACAAGTTGGGAAACAAAACACCTTCACGTAAATGGGAGTTCTAAACTGAAACCCTGCTTCAAAGGCACCAGGCAAAGAATGGAAGTGCGTCTCAAGTGTAAAATCATCCCGGCAAAGCGCGGAGTCGGGGGTAGAGTCGAGTTTGGCATCCATGACTGTTTTTCTCGAATGCTCGAAGCAAACGGATGGGATTGATTTTCTGGTGTCGAAGCCAAAGGGACCCCAGCCAGATCAAGAAACAGTCCGCATGGTGGCCTTGAGGTGGCTTTTGCCGGGAACCAACCAGTTCCAGCGAGGCTATGTGCATTGCCCCAAACCCACAGCCTCTGGTGGGTTCATGGGGTAGAAATTGGACACCTTGAGCTGGAAGTGCAACATCGCGCCATCGTAGGGCGTGTCCTCCGAGCAGCTCGTTGACCCAAATCGAGCATTCAAGGCTTTGACTTGGTTGAGTCTTATACCTAAACCGGAAAAGGCCGACTCCATGTTGGGGCTGTCCCCTTACTAGACTGAATCAATTATGCAAATGGGCTGGTGCTGGAAAACGCGAATTTGCAAAAAGTCGCTCGTGAAGCTTCTGACTGAGCCATCCCCGGCCCAGAAAAAGCCAGTTGTTTAACCAACAATGACCCAGCCATGATCTCTAGCAACAAGTTCAAATGGAAAACCTCAGCCATGCTAAAAGCACAAGATCCATGGCCGCTCCATACGGCTCAAGTCCATGACGCACATGGGGAAACTGCCCAAACTGCCAGCACGAGAAGTTCATAGGCTGGTGAGACATGTGTCCCAAAAGTGTTTCTGGAGCCTAGAAAATCTCATACGGCTCAAGTCCATGACGCACATGGGGAAACTGCCCAAACTGCCAGCACGAGAAGTTCATAGGCTGGTGAGACATGTGTCCCAAAAGTGTTTCTGGAGCCTAGAAAATCTCAAATAAAACGCGGGTTTCCCAGAAATATACATATATATATATATGGGTACGTGCCCTTGGACATCAAATTCTTCTGGCAGCCTCTGAAGTCCGTGGGCGCGCTTGGCGCCCTCACCTGTACAACAACGTGTCAATGATCTCCTTTTGGTTGCCCTTCAAAGAAAAAAACAAATCAGGTGTGAGTGTTGAGTAATTCAGACACTTTTCCACAACCCTGGCACCATCAACACACGGAACTTTCTTAAGGCGGGGGAGTTCTTGGGCTATTTGGTCTCGAAGCTTCCCCCTGGAACACGGTCCGAGTCACAATCAGAACCTGGCGTTGAAGTGGTCTACTAGATCCATTCAAAGAAAACCAAAGGATGGCTGCATCTCAAATTGCACGCGTTCGGAGTGTGACTCATCCGGGGTTGCATTTTGGGCCCATATGCGGGAAACTAAAGGGACAGTGCAGTTACTTTCCTCCAAATGGGAACGTGTCAAAATATTAGGGAGCCAACCTAGAAAGGAGTTCCCCCAAATACATCCATTTGCTTAAGTCCCCTGGCAAAAAAGAAAAAAACTATTTCCAGCAGTCATAGATTTCCTTTAACACCAACAGGGGAAATAAACATATATTCTGAAGCAAATGCAAGAATCAGACACACCCAACTCCTCTCTATGGCTCCCATGGTATCTCTCAACGTCCAACGGCATCGACGCATCGACGTCCTGCGGCCCCAGCACAAGGGCATCGAGTAGCGCGAGGTCATCCCCGCGCGTGGTGACGTAGACCCCGCAGGGCTCTGCCTGAAAAGCCACCATCCGATCGATCGGAAAAGAATTCGACCGCCCGGAAAAGTGGCACAGTTAGGATTCGAGCCCCTGAAGCGGGGGATCTAAATAATTGATTCTTGCAATCTGTTTGGGGCCAAACAATGCATAAAATCAATCTTTCGGCATTTCAGCCCCTTACCTTGCCTACGCAAGGAGAACCTTCAGCCTTAAGCTAGCTTCCGCATACTAACAGGTTAAGGAATGTTCAGGGTTCTTTCTGGTTGGGGCCTGGCAAGGCCCCTCGCAAATGGGCGTTTTGACCACTAGGTCCTCCAGTAGAGAGGTTAGAACAAGGGTACCCAACTTTTTTCCGTCTATTTTAGTAAGGGAACCCTCCCCAAAAAAAGAAATGGTAAAACTACTGGGGCACCTAGACCACCCGCCGAAACGTCTCGCTGCAGCTCCGTCCTGGATCAGCTTTAGATCTCGCTGCAGCCGCCGGAGCCCACCGTCCATGGCGCATTGCCGGCTCGTCTTCGCCGGCGAAGTTTCCGGACGACACAGGGCTCAAAAGGTGTAGCCAGTTCACAGGGAGTGTGACTCATGTGTGATTCCATTTTGAGCTGTTCCAAAATTCATGGATGGCTTGCTGGTAAATCGAGAGGGTAAACTAGTTGGCGGCTGCTACTTACTTTCTTGGACCTGGTGTGAAACTGCCAATTCCCACGCGTAACGTTCAGCCCTTGCCGAGTATGATGAGCTGAGCTCATATTGAAATCGGCTTCTTGAACACACATGTTCAATCAAACCATTCAATAATGCACGCCTCAAATACGAAAGGCGAATTGCTAATGCAAGTGGCTTGTAAAGCTTTGTGGTTGTAAAAATGTTTATACTCATATAGTGCTTGCTCCTTTGCTTGCAGAACAAACAAAGCAACACATGAACTGCGCTGGTTTGAATAGTGGGCTATGCCAAACTGAGGCAATGACGTTGGTATTGAAGGCTGCACTGCCAAGTTCACGAACAACCTGCCTAAATGAACCTCCAACATTGTCATGGTACAGTCCACGGCAAGGTCGAGTCTGAGAAAGGGTCGGGCGGGCAGTGAACACTCCATACGCAGCTGTGACCATGAAACAAAGACCTAGGCATCGCCTGGGCCGCACGTTGCAGTGAGACGATCGAACAGGACTTCATGGTGCCGAGTCGTAATTCCAATTCCACCAACGAAAAAAAAACTAGGGCCGGGCCCGCTCCAAATCGCATTCCCAAAGCAGACCCAGGCAATAAGCCCCAGAATTGGTTTGGGCTCACGTGGGAGGATTTTGCTCGCTCCTAGCCAAAACCAATGCGCATGGGTTTGTCTCTAAACGGGGAAATGAACACAGGTGCTTGTTCATTTGCATTCTCCATGACCCTTAAAAAATGGGGTCATGACCCCTTTCATTTGGGTAATGACCCCCATTTTTAAAGGGAAATGGAGAGTCTAGGTATACCCAAAAAGGGCTGGCCCCCCAAACGAGGTTTCCCTTTGAACCCCAACATCCCCACAACAGCGCAGCGAGTAGCTCGTGAGCACTCCTGGGCCTTGGAGAGCCCACCGAAATACCTGCACCGCGCCACGCCGCGGCAAGGCGGAAAGCATTGCCTCTCACCCGGGCTGTGTGCAGCTTGCCACATGTATATATAATTATATATATATATATATATTCATATTTATATGTATGTGACATATATAATAATATACATACATGTGCACTGTATATACATATATATATATATCTATCGTACACACACACACACACCGCCGCAATACACTGACAAAGCCGTCAGGCATGGCTTCACGCAGAACGGAAGTATACAAGTTAAGGTCTGCGCTTGTTGAGGCACCGAGGTGATCATGTCACAAGCTGATGGCAGATTGAGGTCTGCGGAGATAAACAAGTCCCTTGCTACCATTTTGCTTACAACCAGATCTAATGAAGTGTTTCATCTTGCCATGTTCACGCTCTCTCTATGATGGATTCCGCTGATCACCATACCGGCAAATGGAATCACTGGGACGGGTAGAGCGCCGATGCGCGCCTCTCGCATCTTGCGATGGACTTCGATGTGTCAGCCTCAATGTGACAGGGCGGGGACGGCAAACATGTTAGTTCTTTTGGTGCCATCATACAGTCAATACGAGTAGCAGCCAACCACTTGCAACGAGTCCAATCTTGAGACTTATTGTAAATAAAATGAGGGATGTTCACTCAAAGCGCATCCTGCTGCAAGTCCATCTCCCCAGATCAAAGCAGGTCGGCTGACTGCCCATACTAAAGCCTTCTGTCCGTCCTGCTTGTGTTGGTCATTGCAAGCGGGGCAGGCCGTCTAATTCATCCTGCTGTAACATGTCAAGCGTCGGGCGCGCATTTAACTTGGACTCGATCAGTCAGAGCATTCGGACCGGACAGTGCAAAACTGGTCACTCCAAAACAAGTGCTTGGATGACAAAATAACATAGCACAGAACTTGGTCATGTGTTTGGGGTTTGGGGTAAACTAACCAAAATTCATATGATACCATGCGCAGATTCCGCTTCATCTTCAATCAACCTTCGAATGATAGAAATCCTGAGACCTCAAGCAATGCTTGGCAGTTCTTCCATCGGCAACTTCCACTGTCACTGCAGTTCCAGACCCTGAAATAAGGGAAGCCAAGCGCAGAAACTTCATGATGAGCTTGTTTAACCCTCAGATCGGTGGAACCGCTCTCGCCATAGAATAGGGCTCAAAGACCTCCCAATGGCCCGCAAAAAAGGGGGTACACTGAAAACCATGGTCAGGTTCCGTTCCATAAGACCATGTCCGTACCAAACTCCTGGTAGCTTAGCTCCCTCTTTAAAGGACAAATTGGACACCCCAAGCGCTGTAACGACTCCCTTCCAGCCACCAGCTAGCCTATTTAACCTGCACCACTTTGAAACCACGGGAAACCATTGTTGGTTGGTATTTACCGGGGAATCATCAGAAATTAGGGATTCTGAACGATGGTGCGAAATGGATTTCGCAACCACAGCATTTCGTCCACCCTAAGATATCAAAGACTCACTTCCTGCGTAGATTCGTGAGAAAAAGTGGAAGCTTGTTGTTTATCACTCAATTGCTCCAAACCATGAAGTATAAAGTCCGAAACGGAGCTCAGGAAGTGAGCGCCTCAGATACCAAAGACGTTTCGAAGGACCCCAAGCCGGGCGGTGCGGCGGAACTGAGGCGTCGGCCAACTCCTGGGAGGACCGCTGCCACAAGATCCAGCCCCTCGCCACCAGGGCCTGACCCCAGGCTGCTGGAAGGTGACCCGAGTCCAGAACAGGAAGCCTCCCTCGAAGCAAATCCTGGGAAAACCGGGCACCCATGTTGTTTGTAACTATTCGATTTTCCTCCCAACAAAAAAACAAAAGATCATAGGAAACCAGGGCACCCGCTTTCTTGGTAGAACAGATTTTGAAGAGAACCCCCCCCCCCCGCCGCGCCGAAAAACAAGTTCATGGAAAAACATAAACCTTTTTTGGCGTTGACTATAGCGGGAAAGCCAACAAACTTCAAGGGAAAACAGGTGCCACTCAACAACTGCGTAAACTAATCCCCACCTCGACAGAGCAGGACCACTTCAGACTGATTCGGATAAGTAGAGAGATGATTCGGTCGAAGCAGGACTGAGTGGGGCAAAATCGGCTCCGACCGCCCTTGAACATCAATCCCATGCCGATTCAATCCTAGAAAAGGTATAGGCTTAAACTTGATCGTTTGACTTTTAGTGGGTTAAATGGAAACTACCACTAAACTGTAAACAGCTAAAAAGGAACCGGATGGCTGGGAGCCACCAAGTCACATGTTCAGCTGCGCATTCAGGTGATCCTATGTTGCTTTCCTTGTGATACGAGACAAAGCTGAATCCCGCCAACCCTCTTCAGTCTTGAGCTTACGTCAGTCAAATGAACAAACCTCATCAGGTTTGCAAGCTTCACGTTTTACTATTGTGGTTCATGTACTATGTCCATTGCCAACTGCTTGTACTCGTCAACCAGAAAAGTGTCTGCACTGATCATGTCGTTTGGGTGGCGCAGAGTGCGTTCAAGGATCCGGTGCTTCCTGACTTGAAGAGGAACGGTATACAATTGTGACCTACGCTGTCAGCCTAACTAGCATTTTCCTGAATATTTAGTTTTATGTTTTCATTACGAATTTGTTTCGATTCGGATTTACGATTTCAATACGACTCCTGTAACATGTCTGTTTTTGTTACGTTCTTTTTACACATTGGACATGCACTTGAAAGCAGGGGGTGCAAAAAGCCGTACTAAAATCGCATTAGAAACCGTATTCAAATCGTATTGAAATCGTATTGAAATCGTATTAAAATCGCAAACATACGGTTTTAATACAAATTTAATACGATTTCCAATAGTTTACTTTTTTTGTTGAAACAAATTCCAATTTCCTGATCCGTAAAAATATCGTAAAACCGGCGTAACAAAACCATGCTTTCCAATCATATCAAAATCGTATCTAAATCGCACAAAGAAAATAACTGGGCTTCCCGTGACTTAGCCTACACCGTGGGTCACAAGTATACAAGTTGCTGCTAATATGTTATTTTGGCGGTCTCTGCGGCCATCCCTCAAGAGTGTGCGTCATTCTTTACAGGTTGTATGCATGGACAGTGCCAGTCCCTCACCAAGCTCTACTCTACTTGCAGCTTCTCTGCATTTAGGGTTCCAGCACTTTTTTTTGGTTCCTCTTTCTTCCGGGGAAACAGCGGCTGAGACAACGGTTCCGGCCCACCCCTCAAATCTGCGGTAAAGGCCACAGCGCGGCTCGGCCTGCAACTGGAGGCACCTTGGCGGAAGCCAGTCACGGAAAGAGACATATCCCACGGAAACCTGCCTTCGCAGGTCGAAAACCAACCCTGTGAACGCAAGCAAGCAACAAAAAAAAGGGGGGAGGAACAAAAACAACCAATTCAGCTGATCATTGTATCAAACAGAGAAGTTCTCTGTTTATCCAAAAGCAACACACACACACACACTCACACAACACGTTCGCGGATCATTCAGTTGTTGCGGAATTGCTCGAGACAGCTGAGCCAGACCAAGAAAGCAAACAAACCAACACCTAACTGACAGCAAACCAAACAAAAAGAGAAATCAACAATATGCCAGGTATAACATTACATTTGATATGTGCTGAAACTCAGAGTAGCAACGTTTCTATGGTTTGCACGCATGTGCATCGATTCTGCCAGCGTTGCGCAGTCATGCACCTCGAAACGCTCGAGTACTGTATTCAGTGCTTGTACACAGTGCCGATTTCAGTTCGAGTGAAGCACTGGAAGGATGCGAAAGGCTTCCTCAGAAGGTCGCATTCACAGCACTGTGCCAATTGCAACATCAAGACCAAACACACAACTTCTATTCAATGCTTTTCTGAGGGACCGTGCGGGTCTTGTCCAAATGTGGCCAGTAGACTTTCCTTGTAAACACGACCAGTCTTTGCAAGTGATTGCGAAGTCTCCGGTTTGACCGAAACAGACACGGCCAATGATTCGCAAACCAATGGAGATTAGGCAATATTTGTGCCAAGCAATCCTATGATGTGGGCCATATTGATGACAGGGCAACGGATACAATCATGCGTGAAGAGCGCTTCCCTTCCGCCGCCAGCATGCTGCTGCCTGAGTGCAAAATGCACTAACAGCAGCTGTTTGAGGTGCTCAAGAAACCACAAATCAAGTGCCTATAGAGCGTTCCAAGTGGCACTTGACACACATGGAATGTCCGTTTGTCATCTGACAAAGCTTGTGTCGCTTTCTATGAAATCCTTCTTGCTTTCATCCAACAGACTTGTTACAAGGTACACATTTCAACTAACAAAAGCGAGAAAAGCGCGGGATGGATGTCCCGCAGCCAGGGCTGCCTCCTGAACTTCTACCAGAAGCAAGGGGCATCTGGGTTCACCGACTTGTGCCACCAAATGGGCAGCTCCGTGAATGCTAACATAAACTATGTCCTCCAGTAGAGAGGTTAGCAGGGTACCCTTTTCTCTGTAGTCTATTTCAGTAGGGGAACCCTGCCCCAAGAAAGGGTAAAAGGGCACTACTGGAAAACCTAGGTAAAGCAACGAGCAAAGCAACAAAGGGTACTGTATATATTCCTAGTCTTCACGAAAACGAAGAACAAAAAACAAGACTACGAAACACGCGGGCGCGCAGAGCACAGCGGTAGGCCCTGTACAAACGTATACCCACATCCAGCGGTTACCAACATCAGGGCCCTGAACGGGTTCCAATAAACGGGACCTAACAACAATCATGCAAGTAGCAAAGATCCATGTTGGGACCTGGTCTCAAAATAGGGGCCGCTAAATTGATTGCTGTGCTGTTGGTTCCCAGCCATGTTGACCCTACATGAATCAACCCCAGTTTGTGAATAGGGGGGTGCTTCTCCCTGGAATCAGACCACCTTTGGAGGGGCCAAACACCACCCCCGAATTCAATAAACTGGTTGGGGGATGAGCTAACGGACCCCTTATGAATGGCAGGCGTACACGGGCTCCCTATTTTGTGTAACAAAAAAGCACTATATATAAACACTCAGCACAAGGAATATCCTGGGTTTAGTCGGGAACCAGACCACCTTTGGAGGGCCAAAAACGGCAAACCCACCCCCTGATCTAATAAACCAGTTGGTTGAAAAAGACAAAAGGTCACGAACCAGACCACCTTTGGGGCCAAAAACCACCCCCATCACTTCATCAACTGGCTGGTGACTGGATTTTTGTTGGGGTCACCCCACCAAACCGGCCGCGGGCCGGCGCCGCTTCGTCTGGACGCATCTGGGGGCTCCCGGCGCGCTCCGGCGCCGCGCGGAGCTGGAGGAGCTGGAGCTGCCGTCGCCTTAGGCGAGGTCTTTGGGCGGGGTGTTTCTTGGGTTCTAAGGGCGAAAAGAACGGGGAAACCCACGGGGAAACCACGGGGGAAACCCAATTTCGGGGGTTGGGCTTTAAGGAAATTACGGGGGAAGCCCAATTTTAGGGCTTGGGTTTTAAGGAAATTACGGGGGAAGCCCAATTTTAGGGCTTGGGTTTTAAGGAAATTACGGGGGAAGCCCAATTTTAGGGCTTGGGTTTTAAGGAAATTACGGGGGAAGCCCAATTTTAGGGCTTGGGTTTTAAGGAAATTACGGGGGAAGCCCAATTTGGGGCTTGGGTTTTAAGGAAATTACGGGGGAAGCCCAATTTCGGGGGTTGGGCTTTAAGGAAATTACGGGGGAAGCCCAATTTTAGGGCTTGGGTTTTAAGGAAATTACGGGGGAAGCCCAATTTTAGGGCTTGGGTTTTAAGGAAATTACGGGGGAAGCCCAATTTTAGGGCTTGGGTTTTAAGGAAATTACGGGGGAAGCCCAATTTTAGGGCTTGGGTTTTAAGGAAATTACGGGGGAAGCCCAATTTTAGGGCTTGGGTTTTAAGGAAATTACGGGGGAAGCCCAATTTTAGGGCTTGGGTTTTAAGGAAATTACGGGGGAAGCCCAATTTGGGGCTTGGGTTTTAAGGAAATTACGGGGGAAGCCCAATTTCGGGGGTTGGGCTTTAAGGAAATTACGGGGGAAGCCCAATTTTAGGGCTTGGGTTTTAAGGAAATTACGGGGGAAGCCCAATTTTAGGGCTTGGGTTTTAAGGAAATTACGGGGGAAGCCCAATTTTAGGGCTTGGGTTTTAAGGAAATTACGGGGGAAGCCCAAGGGCTTGGGTTTTAAGGAAATTACGGGGGAAGCCCAATTTTAGGGCTTGGGTTTTAAGGAAATTACGGGGGAAGCCCAATTTTAGGGCTTGGGTTTTAAGGAAATTACGGGGGAAGCCCAATTTTAGGGCTTGGGTTTTAAGGAAATTACGGGGGAAGGGGCCAATTTGGGGCTTGGGTTTTAAGGAAATTACGGGGGAAGCCCAATTTTAGGGCTTGGGTTTTAAGGAAATTACGGGGGAAGCCCAATTTTAGGGCTTGGGTTTTAAGGAAATTACGGGGGAAGCCCAATTTGGGGCTTGGGTTTTAAGGAAATTACGGGGGAAGCCCAATTTGGGGGTTGGGTTTTTGGGACGATTCCGAAAAAAGGACAAAACATGGGCCTGTCTGTTCTGGAGGGTCCCTTCTTGCCGTTTTGAAGGAAACCACACCGAGTGGGGAAACCGATTCCGGGGTTCCCTAGATAGAAACCTAAATGACTTGGTAGATGATGACCCCTCCAGAAAAGTTTTAAAGGCAAACCCAAAACATCAAGAAAGAAAACCAACCATCAATCATGGTCAATAACAATTGGTTCCTGTTGAAAATTGTCGCTGCTACAGAAATAGCAGGAATAGACGGAACTAGCTGTTCTTTGGCTTTCCCTGAAAACACCATCCAATGGTTCTTGCCGACATATCACAATTCAGCAACCTGAGTACAGGCGAAACCCCCAAAAAGGAAGGTGGTTCCCCGCTAGGGGTTTTTGGTCGCGAAGTTTTAGCGCCCGCCTTGAGGGAGGGGAAAAGTTCAACTACAAACTGCCCAGCAAGCTGCAATTGAACACTGCAAAGGCATATGGCCTGAAGGCCTTGATTTGGATGCCCTGAAGCCGATCCACCATCCGCCAAGGAACACTTTCCGCCCGAGGGATGCTAAAGTCTTTCTTCGCAGATGAAGCCAGATTTCACTTTCGACATGACGTCTATGAGGGTCTGTGTCAAAATAGGGAGAGCCCTAAAATGGATGGAGTCCATTCGGGTTTCACTTTAAACCTACCTGAAATGGGTTCCCTCACAATCACACACACACACACATGTTCGACCAGCCTGCGGCCCACCTCTCTGTCGCTTCATGGTTCCAAAGACTCTAAGGCTCGGACAAAAGAATGCTACCGGGGAAACCATAAGAACCCTGCAACCCCCAACAGCTGTTTTTTTCCCATGTCCAACATGCAAAGTACTGTCCAAAAAACAGTGGCTGGGACCCGGTACAAGACCAGTTTTCGAGCCTTGGGGTTTGGCCCTGGGAAGTCTCCCACCTGTTGTTCCGGCGCGTTGAGCTTTCCGAAGCGCAACACTCGTCAACACGAAGGGCGAATTCACTTAGATGGAGCCTGGGAAGCTTCGAAGGAAAGAGAACAAGGAAACACGACCGCGATCAGATGGCTGTGGGTCAACAATAGGTACTCGAAATGGAACCCTGGTAAATGGAACCAAGGACCAAAACCTGCGGTCCCCTGCTGGTTTACTTTTGACCCATACCCAGATCGCCGCGCCTATGCCTTCCAAAAAGCCGGTGCCAGTGCTATTGCGGATGGGTCCTGGCGAAGATCGAATCAGCTGAGTGCATTGGCCATCCGAAAACTTCCGGATTGCCTCTACAACAAGCCGTATAAAGCCATTCGCGTCCAAGCGAATGATCCCTCTTGGCAGGTGAAGAGTAGCCTTAAGGAGACTAGCCGTTTGGAGTCTAAGTAGTCTTAACCAAGAAATGACAGGCTTGTCCAACATGAAAGGGTCCCAATGTTGGACCCGAATGCCCTTTACTAGTCCCAAAGGTCACAGGGTCCACACAAAGGCATCCACTTTCCAACAACCCTCAGAGGGTGTTGTCCCACAATCGACCCTCTTACTGTTTCAAAAGGGGGCTCTGTTGAAGCAATACAGGCGTCGAGTTTGGAAACATGACATCCGGCAAATCTTCGGTTGATCTCAAACTTGCGTTTGGAAACACCCGCGAGAAAAAGGCCCATCATGGCACAGCCTGGTACTTTGACATGTTCAGCACAAACTCTGGATAACATAGGGGAATTTGTCAAATTAGGGATGAGGAGTCCAAAAATGGTTCTTCTTTTGGGTTTCCCTTTAAACCAACCTGAAAAGCACACGTGTCGCCTCAACAAACACAAACAAAACCCACATCACTCAACTCCCTCAGCCAAGGTGCGGACTCGGGACCAAATTGAGCAAATTGGATGGCGCAAGAAACTGGTGCAGGGGGTCCCAGCAATTGACAACCAAGGAACCACATGCTTAGTTCATGGACCTCACCCGCTCTATGCAAAATAAGTTATTCCTCACAAGGTCACCATATTTGTAGGGGCTGATTCCCCATTCTTTTCAACCAGCGTTCTTGTTTAACAAAAAAAGAAGCCGTTTTCGCTGGGTTTCCGGAGGTTTGCTAGAACGAAGGATCCCTGGAAAGAATGTGGAAGGTGGCCTTAGAATACTTTGTCGTGTTTTCCGCCAAGATGGTCCAAACCCAAAAAGTGACTAAAGTCCAGGGACTCGGGAAGTGAGGGGGCCCTGCTTCCTTTTGGCTTTCCCAAACTGGGGTCCATTTTGAGAACCCCTAAAATGGGAAGTGAGAAATTCAGCTTTCCAAACACGGCCGGCCGGACAGTCTCTCCTTCCAGCGCCGCAGTCATGTTGGCAGGAGTCTCGATCTCCCGTTTTCTCCAGGGCTGGCGGGAAAATTTCCGCCGACGACATAGGCGGCTGTTTTTAGCTTTGGCTGCATCTGGTTGTGTATTTCCGCCGACCCAGGCATGGGCGGCTGTTTTTAGCTTTGGCTGCATCTGGTTGTGTCTCTTTCTTTAGCATACCCCGCAACATGGTGGGCTTGCTTTGGGTTGCCCTTTAAACCAACTCCAAAAAGGGTACCCTCAAAAAGACCGTTTGGAAACCGGGTAGTCGACAACGGAGAGGCCGCTCGGGCATACCCTGGAATTGCCGTTGGGTCTCTGGTGGTGGCATTTGAGGCATTGCAAAGCCTGAAGACCTCTGGCCAAGTGGCCAGCCGTATCATGGATGGGGTTCGGCAGAGCAACACTCAGGCTGCAACATGTGTAAACCATTTTTTGAACAACCTGTTGGATTCCTTCGAGGAAAAGGGCTCATTGTTCCATGGCTTCTGGTAGCGTCCGTGTCGGTGTTACCCCGAGCGGACCTCGAGGGTTGATACGCGTTACCGGTTTCCTGTCGCGGTTACCGCTGGCTTAGGGTTCCCGCCAAGCGCAGAGCTCGGATTGGTCACAAGATGACAAATGCGAATTCTACGAACGGCCACCTACGCAAATGCGCGTGGCCAAATGGGTCCCCCCCCAACGAAAAGAAATGTGGTTGTCCTTTTGGTTATCCTTTGAACCCCGAAAAGGCACTCTCACGTAAACGAAGCACGCACCCAATGGGGGTTCGACCAAACAGATGCTGCGCTCGGACCTTGGCTTCATATTGTCCTGCCTTGCAAAGGGTTCGACGGTCAAGTTGATTCATCCTCCAATTGTGCTAGTTCGCCAGGAATAACTTGCTTCACAAATGGAATTCGTTGCTTCCCCCCCCCTTCAAGGGATCCACACAAGCTTGTCCTAAATCAACGGCCCCTAATTTATGTGTAGTTTTTTCCAAGGTTTCAACCCTACGCGATAAGTTAAAGGGAAACACCCCGAGTTCCTGACTTCGACAACCCAAACAGTCATAACTCAGAACAGTGACCTTGGACGAATAAACCGAGACACACCCCTATTTATCAAACAGGGATTTATTCATCCGGGGTTAACATTAACAACAACCCTGGTCTTAGACTCCAAAGTGGGCCCCAGTTTGAGACACACGCTGCGCAATACAAATCGCCGGCGGAACCGCAGGGACGCCGCAGGTGCCATTGCAAGAGCGACGGTGCCTGCGCACGTTCCAAAGGTAACCCTTGCGTCGGAAAGGGAAAACACCAGTCGAGGACTTATGAACGGGTTTGAGTTGGAACCGCGGATGAATTTGAGTAATAGGGGGTGTCCCCTTGTTGTGGGGATTCATCACTGTTAGTAGGACGGGTTGTACTTAGATCAACATTTACCAAGATGCACCAATTAGCCCGACCCAAGTACTGGCCTTTGGAACTTGAGGGTGGAATGAACACTTTGCCTGAATCAAACTCAACCTATTTCATTTTTTGTGAACAAAACAACGCTTCACATCTCTTTCTGGTTGATGCGCTACAAAATGGGGGTGAAGCTGAGTAGGAAGCATGTTGATCACCAGCTGCCACTGCTACGGCAGCCCTCAGCAGCTAGCAATTCAGCCAGCCACTACAAGCTACGCCAAACAAAAGCCGCTAGCTATGCCTGTGATACATGGGTCAAATGCTTTGCCCACTTGCAATCAGTGTGCATGTCAACCATCTTTCCATCAACACTACGGAATCGGCCACCCGAAGCAGGTGTAAGGCGGTCAAATCAACGGCATTGGTCTGGTAAGTACGACTAATATGGATGCAGCTGGTGTTGCGTCCATGTGATGTCTCAGAAATTTCCAACAGCATGGCTTCATCTCGTACTTACCACCCCATACATCAGAGCCGCGAGGCCTATTGCTTTGAATCCAAACCAACAAGTAAAGGGTCGATTTTCATGCCATCTTTCTCTCAATTATCCCCAGGGATGATGGTGTTGGTGATGTGTTGGTGATGGTGGCGGTGGCGGCGGTGGTGGTGATGGTGTGTGGGTGGGTGCAAATTGAATTAGTCCTTGTTGAATACGGGTATCCCATACCCTCCCGATTCACATGGAACCTTACAGGCGCCTCCTGGAAGATCATTGTCCATTTAACGGGATGTCAGGTTCCATGTTAATTGGTGGGAGGGTAAGTATTTCAATGTATCACCCCGGGCCCCCCCCTCCCCGGCAGCAACCTTAAGCAATCCCCTCAGCGATTGCGAAATTATCCCGCTCCCCCACTCTCCACCAAAATGGCCGGGTATACAATGAGGGGGTCCAAACAATCAGCGCTTGCGATCAGGCCAGCTCATTGCGACATGAGAAGCCCATTCTTGAAACATGTAACATGAACTCCTAGCCGATGCCACCATCTCAAGTTTCATAAGTTGGGAGGTTGTTGTAAACCACGAGCGAAGCAGAAACCACACGTATTCAGGTAACCCAGGTATGGCAAGCCATGACATAGAACTAAGGACGCCAGCGAATGTTCCCGGCACATGGCGGCAGCGATTGCGGCAAGGCGATTGCCCAGACTGTCCTTCAAGCATTGTAGGTTTTGTATGCGCGCTTGCTGCTACCTTGTGCTTATGTGGACTCCGTATTCGGCTAAGGCCTGCGTCGCTACAGGATGGAACCTGACGGAATGTCTTTTGTATTGGGCCCATTTGAAGATCCGACAAGAATCGAGTTCCAACGGACAGGTGGGAGGCTGCAGCCTACACAACGCACATACCAAGGGAACTTCCCCCCCCGACACATCCGAGAACCGGTTCTCCGACGGAAAACCTAGCCTCCTGGCAATAAATTGATTTCCAGACGAGACGATGCAAAGTAGACCCCACTCATGCAGCAACACCAACTCCTTCGCTCGGCCTGTCGGTCTGGTTGTTCGCTGGTGCCTGACACCATGATTTTCCCGGGATCGGCAGGAGCCATGATCAACATGTATCGTGTGTTAGTGAGTGTACCCGAAGCATTATGACTACTGTTAACAGTAGATGTTGATCATTGCTCACATGGAACTCCCAAAATGCGGTCCTCCTAAAAAAACGCTGCAAATTTGAAGAGCGTGTTGAATTTCCAGAATTTAACATGCATAACGAGATGTGCAACAGTGTTTGCAAAGCAAAGGTTGAATGTGCATGTCATCAACCCGTTGCGCGACCTTCACCAGTCCTTGCACTCTTGTCAATAGCAGCACAATCCGGAAACATCCGACCCTTTTGGGGTTCTTTTGAAGGAACACCGACAAGAAAACCAACGCTCAATAGGTTCCCCCTCCCCATTTATTTGACACATTCCCGGCTCTGTCTTGGATAGCCGGATAGCTGCCTGGACCCCCCAGGCCCGCATTTGACACATACCGACATGAATCTTTGAGTAGCCCCCATGGCCCCGCGGCCCCATGGACACAGATGAAGACCCCAAGTTCCTGTCTCTCCGGGCGCCAGGCTGGAAGCTTCACTGTGCCATTGCGCATCACAGGCCCGGCCTGGGATCTAGATGTTCAAAGCGCAAGGCCAAGCTTCGGCGCGCGAGACCCAGCGCTCTTGGGGGATGTAGATATGATTGTTGAATTAGTGGTTGCAGAGTTTTCAACAAGCCAAGACATGGCTCCAGGAAAAAAATGCATACAGCCTGATCCCACCACCAATTTAGTTTCAATCCAGAAGCCTAGCCTTGTGCCAGTGTGAAGCTAGAGTCGCGGTGAACTGGTTGTCCTGATATTCTGCTTTGAATGCAAACCACTCCGACCACGTAGCAGAACCACCTACTCCACACATTCGCAAGCAAGATCGAAACCCCCCCGAAGAGTGACCCCGACCCCAATCCACGTTCGTCCTGGGTGAAACAGTGTCTCTCACGGCATTTGGTGAGATACATGTGATGGCCTTGGTTTAGCGGGTTACCCAGACCAAGAACAAACAGAACGAACAAAACAGCCCAAAAGGGAGGACAACCCGCTAAGCCAAGGCCGAACCCTACTTGAACCTACTTGGCAAAAACTCTGCTGCACACGCAAGTGTGCTTGCAAACAAACCATATCAATACTGTCGGCAAAAGCACTGTGGTCGCATGGGTGCGCTGAAGGTCATGCGGCTGCGCCTGTACCTGGTTGCTATCTCTGCCAAAGCTTGGGCTTACCCCAAGTCACACATGTCGGAACCTAAAAAGGCAGTGGGGGCAGGAGGTAATTGCAGCCTGAGCAAAGGCGTCTCTTGTAGGCCGCAAGTCTTAAAGACCCCGAAGTATCACTATCTTTTTGGTCTAAGCTGTATCAATCAAGATGGCATTTTTGGGACGTCCGGATGTTTTTCCAGGTGCTGTCGTCCGGAATTCGGCACTGTGTCTGCAATTGCCTGCAAAGTTTCCAAAAACACGTGGCATCACGGACGGATGACAACACCTGTGTATTTTTTTGCGAAAGCCGAAAAGACGCATGCTCTTGATAGAGGAAGTCCTCTGGCCTAGATCATTTCCTTCCCCATATTTTCTCTAGGCCTCTATGGATTGCACGAAAGTAAGTATCAAGTGCGAGAGGGAGTTTCGGCTAGCTTGCTTCGGCATGGGCATCTTTTAAGCCCAATTATGGGTTCTAGTTTGGATGCCGGGGATTGCGTCTAGTTGATGGGGGAATCAAAATGGCCCAACGGCGGTTGCTTTCCGGCTTCCAGTTGCCCAGCAGCCTTGGCAAAAAGGAGCCAAGGCTTACAACAACACACAAGATAGCTACGCCAACCACGCGGCACATCGTGGCGCAAGCGCAGATAGGGACACTTAAATCACAGGACTCATGTGCTCCCGGCCATACAAAGCCACAGGAAAGTGGTTGCTAGTCCACTGGCTAGGACAAAGGGGAGGCTTTCCTTCAATTCATTTTGCGCAACCATTTCCAGATGATTCTGTCCAGAAAAGGCACCCAGCAAGGAAGCTGAACGTCGCGTGGCCTTTCTGTTGGAAGGGGGCGCTCCTCTGTATGGGCTTGATGGTTGGCAGGTACCCATCCTTCGGAGCTCGACCGATGCAAGGGCCCAGGCATGTTCCTCAGCTTCGCGCGACGAGGTGCCTGGTGGCCAAGTCGATGTTCAAATGTCTAGCTCAATCCGGTCTGCCATGTCCGTTCCACAATCTCTCTTGGGAAATGACTAACACAAATACCTTACGAACCCAGCAGGTCAGACGGTCCTTGAATATCTTGCGAAACATTAAGGTTAGGATACATTCCGTATCCAAGTTCGAATTCCACGGGTCTGCGAGACTTTTTCTAAGCGTTCTTTTCGACGCAATGAAGCAGACCTACAAACCGTACAAACTGCATTTGGATCATTCTCATGATTGCAAGCTGCAAGCGGGCGTATATTTGTAGTTGGACAGGCACACACACACACACACACACACACACACACACACACACACACACACACACACACACACACACACACACACACACACACACACACACACACACACACACACACACACACACACACACACACATTCACACCCATACATTCACACACACACACACACCTGAGCCAACATTAGATAACCCGCTCTAAATCTCCAAACAGCCCATGTTCGCTGCTTTTGTTCCAACGCTATCCGGCAGAAAGAACCCTGGGGAATGCCGACCAACCGCGCCCGACGCTGGCCCCTGAAAGGATCGCCCCATAAAAAAACCTGGCACCAAGAGCATCGCGCCAGAAATCTCACTCAGTTGCTCTCGTTCATTCGAGGGTAAAAACATCTATAAGAGATATCCAACAAGGGACGATAAAAAGGCTACCCGGCACAATCTGTTGAGACCATTCCCCGTATTTAAACCCTCAACCAACTTCTAAGACAGACCTCATTTCTCGTGGGCATCCAAAAACGTCAGTTCATCCTCATTTCAAGTGCTTGCTCGTGTCTTTCTTGGGGTAGCTCTCATTGGCGGCTTCGCCTTCGCAGCTTCGCCTTCGCCGTCGAACCAAAAAAAGCAAAAGCGCCTTTGCGCGGTGAGGCGGAGGCCGGGAAGCTGGTGAAGCCTCGGAATTGACAATAATTGAGCACAGGGTCCTTTGGGTTGAACTTGGCCCGCCGCATATATGGTGCCCGACCAGGAAAAAAACAGGAAAACCCTCATGTTTTTCGGGGGGGTTCCCTGGGAAAAAGACACATCAATATGGAAGATTGGTGCAAGATTTCCTCCCGCGGATCCGTCAGCCTGGCAGCCTTAAGGCTTAGCTTCGACTGCGACTCAAAAACCTGCATGTCCTACGTCCTTTTTTAGGCTACCGACTGCATGGCCTCGTTTTAAGGCAAACGACAGGGAAACCATCCATTCTGTAGTGGATTCTGGGACAATGCCCATATCCCAAAGGAACCCGTCGAGGTCTCCACATTTGGGAGAATCCCCTGGAAGACTCTCCCAAACATACTGCACGCTTTCCAGATCGCCTTTTTCATCGCTCGAAGCGGGGAGTTCGAAGCTGGAGAGGTACGGCTCGATCGGGACGCTCTGGTGGGGAATTTCAGACGGTCAGGGCCCAAAGCCACGGCCAACGTCAGGAAATATGTGCCTGGACCCGCAAACTACCCACAAAGAAGGGAATTCACCCCAGAAGTTTGGGGCAATAACCCATTTTCATGGGTAGTTTGAGCGTCCTGGTACATCCTACAGGTCGGATGCCTTCACATAGAGTGCCTTGAAGCGAGTTGCAGGTCGAACTTTCGCGCCAAGGTAGTGCCCAATCAAATCTGCAAAGCTACGAATCTGGGTCCTTCGTATTCTGCTTTCGAGCACTTCGGCCACCTTTTGCTCCAGTTGCCGGGGAAGAACCGTCCTTGCACGCACGAGCACTTCTGGGGCTGCCGTCACCGTCAGCTTGAGTATCACCTCCTCTTGCACTAGCCCTCCGACCTCTTGCAGTGTTTGGGCTGTCTCTGGGACTGCCGTCCTTGCGCGCACGAGCACTTCTGGGGCTGCCGTCACCGTCAGCTTGTGTATCACCTCCTCTTGCACTAGCCCTCCGACCTCTTGCAGTGTTTGGGCCGTCTCCGGGACTGCCGTCCTTGCGCGCACGAGCACTTCTGGGGCTGCCGTCACCGTCAGCTTGAGTATCACCTCCTCTTGCACTAGCCCTCCTACCTCTTGCAGTGCTTGGGCCGTCTCTGGGACTGCCGTCCTTACGCGCACGAGCACTTCTGGGGCTGCCGTCACCATCTCCTCTTGTACTGGCCCGGCGTGCGCGAGCACTTCTGGGGCTACCCTCACTATCGCGCGGGCTGGTTGCCCCTTTCAAGCTACTCCGTCTTGGACTTGCTCCTCCCCGTGGACTTCCTCCTCGCGGACTACCTTGTGACCGCGGACTACTTGCAGGACTGCTTCCGCGGCTCCGATGGCTCTGTCCTGAGGCAATAATGGCAAACATAGGCAGCTTGCATGCTCAGCACTTGCCAAAATCTTCCATGTGTTATTGGTCGGGAGCCTACACTTCAAGCCACTGAGAACACCAAATTCATCACGGCAACAAAGTCAGCCGTCAAATGTTCACGTGGAATACTCAAAATTGTATCAATACAACTCGGTAGGGCCATGCATAGGTTTAACAGGTCGGTTCTGCCTATGGACGGTGCCTGCACGCCAGCAAATGCAAAGCAACCTGTCCTCCTCTCGCTGACTTTGATGACTTGGCTCCTTTGCCTCTCCCAGAACCGGCAAAGGAGAAGAGAAGGGGAAAAGGATCCCCATACCACCCATTCAAAAGGGCTTCCGGATGTCGACATGCCTGGTCTCCGAGTGTCCTTGGTGGAAAGGACACCTTTTTTGTAAGTGAAGAACC
The DNA here is from genome assembly GCA_963377175.1 of Effrenium voratum. Classification (NCBI taxonomy): domain Eukaryota; class Dinophyceae; order Suessiales; family Symbiodiniaceae; genus Effrenium; species Effrenium voratum. The sequence continues at coordinate 2,502,362 of CAUJNA010000557.1, read as the reverse complement.
CGCCAAACAAAAGGAGAACAAAGGACTACCCGAATGGCAAGGAACTAAATACAGGGACACCCCCCTATTGATAATTACACAGCGTTAGATTAATATGGGGTCAACATTAATCCTGTGGTGATTGAAACCCAAACAGACATACGAACAGCGCATAGACACGGCCCACAGAAAACCAAAACCAAAGCTGCAGCTGTCAGTCCTATTTCCCTACGGGCCAATCCTACAAGCGAAGCCTGGGCCCCCCCTTGGTTTTGTTGCACCAGCGCCGGTGTTGTTTGGGGGCATGCTGCAGGAGCCATGCTCTCGGATTTCAGAAGCCAGGGGGTTTTGCAGCTCGCACCGGTTTCGTCTAAGCCAACCGAGGATCCGGCGTTCCTTTTTTTTTCCCAAGCAGTTCAATCCCGCTGCGTATTTATAGCCTGCATTATAAGCAGCTCACCATGACAAAGGTCCTTTGCTTGGGGATCGCTTAATTCAGGTTTTGGAAATAGTAAAATGTGCAGAATCCCCACAAGCAATTCAAACAGGAAGCAACAAAGGAAAAGCGACAACAACTCACGCTGCCCACTGGAAATGTCTCAAAAACCAGGGCTGCGAGCGTGATATCGCTCACTCTGATATGTTTCTCTTCCCATTGCTAGGTTCAACTTGATGATAAGGGGCCACTCCTAGTTTGACGGTTCAGCCTGACCATGTGTTGCTTGCTTTAGTCTTCTTCCTGTATTTGTCTTGGCCAAACAGCTGTCGGACACACTCGGCTTTCCGTTTTCTGGGGATTCATCACCCCTCATCCAAAGGCAACCGACAGACAGCAAGGAAGATGCACCTTGGCCACCCGAAAACCTGATCCGAAGAAGGTCAAAAAGCTGGATCTTGGCTAGGCCTCTGCACATTGTTTCAAAATATGATATGATGTTTGATGAACTTAAGACATCTCAAAGTTCCATTCTTCTAAAAACAAAACAATGAACCATGAATGGAACAAGAACGTGCATTTGTAAATGTCCAGTCGTGAAATTGATTCCCTTTAAAACCAACACGGGAAAATTAACATATTCAATTCCGCAAATGGAACGAGACTCATCGCTTTTCTGACACGAACTAACTGACGCCACCCCCCGCCGGCACCTCGGCGCTTGGAGGCCTGGCCAGATACTATGGGTGGGGAGCGAGGCTGACCCTGATGGACATGACAGTACCGATTTGTCGGAGCTAGGCCTTCGGAACACGTCTGGGGCAAGCACATGTATAGACATATAGTATATTTGTCTCTCTGTCTATATATATATAATATGTATACGGTATACGTATGTATGCATATTCGCCACATATGGAATACACATACCTGGGTCTTCCGAAGTCCGTTGTTTCTGCCTTTCCGTGGAAAACTGCCTTTTCAGGAAAGAGCATTATTTAACTTGAGTCGGCGATTTTCCAGAATCTTGTCATTGTGGATGTATGCAACAAACTGGCGGAGGCGTTTTTCCCCGATGCAACGGCGTTTTTCCGCGATACAAAGGCATTGTTTGCCGAACCCTGTTCTATGGCACGTGTCCTAAAGGCGCTGTTTGAAGGAAAACAATAATTGATGGAAACAACTGACATGTCTGTTGCTACGGCAAAAGCGGAAATTCTCCACTCCTGGTTTTCTACATATACACTATGCAGCTTTGCGGTTCTGCGCTTGGAGCTTTGACTACAAGGAGTGGAAAGCGAGGAGTGTCCTGAAGATCAGCTTGCTAAGGGAAACCATTCGTTGGCAAAGATTGGCCCATACTCCAGCCATCTGTGTTCGATCGCTTCTGTCCTGGAGAAGTGACCGTATGTTGATTGACTTGCTCTAGCGAGGTGCCGACCTGTTTCAATTGGACAGGTTTTCGGGTGATCCCGGGTGTAGTGCCTTGCTTTTCTGATTGGTGAATATGCTGTTAGTACTACTGTGGATGGACAAAATCCATTTCGCACCACCTAAGAAACAATGGGGAACCATTGTTGGCTGGTATTTACAGGAGAATCATCATTCCCAAGGTTGGTTAGGTGGTGCAGGATTTCGTCCATCCACAGTATGCATCCAAAATAGCACACTTTGCAGAAGCAACGGACGCAACTCGGGGGGCCTGGTACAAATGTGGAACTCAACTGCCAGCTCAGAAAGTTTATACACATGCCTGCGTGTGGTTTGACAGGAACTGCCTTGGGCGATCGTCGAAAAGCAATGGGCACGTCTCCAAAACATGCTCGCAATCTGGCTTTGAAAATAACCCTCCACATCTCTGTCAAAGGCGTCCGTCTTTAGTTCTGACTCTGCTCAGGAGCCAGGCAAGCCAGATGTTGTTTTGTGTGATATTTCTGAGGCAGGTCAAGAAGCAAAACGTGCATGGTGCTGCTTGACTCCTTAGGTCCTTCACGGACGTGTTGGTTTGCTATCTGGGACTCAACCAAAGAATTTGAAGAAAGCGAAACTCCTGATTCCTGACTGACCCGCAGCTCATTCTGCAGCGTTGTCCGCTTGAAACTTACCTGACTCAGCTTGAAAGAACACAAAACACCAGCTTGACCTTTACACGGGCCAAAAACCTGGTGAACACATGCAAAAACCTTAAGGTCAGTTTCGCTCGCATTGGGGATACGCTGAAGAATGCGCGCAATTTCACAACAATGGCCAGTGCGGACCCAGCCTTGGAAACTTTGGAATCAGAACATGTGGGTGTGGTCAAAATCAAACCACCAGGGGACCGCAGGTTTGGTTCATGTTTCCACTTGCCAGGGGCCAGGGCACCCCATTTTGGGTACCTATTTTTGACTCACAGCCATGTGCCCAACGGGCAAGATGCTAAGAGTTTTCGAGCGCGCCCATCGCGAAACCCTGCAGCGGCTCTGTTCCTCGAAACCAAGCCGCGGGCACGGAAGCTGAAGAGCCATTCCAAGAGGTCGAGCTTGAAATCACGATTTGGGAATGAAAGAAAACTGATTTTGGGTGTATCATTTTAGGGTGTATCAGGGTGTATCATTTCACAAAAGATTTGGGCGTTCCATTTTTTCCAGGGTACCCTTTTGGGGCTTGCTTGCAAAGGAACTGAAAGAAGACGAGCCGTTCTAGGGGTTTGCCGATTGTAAGACCAACCCAGTTCCTTCTCCAAGCCATTTGCAAGCTCCTGCCTTGCGATCCTTCGACGGCTCATCCTGGACGCGGTGGGGCCACCCCCGTACACTTTCTTGCTGGTTTGATAGGCAGGGAATGAGTTGGAATGACCCCTATAAACCATCCCTTGTGGATTACCAATTCCTTCCGAGTCATTCCCAACACCAGGAAGGTCACTCTCCGAGCACCAGCAAGCTTTTGAAGAGATGGAATCAAACAAGAGACCGATTCCAAACAGAGAGGGGCGCTGTTTTGGCTGCTGAAGGTTTGCGGGCAGGACGGAAACACATGCTCTCACAACGGTTTGTGGGAACAGGAAAGCCTCTGAAATCCGGCGCCCTCCGTCAATGTTCAGGGCTTCATGGTCCAGGTCTGATTCTTGCCAAAGGGCTGGCCGTTCGCTGCTACAATAGACAGAAACATTCAGGCCCCCAAGAGACTAGCGAGACGAGTTGAAGCGCTGAAGCTGTGGACCTGCAAAGAACAGAGATCGAGATAGACTGTGCACAATGTATTTCATCGCCAAAAGGTGTGCACAGTTTCATTGCTGCGTTGTGGCTCAACGCGACCGCATCCAAGCCGAGGTGAAGCAAAAGCCGTGGTAGTCATGGGGGCCAAACTGCTTCCACATGCATGCTGCAGTATTTGCTCCCGAGCTTTCAAAACGCCGTCTGCAAAACTTGAAACAACACAATTCCTACAAGATCCCAAAGTTCCAACACATACGCAAGGCGAGCTTAAATTGGCGTGTCTTTTTTCAAGAGAACCTTTTCATGATGTCTCAGGAAGCCCCAGGGTAACCACCCATTTTGGGGATTCCACCGAAAACGAATCCATGTCAACGCCAGAAATGAATTCGTGGACCCCGCTTCCGGGAGTCGGGGGTCGTGCCTCGCGCTCTTCCCTGCGCATTCGCACCTGGGAAGTTGCAGCATGTGGGCCTCTTCAGCACCCAAAACGAAACTCCAAGCCAAGCCTTGACCCTTTATCCATGACCCCATTATTTTGGATAGGGACCCCATTTTTTGAGGGTCATGGAGACTCCAGGTAGTTGGCACAATGATGAACCTGGATGAACTTCGGGTTGGCTTTGGACTGGTCCTTGTCACGAGCAGGCAAGGAGCCTTACGGCTGAGGTTAGCTAGTGCTGGCCATACTCAATGCTGCCCAACCAAATGCTGCGAGCCACTCGAACAACAAGCAACGTCCGCGTGTGAAGACAAGAAGCCCCGCATTTGGCAGCTTGGGTGGTCCTTGTGTTGCATTGAAACTCGGCACTGTGTCTTTCCTTATTTTCTTTGGGGGGGGCCGGGGGAGGGGGGGAGTTAAATGGAAGCCCAAAGGAAACCACCGACTTTTTTTTGGTGGGAAGGGGTTGGGAAAAAGGGGTGTGGGGTTCAAGTAATGTTGATCCATATGAATCAATCCCAGTTTATGAATAGGGCGCAGTGGTCTGATTCCCCCACTAACCCCAGGCACACCCAATGTTAGTCAACCCCAGTTTATGAATAGGGGGGAGCGGTCTGATTCCCTCACTACACCCAGAAATGGACACCCCCCTAGTAGTAAACCTGGGTCGATTGATATGGGGTCAATAGTAATACACAATTTCGAAAGAACGAGACCGAAAACGCCCATGGGGCTTCCATGCGCCTCCATGCGCTGGGCCAGGGCATGCAGGCCCTGGCGCTCCGCCAGAGCCTCGAGGATCGATCGATCGATCCCAGGGCCCCGAGCCGAAATGGCGAATCCCCCAGGTGAGTCAAAACCAAACCCCGGCAGACACATGCAACTGACCCCGAACCAGGTAAAAAAAAAAAAAAAAAAACGGAACCCCCTGGAAAAAAAATGGGAAATAGGTCCTGTGACATCGATTCCCTCTAAGACCAACAGCGGAAAATAGAACATACTCGGAAGCAAATGGAAGCAAGGGACGGCTGATCCCCTCCCCAGGTGGCATGTTCGGCGTTTCCATGTTGCCACGTGAAGCAACCCACAAGGTTTCGAATTGATATTTGCCACTAAGACTGCTAAGACCTGGGTTCTAGAGACCTCGGGTGCGCCCCGTATAGAAATGCTGTGGGAAGCTCATTGCAGCCGAATCAAAAGCGCGACTAGTCACTAGGAGCCAAGGATGGGCCCTTCACATACTTTCGATGGTTGCGAATTCCCACCTTTCCAACAAAAAACCGGGGCAGCACCACCGCTCAGAATCCCTGTGATGATTCCCCTGCAGGTAACAACAAACGGCGGTTTCAACCATGGTTTCAAAGTGGGGCAGGATTTCGTGAATCCACAGTGACAAAAAAAATGAGAGTCCAGAGGTGTCCGAGAGTCCCCTCGAACACACTTTGGTGAACGTTGAATGGGTTCTATCAAGGCTCATTTCAGATGTTACTGACCGTTTGCATCTGCTCAGAAACACTTTCTGAGAAAACCTGCTTCCGGTAAAAGGGCCCCGCTAAAGCAAAGCTTCAAGCAGATTGGCCAAAGGCCTTCAGTGGAGGGGTTGGCAGGGTCTTTGAGAATCGAGGTCCTCCAAAAACCGAAGGGGACATGATCTGTGTGAAATACACCATGTAAGCAATCCAAAAAGGCTCACCATGACACTGAGCTCTTCAAAACTTGGATTCCCTGGCGAAATGGCTTGGGTGGGCGAATCCAAAATTCCAGAAGAGGATTCGGACGATTGAGGGGTTAGTCCATTCCTGATCGCAAAGCTTGCTGCTGAGCCCAGTTTCCGCAAATTAAGCAAGAGAAACATGGCTCAAGCATGATTTGTGTTTGTCAGAAACTGGGTCCAAACCAAAAAAAAATATGTTTTGCCCATGAACCACGAAACGCTGCTGGTTCCCAGAGAACAGGCAGGCAACCACATCCACGTATGGCTCAAAACATATGAAACATGGGGTGGAGGGCGCAGGCTGTCAGCGAATGCACCAGCTCTATCCTCTCAGAGAATCAACAACAATGATGTTTGATCTTGCTTGTTCCTAATGGGACATTTGAAGGAAAGACCAAGCTCAGTTGGGAATAGTTGCGGGTTCATTCCCATTGTCTGTACTAGAATCCATAGGACCAAGGATCCCGTGCTAGTGGGATACGGCATCATAATACGGCATCATAATTCCCTCACCTCAAACAGCTAATTGACTCGATTCTTGAAAACACATTCAATCATTCTCGTTTGGGTCACGTGGTCCTCGAATTCAGCTGGATAGCATGATTATAATGACCAAATGACCAAATTCCCGTTGTGACTTGGGCCTCGAAGTGGGCAATTGCTGCTACTGATGACAAACCGATTGAGCTTCCTTAACCAAATTGATGACTGCAGAAACGGCTTAAAGATTCTGGGAAGGCACACCATTTGTTCGTCAGGGGGAAAACGCAGGAGGGTCATGGACTGCGGAGTAAACGGGTGTGTAAAGGAAAATTTTCACGAGCCTCAAGCGGACTCTGCGAAGGGAGGGGGCTTCTGCGAAGGGCGAGGACTCTACGAAGTTCTTTGGAATGATGTCTTTCACACTCTTCAGCGCTACCCTCCTGCGTGTTCCTCTGATTCGTTGGGTGCAAACAGAGCTGGTGTGGCCTTGGTTGGGGTACCAATGTCTTAAGTGAATAATGACCAAAAGGAAGCCTCCCTCCCAACTGCAGCTGAAATACCTTGTGAAAATGCATGCTATCAGCTTATATGTGCAAGCAACGGAGTTTAAGGTTGGTTGGCCAAAAGAAACAGTTCATCCATGTCGCGCATGGTACTGAAGTTGGTTCCCAAGAACAGTCACAATATTTCTGTGCGTGCGCGTCAAACTTGGCGGGGGGCAACCTGCAAAGCAGAGATTGTCGTTTTGGTGCCCCTTTCAACTGACACGCATCACACACAACCACACACACCGTCACACACACACGCACAAACACACACACACACAGAGAAAGAGAGAGACAAAGACACAACGATACGGAGACACAGACACAGACACAAACACAATACAGACACAGACACAAACACAGAGACACAGACACACGCACACAGAAAAACACATCACACACACAGACACACGAGTGCACACAGAGACACAATCTTCGGTTAGCAGAGTCTTGAGCTTGGCTCTGAGGATTGGGCGATTGCGTCCACGCCATCGTCTGTTTTGAGTGTGCCTGGGAACCATTGACACCATCTAAGGGTTTATGTCGTCCAACACTAGGGACAATCACATGTTTCGGCCTCATATGACTCCAACAACTTCGGGCACATGAGCCAAGCCCCTATTTGTTGTTTGCCTTTTACCAAGATGGTTGGCCTGTATAGGTGTCCCGGGTCCAATGGCCAATGTATTGTTGCTCCAATGGTTATGCAGCGGAAATCGATCGGCAATCTTTACAATATATCCAAGCTACTAATAAGATATTCCCAAGTGAAAGGCGCTGGGGGTAGCGGTTTGGAGGAAGGTCCGGAGGACATGTGGTGCGTCTTGAAATCTGCCAGGAGGAATAGCACTGCAGAAAGCATCAAGGTCGCAACAAATCGCAGTTCTACCAGTCACCATGCCTACTTAAAGGCAAAAACAATTCCCCTCAAATCAGTGGAAGGGTGGGGCGGTCGGGGTGCTATTTCTGGAAAGAGGTGCCGGCCAGCTTGTACAACTCGCACATAAAAAAAAGCAATTCCTTCGGTCTGCTTACCACCTCAGAACCTCAAACGGTTAGCCGATGAAGCGGTCGGGGGGGAAATTGCATTGTCGCAGCTTGGATATAAGGACATGTTCAGAAATTCAGCTACCAAAGGTCTTGATCTCAGCGCCCAAGCAAGCCAAGTACAATTTGACAACCGGAATTGGATCAAGACCTGCTTCACGCTAACGTCACGGCCCGCCCCATATGTTCAAGTTGGGGAATCCTGGCGAGGAGGTCCACAAGCCTCATGGTGCTTGTCTTGAGGGAACTATTTTCAGGTGGATTCAACGGATACTCACAGTGAAGCCAACCATTTCGGGACGTCCCAATTATGAGACACACCCATGCTTAATATGACCTGCAAAAAACGCTAGGGGACCACCCTAGCCCTTGCAAAACTGATACCTTGCGAATTTGGCGATCAGAAGTTTATTGTGCCAATGGCACAGGAGTTTGGGACGAGTAACTGCCGTATGTCCTGATGGTATTTTGGGGCTCGCGGCGAACCCCATGTCATTCCCTTTACCGTAGATGCCAGCAAATACTGACCATTGCTCCTATAATCATTGCTTCTTGTTCGCATTGCACTCCCAGGTGCAGTCGGCATCATTCTCCACCAGGAAATCCGCAAACTCCAGCTGACGCTCCTGGCACATGCCCCTCCCTCCCTGAAGCAAACCGAAGTCCGGCAAAATCTGCTGACCTGTGGAAAGAAGCCATCTGTTGACCCAGTTTGGTGGCTAAAGTCTGAACAGTCGAACGCAAAAAAAACGGAGCAACTTGGATCTAAACTGCACAACAGAGTCTGTTGTGCAGTTGATCCAAGTTGCTCCGTTTTTTTTTTTTGTGTGTGTTGTGTTTCCGTTCGACTCGACAGAGGGCTCAGGAAAAACCAAAAGAGTTTCCAGCAAGCGGTCCTTGCTCCGCCCAGCGCGTCCGCAAACAAAATTGTGCCAAACGGAAGTCGCCTCAACGTGAGCCTTACCTCCGAGGGTCAGATTGTGACGCTACATGTCTGACACATTGGCCAAAGGAAGCATCTCCAAGCAGCTATGCTATCAAGACTCACCTGTCTTTCCCTGCATACTTCCAAAAGTGCTGTGCAAAGCAGCCTCAGCATGCCGAAAACGCTTTCACGCACCAGCCTGAACCGTGCATAGCCGCCTTAAGCCTACCCAATAGACTAGATTAGACTAAAAACGGCCGAATCTCGAAATCGTAGAAACAGATCTAAACTGTGGTTTTAGACAAAATCCGTGTAGACCGAAAAATCAATCTAAAACGTAGCCCCGCAACGAGACTAATAGCTTAAAAAGACAAACCGAATAGACAGAAAAGGCGGCACACAAAACGAGCCATCATTTGGTCAACAAGTCAAGGGCTCCCAACAAGAACGTTACCCAGTAACCCCCGCAGCAAAAACATACCTGTTGGTGGGGGTTGACCATGGAGAACCCCACCAAAACACAAGGGACAATGGTGCCACTGAGCAATTGGGTCGTCAAACCAATGACGAAGGGCCCAAACGAGCTCCAACCCGCTTTGATACCTGGCTGTGGTGGTCAAAACCGTTAAACGGGATCCCATTTTGGTTGGTAGGTGAATTCACCGCCCATTTTCGATCCTGCAGTGGATGGACGAAGTCCATTTCGCAGCACCTAAGAAACCCTGGAACCATGATTCCCCTGTAAATACCAACAAACAATTATTCCCCTGGTTTCTAAGTGGTGCAGGATTTCGTCCATCCACAGTATTTTGGTGGTTCGATTGGGATCTTCACTGGGGCTATGATTTGGATTTTGAGCCACGTGGCCATCTCCTCCCCGACCTCACCGGCGTTTTGTTTTCTTGCTTTTTTCCGCACCTGGATGGCGTAGAGAAGTGCGGTAAAGCCCTGCTTGTCTTGCCTCAGCGATGAGGGGAATTCCACCACTAGGTCCTCCAATAGAGAGGTTAGAATACGGGCACGCGATTTGTTCTCTGTAGTTTATTTTAGTAGGGGAACCCTCCCAACCAAACAACAATCAAACAATAATAAAAGGGCACTACTGGAGGACCCAGACCAACAACTGCACATGGACTCGAAGGCTATGAGGGTGTGTTGTTTGGAGGGCAACTTTTTGGGTTCGGTCAAAGGGAAACAAAAGGCAAACCACACATGCTTCGGGTCCCTCCACACATGTCTACAATTATATCCATCTCATCACCCCGTGGGTTTCGCTCTCCATGGGTCCAAGTGTCAGGATCCTTTTGGAGAAGTCCTCAACATGTTCAGAAGAGGACGCCTGGAGCCCTTCACGTGACCCATGTTTGCAGGGTTCTGAAAATTCCGTTCGTCGTCGTATTGCTTGGTTTCCCCGCCCCTCAAAAGCGGGCCGAGTCGTTGATTTGTCCTCCGGGCCGTCGGTTTCCCTTTTGGGAAACCCCCGACAACACGTGCCTTGAGAGAACCACCACTGGGTTTTGATGAGGGGTTCTTTGGACCTCGCAAATTCCTGGTGGAAGTTGTGTCTGCCAACCATTTTGAAGTCTCAGGCTTTCTGAACTGAAATGTTGAACATTGATTTCCATCAACAACTGGTTCATAGTGAGCATGTTTAAACCACCTTTTCAACTTGAAAGCCGTTTGGGTTGAACACCTGCGTCCGCCCTCCGCCGGTTTGAGTCTCCACGCGCATCGATGTAGGCGTCGTAGCGGAGCAGAAGGCTGCCAATGGCCTTGATGCCATTCATGGAGGCCAGCCTTGGGCTTCAAAGCCTCTGGATTTCCATAAGAAAAGAAAACACACTAAAAACACACACACACACAAACAATGGAGGGGGGAATTTATAAGAAAAGAAATACGCACCTTCCTTAGGATCATTTTGGATGGGAGGATTTTGTAAGAAAAGAAAGCCGCACCTTCCTTAGGATCATTTTGGATGGGAGGATTTTGTAAGAAAAGAAAGACAGACTTTTCCAGGAATGGAGAACTGGCATTCTAGGTGAACAACCGATCCACGACCTCTTACCTCTTTCCTCTAGGTTTCCCTTTCCTTTGGTACACAAACTTTGGAGGGGAACCCTTTCCAAACAGATGACCCGGCGCAAATAACCTCCGCAACCCGGCTATTTCAGGTGCCTATGAAAACACACACACACACACCAAAAAAACAAACTGCCCGGCTTTGGTGAAACCCAGGCCGGGCCCGGATGCCACGCGCAAGAAAAAACACACTCACACACACACAGCTTTTCTCCTTAGGTGAATTTTGTTGGGGGTGGTGGGGTGTCAAACTAGTTACCCTCCCACACTTTTCACATGGAACCTGACGTGCAAGAACCAGTCCCGTTCAACGGAGAATGGTCCAAACCAGGACCCCGAAACGTCGGGTTCCATGTGAAAAGGGTGGGAGGGTAAGATGTGATACAATAAATTGGAGTGCCTGGAATGACAAATCGGTCGAAATCAAATCTAGGAGCTTAGAAGGGGGCATGTGTTCACCCTGTGCTTGACAAACGATGTCTCAGGAGAGACCACCATGGATCTGCGAGACCTCAAACATAGAGATGAACATCCTCCAAAATGGTTCAAGGACATATTCCAAGTTCAAACTCAATCGGATGTGGTTCCCATTTTGGGGGAAATCTCCTTCCAGGTTGCTTGTTGAAACAGGAAGCCCCCCTCCCCGCCCTGTTTGGTGGATTGCTGTTTCTCCGGAAACCAGTTCTGGGGGAACCTCGTTCCAGGTTGGTTGTTGCAACAGGAACCCCTGTCTTTGGCGGAGTTTTTCGCTTTTTTCGGGAAGCCACGGAGAAGCCGCCAGCTGGGAGCCCGCGGCATCAGCGGGGTCCGCAGGTCCACCGCCTCCGCGCAGGCGTCGGCGTCCAGGTCCAGGAGCCACTTCATGAGCTCCTATCGGTTGAGCCAATGGCTAAAAAGCCCATCCGGTATTTTTTCGCCTTTTCAGCAGGCAGAAAAGAACCAAAGAACATGGAAGATGCAATGCCATGCACTTCTGGATGATTCATCTTGGTCTGTAGAGCCCAGAGCCATGCAAACGCAAGACTTAAGCAGGCGCCCAAAAAGCTATTCCTCGTTGGGAGTTTCCCTTACGAACCAACAAATGGAGTCATCCTCAAAACCCGACATTAAAATGGTCGGCCCAGAACCATGCTTCAAGAATTAAGAAGGCTGCCGAAGCTACTTATGGTTGGGATTGTCCCTTACTAACCTTCCGGGTTTTGAGTGTGGCTCGGTTGAGTCATTGAAATGGCAATGGGTCAAACTCCAAATCGTACCCCCAGTGAACCTCCCAATCCAACCACTAAAATAGGTTCTAAAATGGGTGGTGCACCTACCCCAAAATGGTACCATTGGTTATGACCCATAGCCAAATGGTCCAAGCCCATCATATGCCATGATGTTGATTCACCTTCCATGGTCTGTAGTCAACGCATTTGAGTCAGAATCAAAACCGATTCGGTATTAAAATGGTCCAAGCCCAGAGCCATGCTTCAAGACTTAAGAAGGCGCCCAAAAGCTATTCCTGGTTGGGATTGTCTCTGTTAACCAACAAATCTACACGGGTTTTGAATGTGACTCAGTTGGTCCACGTTGGTTTGGCTTCTGGGACCCATTCTCTTGGTGTTCATTTCAGCAGCAGTCGCCCACCGGGATTTGAAGGAAAAAATGGGAGATTGAGATATCGGCTTGATTGATGAACACAGACCAGGTTTCTTGGCGTTGGTGTCTTTTTTGTGGCTCGACACACAATTTCGAGGCTTCAAGAAACTCCTTTGCAAGCTTGCTTAGAGAGATCAAAAAGTAAGCAGCGTTTTGGGCACTCTCCCTGATTAAGGCGCTTGCCGTCTGGGTTTCCAAACAAATTCTCGGATGCTACATGATGGTCCCGTGCAAGCTAGCACACTTCTAGAACTCTGCTGAGGTTGGGCAGGTCTCTTGGGCGACGCTCTTCCTTTCACGTCCTTTACCCCACTTTCTGGTGGTGTTTACCCTGTCGCTTATCGTTTCAACTTGTACTTCCTGGCCTTTACCCTACTACTACCACGTGGCCCCCGAAAACTGGTTGGGGGTCAAACATATGTTCCATGCGTTGATGTTCTATGATCTTCACCAATTTTCGTAAACACCTCACGTTTCCAGGGCGTTTGCCCTTTGATCTTTGGTCTGCAGATAATTTTTTATGTCGTCAAACAAGGCGCCAAACCAGCCACATGGTCCTTTGAAACGGCCGCCTGAAACTTGCTGAAACCGTTGTTGCTTTGCTATTCATGTCAAGAACCAAACCAAAACACACCCTCTAGTCTCTTCTGGTCATTCTCAAAGGGGGTTGTTGCGTGTGAGAGAAACCACTGTTGCGGAAGCATCTAGTTTTGCCAAGTAAGCAACTTCTTTTGGAAAAACAACTCAGAGGGAACACGCAGTGGGCAGTTGCTGACGGGGCTTTGGCCCCCGGCACCCATATGCCTGACAAAATAGATTCATAGGAGATTGTTTATTGTTACTATAGTTGTCATTCCCTCATTCCCTGCTGGGAAGCAGCAAGTTAAGTAGAAAAACTGATAGCCTGATACATTCGACCAATGTCCCCATGCACATAAGACTTGTGACTGTGGCTCCAGAGCGTCAAAAAGGATCACACCATGGAAACGCAGCAGGCGTCCACGCCCGGATTGGGGGTTCAAAATTGGGGCAGGCCTCTTCTGGCGGCCTGCCAAAACATGCCTTCCAGCAGGTCGCAATGGAAAGTTCCCTCCCGGTTGCCATGAGTCCAATCAACGGTAATAAACCATAGAGCAAATATAAAACCCCTTAGTTAAAGACATAAACATGTACCACATACTCCCGAACCAGGGAACCTGACCTCAAGGCACTGCAGGAAAAGAGCGGGGCACCTGCTAAGCGGCACTTGAGGCGCCTTTCCCTTTTGAAAGTTTCTTTGGTTCTGAGTGGGGTGCCCATAGATTCATGAGCACATACTTTAGAGTTCACCAAACTTGAATCCGGGAATCCTAAAGGGACCTTCATTTTCATGGGAGTGCCCGGTTTTGCCTGGGGAAAAATATATCTGCAAGGTCTACAATTCCGAAAGAATTGAGGGACCCCCTAAGTAAAGGACCAACAAGGGTGTGTCCTAAAATAGGGACCCAACCAATGCTCAGGTTCCTTCCGTCTTCCATTTCAAGGCCCCAAGAAGACGACCATCACAACAAACAACACCCACACGGCTTTCGCGAAACAACCCCCTTCAGTGGGGAGTTTTTTTCCCTCGCCGCTTGGCTCAAAAATGCTCAAAGGCGCCTTGTTGGAGCGGTCGGTGGCGAAAAAGAAGCAGGTCCAGCCGTTCTGATCTGGGACCATCAGGTCCAGCTTCCGCTCCTCGGAACACAAATGGCCTCGACGGGTCCGGCACCAAACGGAAACGGCTCCTATGGCTCGCTCACTTTGGGAGTGGATTGGGGAAAAACACACGGGCAAACCCGCAAATAAAACGGGCCACCCGTTTATCGGGCACAAAGCAACGGGCAACAAGAACGAGTATGAAATGGTCTTGGATCCCCAAAAAGTGTCAAGTCCATAACTCAGGAAGTGAGCATATTGAGTTACCCCTGCTGGTGTGGATTGGTGATGTGGGAATTTGAACTCCTGGGCCTTGCAGCAGGTAGATCGGAAGCCGCATCCTAACCTCCAATCCATCTACCCAAGTAGACCGAACCTGACTACAGTTCCGCACTCAAGATCATCGAAGCCAAAGGGCAGCAAATCAAACACTCATCTCCAGAGATGTGCCAAAAAAACAAATCCCCACACTTGTTATCTACCACCAAAATGGCCACCAACCCCCAAAAAGTGACGATCAAGTCCGAAACGGGCCCAAGTGAGGCACTGCGCCCCTGGGCTTTTGGAAGGCCCCGCAAGAATCCGAGGATTTCCTTTAGTTTCCCTTTAAAGCCAAAGGGGGTCCACCCCCCAAAAAATGGGCCCGTGTTCAGATCCCCTGTAAAAAGTTGAACACTTTGAATGGGCTAAATTAGGAAACCTAAGCAGCAAACCCACTGAAAAGATCTGAAAAGCTGTGGAACCGGATGGCTGCGAGCCAATGAGCAGATATGTCCAGTAGTTAAATCGATTCCTTTAAATCCAAACAGGGGAAAAGAACAAACATATGCATTTCAGCAAATGAAAGAGGTAAAAGCAAAGACCTGGCTCTCAGAACGGGGAACAACCTCTCATTCCCTCCTAAAAACCAGCGAGAAGAATGAAGTGAAGAAGGCATGCGACTGAGTCACAGTGCGGACCAAGGAGCCGCAAGGAGCTTGACCAAGCGGTTGCCCCCCTGAGGCTCTCTCTTTCTAGCTGTCCCTATTTAACTTAATGTCTTTACACTTTTTAGGTGCAAACAAACAATCGAAAACACTCAAACCCTCAGTGAACTCGGCAAATGTTAGATTTGGATTGGGCCCAAGTTCATGTTTTAGCGAGTCAGAAACCTCGACTGCCGCAGACCCTGCACTGAAAATGTCCCGACCCCCCCGGCCCCCCCCCCCATTTTGACCAGGGAAGCCACGCACGCTCAACCCAAATCAGTGAGCCGGCGGAGTTCCGAGCATCGCTTCCTGGCCTCCATGACGCACATCATTGCAGCAGTCTTTCCGTCGGTCGCCTGCCATCAGAAGGCAGACCTGTTTGAGGGTTGCCCTTTTTTGTCGGTTTGAAGGGACACCAAAAGGAAAACCACCATTTGGGGGGTCCTCAGAACAGAGACACGCCCATTTGTTGGCCTATTGACACATGCTCATGAAAGATGGCTCTGAGGATGCAGCGTGAAAACAAAGGCTGAACGGTTTCAACTCTGTGTGCGAGGGGGTACGTTACGCACAAGTCCCACACACTCACTCAAAACAAGCATAGGATGCATTTACTGTACATTTGCTTCAGAAAGCGCATTCCCAAAGGGGGAGGACTCCTCACCTCCAAAACACTTGGCCACAAACTACCAGTAAGGGGTACGGTCAATAGCAAGGTCAATAGCCACAGCCGTCTGCACGACAGACAGCAAATTCCTTCAGCCAAGGCAATTGCCAACTGCATATCGGTGTGACATGGCTATATCTTAGCGGTCGTCAGTGTGTTGATCTTGGCATGTCGAGTTGTGCTTCTGACATTGACACGTCATTTGCTTGTTCCAGGGATATGTGGTCAAAGCCCGTATTGTTTATTGTTCGTTTTTGTGCTCACTTTTGCATGTCACACAGCGTACGAAACCAACAACAACACATCCGCATTCCTCCACTCAGAACGCTCACACAAAGAAACACTTGTGGTCCTACCCGTCCGCAAAACCTGGCCCTCTCTCATGAACAACTGGATCATGCAAAGTTCAGCCTGTCTCTTTAATCCTCTGAAAATGACAGAACCGTTTGAGTATTCGCAGAAACGACAATTTCTGAAGCGGGAAGTACAATAATGTATATTCTTGGAATACATCTTCCTACTCTTCCATACCACTTGGCAACGACGCGTTGCAATTATGTCTTTGTCTTTGTTACCACATGTGTCAACTGTTCATGCGACTCGTAACTCGTGATACGGGGTACGCATGTTGACAAGGCCATGGCCTCAGAGCCATCTTTTATGAGCCATGTGTCAAAAGACCAACAAATGGGCGTGTCGCTTTTTCTGAGGACCCCCCAATAATGGTGAGTTTCCTTTTGGTGTCCCTTTAAACCGACAACAAATGGCAATCCAAACAAACAAAACAGACCCACATATACAAATCTTTATGAGCCCCCAGTTGAATTCCAGATTTGTGTATAAGGAAGACTGCACACATGATATGACCATTTGGGCCTGCTGCATGAAATCAGTGATCCTCTTTGATATCAAAACAGCCGATACACACAAGGCCTGGCGTCCAAGGTCCTCAAAGCATGCGAAAGAAGGGCGGCCTCCTTGTGAATCGCAGCCGGCGTGTCAATCTTCTGTTTCTCCGCGATTGTGGCTTGTATTGTAAGGTCTTTGGCGCACTTCTAAGCACTTCTACTTTCCCCGCTGCACTCTCAATTGCCGTACTTCTTGCCCAGGTAGCCTTGGCTTGGCGAGGGGTGACAGGGAGACGCGCTGATCCTTGTGTACGTTCACCGTTCACCACCCATGTGAGAGAGTATTCCTTTGGCAAGCGAAACAATCAACCTTTGAGCCAACAATTGGGCCCTTCCTCCCTTCCTTAATCCCCCGAAAATGCACGGCTACGGGAAAAAGGAAGGGGTCCCTTGGTTGAAAGCCCATCCCCAAGGGAAAAGCGGGTGGGCGACTGGATCTTCAGCGCCAACCCCCGGAAACTTGCCTGTTCTCAGAGAAGAATGGTAGAGGGCATTCCAACTCACTCCCTGCCTACGGGTATGTGTCAAAATAGGGGTATATGGTATACCAAACAAAAACGTGTTTTTGGTTTTGCTTCCCTTTAAACCAACCCTAAAATAATACCATCAAACACAACCGTGTCTTTTTTCCCTTTTAAACAGACCCTAACATAGAAAACTTGCGGTTTTCCTTTCGGCATCCCTTTAAGTACCTTTTGATTGATCAATCCCTGTAAACATAGGGGTACCATCAAAACATGTGCTTTTCCTTGTTTCCCTTTAAAGCGCCCCAACAAAGGGAGACCGAGGTCTACGAGCACCGGCGCCCGCTTGGCCAAGTGGCCCGCCACGTCCTTGAAGCGCTCCGTCAGAGGCACCGACGCGGAGCCCAGCGACTCCTCGCCCTTGAAGTTGGCAGGGCACACCTTGCCGTTCTTCTCCTAGGCGATGGCAACGGGATATGCTGGCGTTTTTTTAAATGAGCCCAAAAATGGGGTGTCCTAAGAAACCACGTGTCAACTTGCGATCCGCGCGGTAGGGAATGTGGCAATGAACGGGGATTTCCTTAAAGGAACCCACCAGAACCGGAGGGTTTATATTACATGGGTCATTCCATTTCTCATTCCCTGCCGATTTCGCACCAGTAAGTCAAAGGGATGCTTCGGCTTCCTTTGCCTCGCCTTTAAAATTGACCAAGGGGTGGGGGCGGGATGGCCCCGACATGGGCTTCGAAAATCCTTTGGCCTTGCCTGTAATATTTAGCCAAAAAGGGGGTTCCTAAGAACATAACATAACAGAAATACGCACACAAAAGAGGTGGTTTCTTTTGGGGTTCCCTTTCAACCAATCTGAAAAGGGTACCCGCAACACACAAAGACACGCTCGACTACCGAATCGAAGGAAGGTGCCTGCAGAAATGAACAGCACACAAGGTTGTGCTTGAGGGAAAAGTAGAAAAAGTGAAGACTTGTTTGTTTACCACTAAAATGTCCCAAGAAATTTAATTGCCACTCAAATCGTCCCAAAAAGCCCAAAGTCCACGAACTCAGGCAGTAACAACTCCTCTCCGTTGCTTACTAGTAAAATGGTCCCAAAAAGTCTGAAGTCCATGAACTAAGGGAGTAAGCACCTCTCTCTGGTTGTTGTCTCCCACTTACAAATTGGGGTTGCCAGGTTCCCGACGCCGCTGCCAAAGGCTCGAAGTATTGCAGCGCGTCGAGCATCCGCACCGCCTCGTCCACGGACCTGCCCAGCGGCTCGTCGTTCACCAGCTGGTGCCGCACGATGCCGGACCTCCGAGCTGGTGGATCAAGCTAAGCGACAAGAAAACCGAAAGGGTATGAGGTGGGCAATAACAAATGCAGTCAAGGGAAAAGAAAAATAAATAAAACAAAATCAGAGGACGATGTGGGAAAATACATTATATATATATATATATGTTGAGTGACCATGATTGGCATTGAAAAACAACAAACACATCATCTAGGTGTGAGAAAATTCTAACACATCCCAAGTGAGTTTATTGTTTCTTGAACTGTCTCAAATGCTGCCCCCCCCCCCCAGAAACAGGTGGCATCCTCTTGGATTCCCTTTTATTGGTTTTACTTCTACACAACCCAAAAAAAAAGGGGTCTTTTGAATGTCTAAAGTCAATGCATCCATAGCTTGCCCGAGGCGCTTGTCGATCAAGAAGAGACCTCGGTGCGAGGAGCCATCGTCTGCCAGCACATCATAGGCCGTGGACGCCTCTTTCCTGGCGAATGGAATTCCCATATGGCCATGGGTCAAAATCCAAATCGTGCCCCCAGTGAACATGCCAATCCAACCACTAAAATAGACTAAAATGGGTGGTGCACCCACCCCAAAATGGTACCATTGGTTTTGACCCACGGCCATATGGCTGTCTCGTTTTCTTAAGGCACCCCTTTGCGGTAGGTTTAAAGGGAAGCAAACAGAGAAACAACCCATTTGGGGGTTCCCAATTGGCAGACATGCCCACATACGGTGGGTGGGCAAACTCCTGCACCAGCTTGAAACCATGGGAAACCATTGCTTGTCGTCATTTACATGGGAATCATCATTCCAGGGTTTCTTTGGTGGTGCAGGATTTCGTCCATCCACAGTAGGTTCTGGGTGGTTCATGATCCGTCAACCGAAAATCATTCGTTGTAAGGTTGCTGTTTTAACGCTGGGAACTTCACGTGCGAGCATCTCCACTTCTAGAAACGAGGGAGTGTAAGCGGTCAGTCATTTCGGCCAACTCATGGAAAAGGGAGTGATACCCTCATTGCCGCGTTGTCATGGCACCTGATAGGGGGGCCCAACAAGAGGAACATGATGGTCAAAGTACCCTCCCATGGATGCTATGTTAGTAGAAGGCAGTGATAACAGGGTATACTGGTCATCCACTTGGTCAGTGGGAAATCACAGCTGACAGTTGCAACCTCGCATCTATGAAACTGGGCTGCCAATGAAGGAGCACCATACCAAAAACATGTTGGTGCCATCCCCCAAACTGAACACCCACCCATCAACCCGGGGCTTGTTCATGGGTACCCATTGGCCGCATGGGGGCAGTCTCAAACAAGAATACTCAGACATTTGAATGCAGTGAGAGACTCGTATGTGGTATGCCTGTAGTGTCCTTTTGGCAACTCTGCAACTTTGCCACGGGCATATGGAACTACAATAAATGCACGTACGCCAAGACAAACAAGACATGGTCGATCTTGTGATACTAAAGTAGGCGTTCAGTCCTCATGACTACTTCATCACTTTAAACGGACATGTCCAAGGGCATCACGGAATGTGGACGTAAAATCCGATTTGCCACAGCACCGTTTGGAGACTATCCTCCATTGCAGGCAACTTGGGATTTCCAACTAGCAGAGACAAGTGACAGGTTACTTGCAAGTGGTACAACTTGGTGCTGGGTTTCTTCTGATTCTAAGTGGCAGAACTTGCTGGACGTTCAGTGGTACAAGTTACCTCATTGGTTCCATGGCCAACGTGACCAGATGGAGCCTAAATAACCACAGTGGGAGCGTGGGCCCCATGTATGGTCATGAAAAGAGGAGTGCCCTTCGGAATGCTTCAGCCCCTTACGGCCTTACGGCACTCGGGAAGTCTGCCAAGAGGCTTCCTCTTTTCTCGGTGGAGCCCCATGGAACACCGCTCTGGGAAAAAACCCGCCCGAGCGGCCCGTCCTGAAGTCTGAGAGCAGAGGGAACTGGATCTTGCCAATGCCTAAGAGCCGGGATCCTTACCACAATCCCGCAGGTTGATTTGAGCGCCCGACGGTGTCTTCTTTGTTTTCTTTCTCAAGCAGGTTTCATCCATCACTGCAGAAGACGGTGGTTTCTTTCTTTCTCAATACTCAGGTTTTATCCATCACTGCAGAATTTTCAGTTTGTCCTGCATGACTTCGAGCTGAAGGAGTCATCACAATCCTCATCCACAAAAATCGAAGAAGTTCGAGCCCGGCATGGAAGCGGCATCTTGAGAGTCCCAGTTCTATTTCTGGACACCCTTCATTCATGGGCTGGAGCGTGAAGAATTGTGGAAAGAGCATGAGAAGCGTGCAGAAAGCGCTGGTATCAGAAAAAGGATGGGCCAAGCCCAGGCAGCAGGTGCAAAAAGGACACATTTCTGGAAGAAAGCTGAGTGATCCCGGCGAACTATACTGCAAGCGAAGATGAAAGTTCGCAGTCCTGAAGGACGCTAGGAACCGAAAAGAAAAACAATTTTGTCCTTTCAACCAACATCTGTTAACCCATGGGCAAGATACCCAACAGACCCGAAGGCGGTTGTGCGATCTATTTGCGATTTACCCCCTTCTCTCTCTCTCTCTATCTTATGCTTTGGGAAACAAATTGAGTGACCACTTCCCTTGACGAGAGACCCATGTCAGACTTTCTGCAGATTGTGCATGTAAAGCTTACCCCCAATAGCTGAGCTGCACTTGAATGACTTGCTTGGATGAACCCTATATCCTCAGCGCGATGTCCTTACTGATGGGAGCAGGTTTGCGCTTTGCATTTGATTAATTAACCGACAAATCGTTGAATTCCCTTGGAAAAGAAAAAGCCGCAACAAAAACTGGACTCTTGACAGCAATGCGTTCATAAAGTTTCTTCAAACACGCCTTGGCCCACATCTGAGGTGCACCGAAAATAGTATGTTCTGATTCCGTTTCAAGTTCAGCCGAAAAAAGGCAAAACCTCACTTCCTGAGTTGATGAGCCAAAAAAAGTCTGAACTTTACATGTCCAACCAAACTGGTCCAAACCCGAAAAGTATCTAAAGTCCAGAATCGGGAGCGGGAAAGCGAATGAACCACACCCAGTCTCCATTGAACACCCTTTGGAGCCAACCCCCTCCAAGCTTGATGGGGCTGGTCCTCAGAGAAAAAACAGTTCAGGAATGTGAAAAGCAACCCCCTCCAAGCTGGAGAGGAGACCCCAAACAATTTTGGAGGAGACCTCTCTGCAACAGTTTTTAAACTGTTGGTGGATCGAATCAAACATCCTACCTGTTTCAACCAGAAGGAAAAGTCTGGAGGTCTTCAGTGGAATAAACAGTTCCAATTCCGTGTCAAATTCAGATTAGAAATGTGAATGTACTGCCAAACTGGTCTTACCAAAAAGTTAAAAGTCCAGAAACTCGAGTGAGGGAGCCCTTGAAACAAGCTTGATCATTTCCTTTCAGTTTCCCCTTCAAACCACCCAAGACGGGGTCCAGCATTTTGAGAAGCCCCCCAAAAAATCGCTTCCTGAGCTGACGTGCCCCAAAAAGTCTGAACTTTTCATGTACTACCAAACTGGCCCAATTTAAAGTCCACCATATTCCCAAAAAATGGAGGAGACCCCAGCCCTGTGAAGTCAGCCGGACCTCCCACCGCCCCCCCTCTCCCCCTCCCGGGCCTCCCGCGGAGGGCTCCAGGCGTCGGTAGGCCAGGTGGGAGTGCACGGAGTCCGTGGACACGCCCAACACTTCCGCGCCCTTGGCCTGGGGCGTTGCCGCGGAATCCGCCATAATTTGGCCAGTTTGAAAGGGAAACCACCAGGTTTTTGGCTAGTCTCAAAGAGAAACCTGTCAGTTTCACAAGAAAAGCCAACAAGTTGTTGCCAGATTCAAAGGGAACCAACAGGTGTTTGGCCAGTTTCACAGGGAAACAAACAGTTTTTGGTGGATTCAAAGCGCAACCAACAGGAACACCGAGACCATTTTGGAGGTTCCGAATTGTAAAAAGACTCTGTGCCACGCCAAATTGACCAAAGGGAGACCTGCAATTTTCTTAATGCGAATCACACATGGCCCATTTATTTACCCCTATGCAAATTGAATGATCTTGAAGGGACAGGACATTACAAATTTTGAATGCTCCCAAGCGCTTGTATGAGCAACTCCATACATGTTTTTTGATTCTTGCTGGTGGGTTGCTTGCCAAGGATCCAAGTATATACTCCTTTTTTGTCGTCCTCCCGCTTGTTTAGAGGGCTCCTTTGCAACTTCCGCAACGTGAGGTACTTGAACCCGTTTCAAACTTTGGGTCGTAGACATGCATTATGAGTCTTTTTTGAAATGGACCAGTTGGTGGACACCTCTTATCAAATGTATTTCCACCAGCCATTGATCAGCGTAATTCAAATTATGGGTTGTTCAAAAAGGAGGGTTGGCCAATCCTAATCCAGAATCCCTATAGGGAAGCCACTACAAAGAGGACCGGCTCCTTGCGGGCAAGGATGAATGATTGCACTTGAACATTTACAGCCACCTTGCTCTGATGGGTCAAAAGCCCGTACCCCCACTGAACATCCCAATCCCCGCTAAAATAGGTTCTAAACTGGGTGGTGCACCTACCCCAAAATGGTACCATTGGTTTTGACCCACAGCCAACTGTTCATCCATTCCATGCAAGCCAACAAAAGCAGCTGGGGCACCAAACTTTCCCAAGAAGAGCCTTGGAAATCGGATCCCGATAACAAGTGCCATGGGCCTACCGGAGAAGCGCAAGGATCACACGTTGCAGGCATTCATGGGAACTCCAACGGTCCAAAGCCGAGCTGGGTGGTGTGTTTTTCCGAGATACACTCATCACTCACAGTCTGGCCTCATTATTTTACCATGATCAAAGTCACCCCCTAAGTGGTGGGTTCAAGGGAAACAACCCCATTTCCTGACTTTGACAACCCCCAGAAACCGTCAAAATAATGACCCCAGACAGTGGTGGCCCCAATTGACCTGTTATTAGTGACTTATGATATTGAAGTATGTTTAAGATTTGTAGGGGCGCACATTTGTTCACGGTCAGATCACTTGACGTAAAATATCCCCGGCACCTCATTGCTCGGGACAAAGCAAAGCGAGCACAGAGGTGCAAGCCAGGGAAAGACACTGGCAGGACATGTCCTTGGCACACTGAGCAAGAATACACCACAAACTGGCAGAGCATAATTATCTTCCGGCTGTGGAGTTTTCGGCCGGTGCACAACAATTAGAGCTGTCCATCTACGTAGATGCGAGTGGTACCTCAAATACGGTGCGACAAAATCATTTGCCCCGAAAGCCATAATTGACTTATATAATTGAAGTGATACCTCAGCAAATATGTTTGCCGTGTTGCCCGCAAATCGTCCACAACATTGTTGAAAGCCATGATCTCGGTGGGGCACACAAAAGTGAAGTCGAAAGGGTAGAAGAAGAGGATCACGTACCTGCGGGGTGTATCAGCTAGAGGATTCTGAAAGCATGCAAGTTTATGCTGCGAAGGCCAAGTATGAACACTTAAAACTACGTGCAGGGGAACATGGAGTCGTTGTGGATTGACTTAGGGCAGGGTTGCAGGTTGATTTTTGGGCTGATACTGGCTTAGGGTTGCACTCGGGTGGGTTTGGCTGTGGGTGGGCTCAGGGTCGGCCAAGGGTGGGCTTAAGGTTGGTCCGGGCAAGATTCAGGGTGTGCTTTCGCAGATCGAGGGCGGTTTGAATTGAGGTTGGTATTCTTCAATAAGAAAACATATGTGTAGATCAGGCAACTGCAGTACTGCAGTTATCAGCATCAAGCACAAACGCGGCTCGGCTTCGTGCTGGGAACAGGCACACAAATAATAACGGACTGGACTACAACAAACATGTGTTTGCCATAATTGGGCAGGTCAAGGCTAGCTTCCGTTTCATTGAAGGTAGATTTAGACGTCCACCAGCTGAGTTTCCCTACGCAATGAGGGGATTTGTGTGGTATTTAAAGGGCCCAAAGGCAAACCTCCATTTGAATTCCAAACTTAGCCACGGAAAACCGTTCTCTCGCCGCCAAGTCGCTTGCCCTTGAAGTCTTTGAGGGCAACGCCTGCGAGTCATTCAGCCTCCCAAACCAAACAAATAGAAAACATCAAGGGTGCTTTTGCGAGGTCCATACCAGGAACTGTACGAAGAATTGAACCCGGTCAAGCGCAACACCTTTCACAGTGTGACCCAAAAAAAGGTGTATCATGTCCTTCCTGTCCTTTTCTCGAGGCTTGCTGTCAATTGCACAATCATGGTTTTGTTGGACCAATTCAATCGCTGTAAGGGTGGGTGGAAAGTGAAGGCCATGCTGGTCTTAGAGTAGATTGCTGAAACGCAGAGATTCAGCACAGCTAAACTAATGTCACTCCAAGTGGAAAAAAGAAGTCTCCGGACCGGAGCAAACACTTGCTTCTGGTCTGAGGGAAGGGCTTGTGCATCTCAAATCGATTTCACAGTCACAACTCCGAACCCGAACCGTTTAATTGATTCATTTCAAGAACAATCCCTGAGAATCCATGTAGGCAAATATGGCGTACATTGCAATGTAGCCATTTTTGGGGTACATTGGCAATGTAGCAAAAAAACGACAACATTCGTCGGATCCCTGTCGGATTGTCGAAATATAGCCAAAAAAATGATACATTCGCCGAATCCCCGTCGAATGTCGAAATATGGCCTGGCAAATTCGTGTCCGATAGTCAAATTTCAACCCGAATGTGGCGGAGTTTGTTGAGCATATTTGTTTTGCATGGGTCCAATGATCATGTTTGCTAACTTGCTCTATTTGCCAAAGCCCTGTTGTGTAGCAACTTCGCTTTCATTAATTTGCACTTGCTTCAGCAAATGTAAACACCGCGTTACTGACATGGACATTTGATGACGTTTGTAGCTAGCGATGGTTGAGAGCTCGCCATCAGACTCTCGCAAGTGTTTTTCCGTATGAGCAGGCTACGCCAAACAAACAAATCAACAATTGCAGGAATGATTCTGTTCGTGCACTTGGGCAATTCTTATGGGACTGTGTGTGCGTGCAGCGTTGGTGCACTCTTGTGAGAAAGCCGCTCTAAGTATTGAGTACGCAAATTGTTCAACCGTGCAACGCAAAGCCACCCTCGAGCTCTATTGCCCATGTAAACGTGCTTTGATCTTGGATTATGCGTATTTGAAATGATAAGCTTACGAATTCAACATGCTCTGCGCCAAAGGCACGGACTTGCCGACCTTGAGCCGCATTGGAAAGCACAGCCATCTATCAACTGCCAGGGATTCGTTTTACAACAGTACAGCCTACACGCGATTGCAAGTATGGACATGTTTCTGGCTGTGCCGAATGATTGAGATGAGGAGCGCCAAGCCAAATTGGCCTGCCGAGCCGACTCCCAACTGCCACCCAGTAACTGTTGGCCAGTCAAGCGTGCTCAATCTACGCAGCAAGATGTCCAAGCATACCAAAAAGAAACTCCAAGTTTATTTTGCCAAAAAGCGTTTTCCGCTAAGCAAAACATAGACATACACATGTTACGCAGGTGCAAATTTATGTATATACGCATGTGCAAGACTTTATGTACACATGCAGTTCAAGATGATGAATATCTAAGCTCAGATTTGTAGGTTTAGGTCAATGACTACATTGCGTGGGCAGGCCTGGCGTTTTGCCGATTGAGCATGGGATATATGATGCTGCACGCGCAATCTGTACTATTAGCTTGGTAATACTGATTGCTATGTAAACTCGGATAAGGAGCCACCAAGCTTAGCATGCATGTCTTCAGTGCTCTTCAGTTTTCATTGGCATGCTGGAGACTCGGCATCCGGATTGTCTACTCGCATCAGCTCTGGGATCGCATCAGCCATGCAAAAAGCTCAGTCTTGCCTATTCAAAGCTTGGTCTACTAAAGGCCCAACAGGTGCCTATTGTTGCTACCCAAAAGAAGTTCAGCAAGGTCCGTTTATTCCCCCTGGCTGACCAAAGTATGTCCCTACCATGTTCTTCACACCTGCATGCCCAAAATTAGCAAGCGATTTGGAGTAAATGACCCGACAAATGTCGTTGTTCTTGAGTGACTTCTTCTCGGATTGTGTTCCTGTCCTTTGCTTGTGCAAACGGCAAACCGTGATTTGGCGTGAAAAGTTGTCGGATTGTCTTCTTATTTTTGCTTACGTTAACGGAAAACCGTGAAATAGCGTGAAATAGCGTGATGTTTTTTGCCGAACTGTGTTCATGTGTTGACACGTCGGACGAGGCTCGATTTTTGTTTGCACCGTGAGTTGGAAGTGATTGATTGATTGATTGATTGATTGATTGATTGATTGATTGATTGATTGATTGATTGATTGATTGATTGTGTCACCTGGCAAGCCGGCCTAGAACTTATCAGCGGAGAAGCGTTTGTCGGACAAATGGAATACTGTATGCCCCAAAGCATTCGGAGTGTTTAATCAAGGAGAGCATTAGGCAAACATGTTACTCGTGCCCTTTTTAGTTGGGTTTCATCGATAAACCAAGCCCTTGCAAAAAAAACATATGGGGCTTGGACTGCGTCATATCCGTTCTCCTCAAGACCGCCGCTTGAGCCCTTCCCAGCACATCTCGTTTGACAAAGCTGTTTTTGTTAAGTCTGTGAATTTTGCATTGCGGCATGGGGCATGGCAGGATTAGAGCCTTAATTTCTATCTGACCAGTGAAATTTCGCGTGGCAAGCAGTTGCCGCTCGAATGGTGCTTGGGAACTGCTAGCAGGCTAGCATGCTTTCAAAGTGAGCCTCCTGGAAACAAATGAAACACCTGCTTTGAACAGCAAGGGCTGTTTAAGATGGGCTGCGCTCTGGACGGGGTTGCGGCGTGGTGTTAAGCAAGTATTTGGTTGGAGATGTGATTGTTGGAAATTTGACCCCTTGCCTTCGGTCGACGGCTTATGGCCCGCGAACAAGCTTGTCATGATGATCCATGGCCCCTGCGTGGGCACGCATCAAACATAATAGAAACTTAGCTCGCAAAGCCAGAGGTTGCAGCTTGCAAGCAATCAGGAAGCAACACATTTAAGCTACGCACGGGCAAGTTGACGAAATTGTGTAACTGTGGACAACGACGATGTAGCATCATTCTGCTTTACCTTTTTGGTTGGGGGGGTATCAACCCCCATCAGCGTTTGGATAGGTTGTGTTGAGAGTGACTGCTGGCAGGATCTCCTGCTGCGAGGTGATTTGCAAGGAGTTGTTGTCCTCCATGCGCAATAATTATGTTTGTTGAGTGATCTTTGCTAACCGGCGTTGCCTTAGAGTGACCCAGTTCTGGAAATGTGCTTCACGGTGTGGCCTGAAAAGCTTGAACTATCGCACATGTGCTTCGTCGCCACACTGTTTCGTCAAGCCAGCCAGCCCGTCAAAATGGTTAACGTTACAATGGGAAGTCCTCAGCAGGATCTGCTACACTATGCTAGTCGATTCCTTCTGTTGCATGCCAGGCAACCAACATTTACCGACAATGATAGCCGGGGTTGGCTCGAATCATTATGTGCCCTGTTTGGGCCCTGTAGTTGTTGCCAGTCATTCGCAGTTTAAGTTTTGTCCGTACAGCAATTTGCGGCGTGCCTTTGTATTTTCCTGCATTGTGAGTTAAGTTAGCGGTCGGAAAGGCATTGGAAAAGGCTGGTTGGAGGGCGTCGTCGGATAGAGTCGCCGAAATTGAGGCGAGCTTGTTGTCGGAAGGCTTGTCGGAACCCTTGTCGGAAGTTGTCGGTTTGAATGTCCCCAAAAATTGGCTACATTCGGGTTTATCGGTCAATGTAGTTGAAAAACGCGGGCGTCGGCCAATGTAGGCGATATATGCATACATTGGATCCAATTGCAAAAGGTCGTCGTCACATTCCAGTTGCGTAGAACAAGGGTTCCGTAGGCTGCCTGCAGAGAGATTTACCCAACACCGAACAGAGACCCACTGGACACAAAAAAAACAACAACAGAACTCGGGCTGACTCCAAGCGGCTCTTGGTGGAATCGTCGGGCATGGCTGCATCCAGCTCAAACTCTGGCGCCGGCTTTTGGATGAGCAGCTTCGCCTGGCCAGAGCTACCGACGAGCGACGAGCGACTTTTTTCGCTTGAAAACGGTGAGGGGTGCAGGCGCTTTATATGGGTATGGCTCAAAATCAAAGAGCTGGGGTTACGCGGGTTTTCGTCTTTGGTTCCATTTACCAAGGTGCCATGTTGGCACCACATTTTTGAGCCGCAGCCATATGGGTGAGGATACCCTTTGTTTATGGCTTCCAAAGGGAAACCACGAGGTAAACCACATTTCTTGGGGGGTGCCCGTTAAAGCAAAGATGTGGGGGTCCGATGAACATGGGGTGACCATTAGGGAAACCACCAAAAGATGGCTTTCACCACTGAATGGGAAAAATTATCCATGTTCTTGCTGAAAAAAAGGTAAACCACGGGGCTACATAGCGGAAGCCCTACTCTGGGGAAGCAAAGTCCCTATAGTCCCCCGTTAAAAATCACACCAAAGGGACCTCAGTTAAAAAAGGACCAGCTGAGGTTCAAAGGCACATGAGCGTGTAATTCGGGAGCCTGGCAGACCAAACAAACCCAATTGATTGGGTTGCTCTTTTTTGAGCAAAAGATCTAACCTTGCGTAGGTACAAAGGAAAACCCCTTGTTTCCAAAAGGTCCACTTTCATTCGCTTTTTCGCCCCCTGGAAAAAACAAACTTTGTCCAGCAGTGAAATCTATTCCCTTTACAACCAGCGTATTAAAAAAAGAGAGGAATTCATTTCAGCACCTGGAAGTCGGGCCGATTCGGTCGCACCACTGCCTGAGCTGCGGCGAGCAGCGCCAGAACTGCGAGGCAACGAGCCATGGCGTTTTGACACTTGGCAGGTGCGGAGATGGAGCAAAACTGGCGGGCGGCGGAGTCAGAGTTTCTCTTTGCAGCTTTTGGCCCGTGCAATCATCGATGTGATTCTGGCCCATGGTGAAACTTGAAAGAACAAGTCGTGAGAGATCCCGGGGTGTTTTGTAAAATGTGGGAACCCTTTAACAGGATGCTGCCACCTTAATTTCACCTTTTAAAAAGGTCACGCGCGAACAAGACCCGTCCCATCTGTGTGAATAATGTGATGATTCACCAACCTGAAGCAAGGAATCCAACTTTCATCATGGGGTAAGGTCGCACAAGCAAGTGCCTTTCCGAGGTCGACCTGAGTTGCGCAAACTCCATTTATTGTAAGATGGAACTGTAAAAAAGGCTGACGTCATGTACCTGGAGGGAGCGCATGTACCCCAATTGACCAGAAAATGACCACCCTCGTTTACCACCGAAATTCAGGGGTGACTACCCTTGTAAGTAAGGAAACTATATCTTCCATTGGGTTAAGACCCCTGAACAAAAACATAATAATCCAGTAGTGATAGATTCCCTTTAAAACCAGGGAAAACATTAAAAAAACAAAAACACATATAATTTATATCTATTTGTTGGGGCTCCCCGAGCTACTTCGGATTGAATGTAAAGGCGGGTGTGTGTGTGTGTGTGTGTGTGTGTGTGTGTGTGTGTGTGTGTGTGTGTGTGTGTGTGTGTGTGTGTGTGTGTGTGTGTGTGTGTGTGTGTCTGGGTGGGTCAGCTTTGCACTCAGGGTGTGCAGGATTCTACGTACGCCACGCATAAGCTAGGCGATGTGTAAATGTATTCATATATATATATATGTGCATATGTAGGTAAATACGATACAACATACATATACATGTGTATATATATATATATATATATATGTATATGTTCATGCATGCGTATATGTATACATGCATGTTTAGCGGGTCTGGCTCCCAAGTGAAGTGGGATGCCCCCCCAATGCACCTTGAGCCACCTGCGCATGTCAGCGCCTTCTTCTGGACCTCCGCTTTGGTCTGCAAAAGCAGCTGGGCGGCCTCCTGACACGAAAAGGCGACCCAATGGGGGCTCAACCCCAACTGGGTATACCACGCCTGTCGTCCGATTTTTCTGTGAGCCAACCTCAGGACTCCCATTCTTGTCACATGTTCTGACAGGGACCCGGTTCGGAGCCCCCCGGGTTCCGTATTCATTGGTAGGAGGTATATTATATGGTGCGCATATCAGTGTCTGAGATCTCAGCTTTGAGTTCACAACTTTTGGCGGAAGACCCCAGCAAAAAGATAAAAAGGGTACCTTGCTGAGTACTGGGACTTGGTTTAAGGGGAGAGGCGATTGCCAAGTTGGGAGCCATGCGACTATGGGTCTCCTTGGCTTAGTCAACCTAGCACTCTCTTATAGGAGGTGTTGCCAATATGGAACCCTGGTAAATAGAAATAAAAACCTGCGGCCCCCTGGTGGTTTCATTTTGACCCACACCCAGATCAACAAACAGAGCCAGTAACGCATAAACACCAGGTGTCAAAATTATGATAGCCGACGGATATCCATGATAGCCTTCAGGCCATCCGCGGATGGACCTTCGCGCCTCGAACACCTAGCCATGGGCTGGCAGGCAGGAGACTTGTGCAAACCCTTTGTATGGAACAAACAAACTTGGGTATGGACATGGCTATGTGATTCTCTTGAACGTTCGGCTGCTACGCTCGTATGCTTGGCCAACATGAACACTCTATCAATGTTGGATCCCAAGTCCATAAGCAAGATCCAACCATTAGAGGTAGACCCAGTGGAATGTATATTCTATTGTTTGCTTCACTTTGAGACACTGGAAAAATGTAAAATGTATCCTAAGTCTAGACGGGCAACCCCATCCGACTGCCATGGCATCATCTTTAGGAAACACCAGGCGGGACTACTGGGCAGGGCTGACGGGTGATCAAGACTATTGTTAATGAGTGGCAATGCGCGGAAGCCAGCTTCCCAAGAAAGCTGCGTCCCATATTGAAGCCATACCTGTGATTTCCTGAAGGGCAACTGTTTCTTGTGTGTCAAACAAGTTGGCTTTCAAAACATATGTGACTGAAAGTCATGCGCAGTACACGTGCAAGTCCGGCCTTTGCAGCCAGGGAAAAGGAACTTTGGGCGCCTGTCCCGGCCTCGTTGTTGTTTCTGCATGCGTGCAGTAATGCCTCGGATCGCGATTGGCAAAATCGCAATGCAATGTGTCTCTAAACAAACATCGCAAAAAACAAGAAGTATCATTTATTGTTTAAACAATTTCAAACAGAGTCGTTGGCCGCGAAAGACGTAATATAGGCTTCAATATGTCCTCAGGATCAGCAACCCCACTCTAACGAATGCCTGGCTCCTCCTTGAACATCTGGTGGTGGTCTGAATCTTGCGACACTAGCTGTCAAACGTCCTGCGATTCTCCAGGCCACTGGCACTCCTTCAACCCAGAACATAATTTGGTTGGGTCAGCTGTGGATGGAACATGCAGCAATATAGGCGCCATCTACTGGTTTGATTTCAAACTAGCTTCCAGAGGACCATCTCGAGGCTCGAGGTCCCCAAATTTCACACATTCCCGCAGAGGACTCCGCGACTTTCAGCTGGAGGTGATTTGGATTATGGTGCCTGGTAGCTGAAATTCCCTTGGACAAAGACAACTCGACTTCCATGGCTATCGGCAGCCGGAAAGTTTGCACCGAACTTAAGCCTTCAAAAAAGGATGCTTCCGTGCATCAAGGCAAGCCATTGAATTGTATCCCGAAGTATCCACACACAATTGGCCTGGTATATTCGAATGATGGAGAAGGGTTGGGGGGAGTCGTGGTATTTCTCACCACAGTCAGCACCGACTCAGCCGCATGCCGGAATCAGGGAGTTACCAATGAAGTTCAGTAGATGCATCCGGCTGATTGTCTGCCAGGTGTCACAGAACTAGGCGGCAGCGTGATGGCTGGCCTCCGTATAACTAGTTGTCCAAAAACACAATGCCGAGCTGGCGCAACGCACATGCAGCACACGCACACAAGAATGGATTGCTTCCCAATCGCTGCTGCGAGAAGCAGGCATGAAACAAGCACAGCCCTGCTTCAAGAAAAACACATACTTCCATTCAGCAGTGACTCATTGCTGATTCGAGTATTGCCCGCAACCGTCCGGACTTTCCCCTGCTACTGGTGAAGCACTGGTGACTTCATGGCAGCGCTATGCGTTGTCATTGGGGGGGGCAGCCACATGTCAGCGTCCTTCAAAAGTATAATTATGTTGCTTGAGCTCGAGTTCCTGCTTAAGTCAACGGAATAGCCCAAACCAAATCAAAGCAGCACGGTGTTTCAACGTGAGGCTCTCCATTTGCTCAACGACAAAGATCCTTCACAGACTGCCGAGCACACGGCAGTCCAGCCCAGGTCATCTTCCACCTCCAGTTTCGCCCGCTTCTCCAGCAAGATCTGCGCGAAAAAGGCGACAGGTGAGGTGGAGACAAAAAAAACAGTGCGAACGGGGTCCTTTTCTTCTGAGCCAAACGTCTATGTGTCCATGCCTATGCATATATATATATACATTCTACGTATTATAAGATGCACACGTGTGCAACCTGCTGGAGGCTCAATGGCAACCCAGTACGGGCTGAGGATTCACGAAAGACCCAACCCAGCCGTGATTTTAGCCCCTACAGGCCCTATTTTCCACAACCATGGCCCCAAGTGGGCTACATGTTGGGCTCCTTATGGTCCACCAGAGGTCCACTGTAGAAGTAAACTGTATTAGGGGTCTCTCTCTCTCTCTCTCTCTCTCTGTCTCTCTCTGTCTCCCTCTCTCTCTCTCTGTCTCCATAAATATGTCTATCTATCCATCTATCTATCTCTTCATCAATCTATCTATCCACTATCTACCTACCTACCTACCTACCTACCTACCTACCTACCTACCTACCTACCTACCTATCTATGTGTATTTTCTCCCCCTTCTGTACACTGTACAGCGCGTCCAGCGAAATCGGTTTGCCGTTAACATGCTTTCTCACGTCACTACAAGAAAAGGACAAAACATTGAACCAATGTTCCACGAACACTCACCCCGTAGCCGTGTTTGCTGGGCAGCCGGAAAAGGGTGCGTGGAAAAAACTCCTCAAGCGTGCGCATGTCCGGCAGCTTGACTCCGCCGAGAAAAGCGCGGAAAGAAAAAGCTCCTGAAGCGTGTGCATGTCCAGCAACTAGACTCTGCTTAGAAAAGCCCACAGTCTCTCTTGGAGTCTCTGTCGGCTACATCCCTGTTGTCTTATAGAACGATTAATCGCAGAAATGCGTCCTTCTGGAGCACATTGCTGATTTTCGATGGGCTCTCGCCCCCCTGCACGGTCCACTTCTCCCAAAAGGAGGTGCGCAGCAGCTGCAGAAAGAGGCGCTTACCCAAGGCCATGTGAGCTTCTCGAGGGAATCCGCTTGAAGCTGTCGAGTGAAGTTCCTCGATAGAGTGCCGGTCCTTCCCAGCCAACATGTCTTTCTCTTCAAAGAGCGTCATGAATCTGAAACGATGCGCCTCAGCAGTGTCGGCGAACACATCTGCCAGCTTCAGGAAGCGGGCGGCATTGGAATCTCCCGCTTTTGCATCCTCGCTTGTATTGTTCGCAAAGCCAGGGCCGGAACGACCACCTCCATCCGCAAAGCTCATGCTGACACTAGAGAAGCATCCACATCCTTTCCAAACATCTTGGAATGCCCAGTACCATCTACTCGTCGGTAGTAATTTCGCTCTCTCAATGGCAACATCCGCTTCAATGGGTGCTTCGTTCCTGTCATTTCCCTGGGAGTCAGTAAAGAAAGATGCTCCATTTGACCATTCTCCCGGATTCGTGTACTTCAAATCCAGAGTGTTGTCAGCATTCACATGGACCACTTCAGCATCATACCAACTACCCGTGCGCAATCCCAGATGGCAACCGCCAGGAAAGGTGCTGAAGTGCAAATCCTCTTGGGAGGCTCGCTCCAGGTACTCTGTGTCACGCTGAGGTGAAACAGCTCCCTGTGGTGCGGCCCAATCCTCGCACCAACAGGAACTCCAAATAAGCATATCTCCTCGGCGCAGGACTCGAACTCTGTCGCCAGCTCTCAGGTGTTTGCACCCTTCGTGGTTCAACTCCGAGGTGCTAAACAAGACCGCGTCACATGACTTCGATGCACGTAGGAAAGGTCCAAAGCGTTTTTCAAAGTCCTCGGTGTCGTGTTGAACGCGGGGGATCTTGACAGCGAGCTCTGTTGGCTTCACACCTCTGTCGTCTTGTCCCAAGGGCAGGCGGGTTCGTAAGATCTCCCGGCTGCGTGGATCTTGGGCAAATGTCACCAGAGATAGCAGTGAGTTGGCCACAAAGCCACGATACACTTTGGCCTGGGCCTGAGAATCAATGGTGCCTTGCATTTCACAACTTCCAACGAGTAAAAAACGGCCATCCCGCAGGAGAAAAATGCCTTGGAGTTGGCGCGTCCAGAAGCTGCAAAAGAACCAAGCTGCATTCAGGGACAAAATCCCCAAGACATCATCCTGCAGCTTGGGTGCCGCAAGACTCCCGTTATACCCGGGCACTGCCTCTAATTCGAAAGGCATTTCCACTGGCATTTCCCTGGCGTGGGGCTGATAGCCGGCATGTGCAACTGCATGTGGAGCTGGGGGAGAATTAACTTGAGCGTCCGAATGTTCGACTCGTGGCCAGTCAAAAAGCTCTCCTTGAAGGCAGTCCCACCACAAGCAGTTCGAGTTGAAGGGCTCGATCGAACAACAGTAATCTGGACGGTCCGCACTCACCGGAAAGGGATCCTGGCCTTGAGGTGATGCTGCCAATGAGCAACTGGGCTCAACATAGACAAGATGCTGGCGGTAGTCGACATAGGCGACTTGCATTGCAGAGTCTCTTAGGCACAAGTGCCAATCACGCAGCAATCGTCGGTTAAACTCCTGGTCCAAGTCGTTTCTACGTAGCCATGCACCTGGCCGGATTTGACTCAGAAAGAGCCCTGCATCAAGAGATGCTTGAACTTTCTGAAAGGTTTGAGAGACCTTCGCTGCACCAAAGGCCTCATTTGCCGGCAAATAGCTGAGGACCTGCTGCAGTCGCTGGGGATTTATGCCTATGGCCATGTGAGTCATAATCAAAACCCGGTACTAAAATGGTGAACCCAGAACCATGTAAAGAGAACAGAAGTCGGCCGCAGCTATTTGTGACTGGGATCGTCCCTTGCTATCCTTCATCTACCCAGGTTTTGATTGTGGGCGCTGAGCCGAAGTCTTGGGCCATTTTCGTTCGCGGGGAAGCAGATGATCGGCCGGCATGCGATGCACGCGATGCACCAAAGTGGCTGTGGCTCCAAAAGATGCACCAGCATCGCACCTTGGTCAATGGAACCAAACACTAAAACCTGCGTAACCCTGGCTAATTGTGAGCCACACCCAAATGGGCAACCTTGGCCTGTTCACCTTTGGGTTTCCGTGCAACTCTCTGAGCAAGCCTTCATGGTATCCACGGCCTTGCTGGGTCGACCTGGGCCGAAAGGAAGCCGAAAGGAAGGAGAAAGGAAGCCCAAGGCCAAACATACTCTGGAGGGTTGCGAAATCCGCTTCTCGCACCGTTCAGAAACCCGTTAAGCTTCTGCTGATTCGCCCGTGAAAAGCAACAAACCACGGTTTCAACCGTGGTTTCAAACGGTGCGAAATGGATTTTGTCCACCCACAGTAGGTCGGAAACAAAGCCAAGGTTGTAGTCCGTCGGGCAGCACTCCAAAGAATTGGACTCTGTTTTGGTCGGACCATATCACACCATGAAGGACATGTTTAGTTGAAAGTTGCATCTACATCCGGATGGGAGTGTTCCGCACCATGAATCACCCGGGTTTGGGTTTCTGCTCATTTGGCCAAGGCAATGAAAAGCGAGGTCATGGTGCCCCTTTCTCACATGGAAAGCCACGATGAAAGGAAAGAATGCGGATTTTGAGTTGATACTGGTCAGAACCCTCGAGGCTGCACAAAAACTGCCTCAATTCGACTTCCTCAATTGAAAAACAGTGGAGTTTGCTGCGTGAAATACTGGGCGAAAACCAAATAGATGGGACCCGCGGCCGACTTTGTCCAGCTTCATCAGCCCTGGAAGACTCCCCGTGCGGCGCCTCCTTCACCCGTCGGCCCGTCCCCATGACAAAGCGCTAAATGTTCGAATGTGGCTTGCCAAGGGGACCACAGAAAATGGCCGAGTCTACGTCCCACCTGCCCACCATAGCCTAGCTTGGGGTCTGCGTCCCACATGCCCTTGGCTTGACTCAGTTCCAAGATATACATTCATATACATGTGGTTATCTATGTACACTTGAATATATATATATGTATATATATATATATATATATTATAGTATGTATTTGTGGTGGCTATGTGGTGGCTGTGTATCCCACTGGCCCCCTGCGGGTGGGATAAAAAAAAAAGGGGGAAACTATCTCAAATCAGTGTGCTTGAATACTTTAAGCTAACTCCTCCAGTAGAGAGGTTAGAACAAGGGTACCCTTTTTTCTGTAGTCTATTTACAGTAGGGGAACACTCCCCCGCAAAAAAAAGGGGAGAGAAAGGGCACCTAGGGCAAGTCGCTGTGCGCAGCCGCCAGCATCAAAGGTGTCTGACCTTGGCTCAAACTTGGCGAATCCCAGGGCCGATTTTTTTTTTGGCGTGGGAGGCACAGGAGAGCGACTCCCTCCAACAAGGTGTTGGCTTCTTGTTCAACCCAACCAAAAGGGGTACTCGCCAAGAAAAACAAACAAACCATACCCATTTAATTCGGGTCACCACATACCGCTTGCAAGTGGTCTACCTCTCGAGGCTGGCCTGAGAAACACATTGGCATGGGCTTGCAAGGGGCTCATGTTGCTGTCGAAAACAGTTCCCGCAAAACACATTTCCAGCAGCACCCGAGTCCCAACCGCTTTTTCAACCATGCATCCAAAATCCCCGAATGGTAACCAACAAGCAGAGTTGGGGTGCTGGCTGAAAGCTATGATGCCACACCGCCAAAGTGCCAAGTGCAAGAATGCCCAGGGCTTTCAAAGGAACCAAACAAACATACAAAACTAGCATAAGATTCAGCACATTCCCCATATTTGGGATCATACATCTTTATCACATGCTCAAACAAGGAACCTCTCCAACTATTTGGTGGTTCCCGCTTGGCACAATTGAAAACCATCCTGGAAGGGGAAGCCCGTTAGTGCACACACTACCATTTGGGATCCTCGCCCCAAAAGCAAGTTAAACTGTGCCTTTATGTGTCTCATCCAGGGTTAACTGTATTTTCGCCGTGTTGCAGCTTGTGAAAGAAGCATCGTGGCGCAGATTACTTCTGTGTCAGCCTTCAGAACATGCCATGGACATACATCACCGCGCCAAAGAACATGTAGGTGTGTCTTTTTTGTAAGGTTGGACCCCCCAAACTGGTGGTCTGGTTGTGGTGTTCCCCCTCCAAAACCAACCAAAAACCGGGGTGCCCTCTTCAAAACACACACACACACACCGATGTACAACTGGCCAATGGCAACACCTTCCTGCCTCGCATTGGGCGCAATCCAGGCCCTCCCGATTTCTCTGGCGCCGGGCTTCGCAAACTCCGGCACTCCACCTCAGTGTCTGTGCAGGAGCTGTTG
Organism: Effrenium voratum; assembly: GCA_963377175.1. Taxonomy (NCBI): domain Eukaryota; class Dinophyceae; order Suessiales; family Symbiodiniaceae; genus Effrenium; species Effrenium voratum. The sequence continues at coordinate 2,464,323 of CAUJNA010000557.1, read as the reverse complement.
ATCCCGGGCTTAGAGATCCGCTCTTGACCCTATCATCCGAGTCGAGCTATGGAAACCGAGTAAGACCCCTCTGTCAAGCAATGATTTTGGGTGCTCCGCAGAGCTGACCTGCGCTTGTCTGTGATGACATCAGGCTCGTCATGAACGTTTTTGTGCCGACTGACATGACTGCTGTAGAAAGGGGCGTCCACGCCTTGTCAACCGCACGTGTGTGTATGTGCGTGTGCGCTTGTTTCACTCTGTTTGATATTTGCAGTGGTGCTCAGCATTGCACACTGGACTCACCAAAGCAACAACGGTGTTTCTGTTGTGCGGGTATATGAGTGTCCACATTCATGTCAACGTGTGTGTTTGTGTGTGAGTGTGTGTGTGTGTGTGCGCGTGTTTGGATTGCATTTGCGTGTGTGCTTGTTTATGTGTCGGTGTGTCTGTGTGGTTTGTGTGCCACTCTGTGTGTGTGCATGTCTGTGCGTGTGTTTGTCGTGCTATTCTGTTGTTTTGTGTGCGAGTGTGTGTGTGTGTGTGTGTGTTGTGTTGCGTGTTGCGTGTGTATGTCATTCGGGACCGGCTGTTAGTTGATATAAATGCCGAACCTCATGCCCAAAGTAGGTCAACCGATAAGTTCGTGCCATGCTTTGGGAAAGGCTCGAGACCCTTTGTTTCAAGGAATTTCAATGCTATCAGCCGTCTCTCTCAATGATAGCTGCACGCCATCACGTCTGAGGAAAGACTGCTGCACTTGGCTGCTTGCAGCCATTCGGAACAGCCAGCAAGCTAAATGACAGTTCGCCAGGAAGACGCAAGGCTCCTTTCCCCGAGAGAGTGAAATCCAATCCTACAACCCCAGCCAGGGCAACCGCAGAACTTTGGGTGTGGGCATGTCAGGAAATGTGACTGCCATCTCCTTGCAAAACACGAGCACAAGACGACCGGGTTGGGCCAAATCCTAGTTTTCAATATGTAGGTTTAAACATTTGAGGATGCTAGTTTTTCAGCTGGTACCCCTGTTTGGTTGGTTTTATAGGAAGACCAAAAGGAAACCCGAAGGAAACTTTGAATGGTTGGTGCTCCTTTTCGCCGTCCTTAGAAACACACACTCATGCACAAGTACTTCCCCGAAAAAACAACAACAAATCAAACCAACCCGATCCAACACAAAAACAAGTACCCCGAAGAAGAACAAAAAAAACCAACCTGATGCACCCATTTAATTTAACATCCCCGCCTCGATCCACCTTCATCCCATTTCAGCGGGGCACGTCTGCCGCGGCTTCCAGCAGCTGCTGTAAGACTAGGTCGTTGCCAGAGCGGGCGGCCTGCGCAGCGAAGGCGAAGAGGCGAAGAGGCGGCCTGTGCCACGTACCAACCACTGCTTTGTGGACACATGTTGGGGACATGGGGAAAATTGGACACCTGGGATTTTGGTTGGTTGAAGAAGCAGGAGTTGGGTGCTGCTTTCGGAGGATTTCTGCAAGAAAGCCCACACACACATGCATGGTTCAACGTGTCTAAGACCCTCAAGCCGCCTGAGGGCGGCTTTGCGTCGTAGCGGGTCAGTTGCTCCCCCGTGACAAATTGTTCAAACGGTGTGTGACACAATTAGTAGAGATATCATGGCAGGGGCAGCACAAGATCTTGCACGAATTATGGTGGATTCACCAATCTAGAAGCAGTGGGCGCAAAAACAAGAAGGCAATAGTTCTGATGAGTGATGTTTTATCATGCCAACGCACAGCCGACATGCGCATTAAGTCCACGTAAGGGAGACAATGACCTGACCAAGTTCTCCGTCCCTGGCCATTGAAAGAAGTACCTGCGCTCATATTATGCATAATCCTAGCTCAAAATCAGGTGTACCAGAAAACAAGGAACTTGCAAGACTATCATCTTCAGGGGGGGGGTTCAAATACACGTCAACAAAGGGCATCCAGCAAGCCGCCCGAGCGACCAGCCCAGACCTGCAGGAGCTGCTTTGGAAGGAGGTCATCTTCCTGTCCAAGGCTGCGGCATGTGGCGCAGCATCAAATCGTGTCAACTTGCCTTCAACACCAGTACTGCGGATGGGCGAAACCCATAACCCTGGAATGATTCAATTCCCCCTGCACATACCAAAAAAAAATGGTTTTCCATGGATTGAAAGTGGTGCAGGATGTTGTCCATCCACAGTAATATGTCAAAAATCAGGAAAGACCTTGTGCATGCCTCCTGCCAATTCCAACATAGCTCGAGACAGTGCCAGATGAACCGACGGTCAGCGATATGAAAACAATAGTAGTCTTGAAAAACAAACATATTTGGCGTGCCAACCCAAGGTACACAGCTTTGCCAGACTTACAATGAACACATTGATGCCTAAGGAAAATCCTAGCAATAGATGCCGCAAATGTTCTGAACACTTGGCCTGGGTAGTACTTGTTTGCTGCAAGCAGGAGCCAGGAGCATGGGAACTGGAAGTGAGTCGTGCAACTGTTGCTATGAAATCTGTGTCCAGAACTGGCTCGGGCAATTTCAGAAAGTCTCCGAAAAGGTTGGATGAGGCAGCCGGCTGACAGTATTTCAATGGCATTGAATTTCAGATTCGGTTAAGCATGTGCCACCAAGCGGCCGCTTCACCTTTAAGGGTTCAGACTGGTGTAAAACAACCACCTAAGAGAGCGCGCATGAAGTGTGGGTGTGTGTCCTTTTGTTGAATTGGGACCCTCCCCAAAATGGCTTCAGTCTCCTCACGGCTTTCCTTTAAAGCAGGGGGTACAAACTCAAAGACGAGCCCAGCCCGTGAATTGCAAATGCCAGGCAGGACTCTCGCATCGCCTTGTCTCCATCCTGAGCGAAGCGATCTCCTTTGGGCTCTTTGGGGGGGGGGGGCTTCCTCCGACATTTGCTCCACGCCCGGGGGAAGCCTTTGTCTGGGTTTTTCAGTTTGATGGGAATCAACAATGGTTCCGACAACTGCGCGCAAGACAAAACAAAAAGCAACACAAACTGAATGACTCGGCAATAAGCTTTCTTTGGACTATTTCGGTGGGCTTCAGGCTGCTGCGAGACTTGGGTGTCAGGTAACTGTTCTCAAGCCCCGGATCCCCTACCTGTCTGTGCGGAGACCCTGGTCTCAACAAAACAACACGAGCAAGCAAGGCTCTTTGATTGCCTTAAGCCTTCTTAGCAGTTTTCTCCCTCACGCCTAAAGAGGCCACATGCTCCAACTTTGCCGCTTTGTAGCTCTTAAAGACATCACCCCTGTGGCAACCCTGCTTTGAAGATCACAGAGACGCACCAAAGAACGGAGCTAGCATTTTAAATCACCTGTCCTCAAGCATCTGTTCGCTCCTTTCAACCAACAAGCGCATCTTCGCAAAGCGTTCTCCAAACATCCGATGACTGCCCCTGAATCGGACAAGTGCAATCGGGCATCTGCTACATTGCCCGCGGCAAACTCAGCGGCATGCATAGGTTTAGTTCACTCTCAGTTGCATCCTCAACAGCATCCCCATGTCAAACAACCATTGGATGACATGCTTGCTGCTTCGCTGTGCTTTTCGGTTTGCGGTTCCGATATGGGCTTGTCTCCAAATGGGCTCAAGATGGATGATTTCGCTTCAGCTTCCCGTCAAAAACCACCTCTCCAAGAGTACCCTCCAAAAATGGCTCCGCCACATGCATGTTCCCCCGCTGGGAGCGGCACCCCGCGGGAGATCGAGCCTGAGATGGAAGCTGGGCTCCTTTTGAATAATCAAGGGGCATATTGAAATAAGGCACCTCCAAGAAACGAACCTTCATCATGAGGTCCCAAACTTAATCCCGTGGAGACTGGCTCTCTCAGTAGGCAACACCTCCATAGTCTTTGCGCGTGCATGGCATGATAAGCTATTGCTGTGCGTTCAACCTTCCGTAGCCTCACTTCTCCCGGGCATCAGTGACTTGTTCTTCGGCGTTCAAACTCACAGCGGCCATCTAGTGGCAGGTGGGGACTCGCCGGTCATTTTCTCCCACGATCAAAGCATTCAGAAAAGGCGGGCACCGACTCCTAAAACTCCACATCTGGGCTGCCCTCAGATCCCCTGCCAAAAGTTTAACTGTTAGTGGGTCAAATGGAAGCTACTACTAAACCCTAAAATGCTAAAAAGCTAAGGGGATGGCTGGGAGCCAACAAGAGGCTTTTTGGAAGACTTCGCATGCGGGAACGCTTTGCATAATCAATCAGCAATCAGGGCTTTCCTCCCCTGCAAATTGACATGGAACCCCAAAAGCAATAAGGTGGGCGGCCCTTTGTTTGAAGATTCCTCCCAAAATGTGTCTTTCTGGGGATTCCATAGACAGCAATTACATGTGGGTCCACGGATTCCATGCTCTACCGGGGGGGCGGGGGGGGTTCTCAACCCACGACTTCCTCCCCGCTTCGACGTCTCCGAGCCGCTCTTCGACCTCGCGGGGCTCGCGGGGGACGCATTGGCCCGCGCCGAGCTGGGGCTGTTGGGCCCGCTCCTCGCGATTCGCGATGCCGCAACAGCCGGCTTGATTGAAGCAAGCAACAGCTTCCCCCCCAAAAAGAAGGGGTCCAACAGCTTGCTCCCCCCAGGTGAATTTTGGTGCGGGGTGGCGGAGCGTCAAAAGGAATTAGCTTCCCACCCGTTTCACCTGGAACCTGACGTTCGGGACCCAGTGCCTTGAAACTGAAAATGGTCCAAATTAAGACCCCCCGAACGTCAGGTGCCATCTCAATTGGTGGGACGGTATCCCAAAATGTCCCGTTTTGGACTTAACCCTCGGTCCAGTGTTAAGTTAAAACTAAGACTCCATTTGATGAAGTAATATTTTATGTAGTCAGCCTTTCCTCTTGGTGGCTTGGAGGGATCGGCTTCTCTTTACAAGAACCAGGGGTGCAAATCCCCAAGCCTTGCAGAACGAGGGGACCCTAAATTTAGATTCATTCTGGCTGCGTTGGAATCGCACAAAGGGGGTCCTCTGCCCGGACCACATGTGGAAACCTCAAATTCGTCTGAATGGGCAACCAAAAGTGCTTTTTGAACCATGCAAAAAGGCACAAACCCTCTTCATACTTGGAGTGATATACATTCTTGCAGTGGTTACTCCTGTCATATTGACCGTTGACCCCTCTGATTTGTGCCGCCAAAAGGGTAATACCCTTCCTCCCACAAACATAGCACCTGGAAGATCCATTTCCTATTTCCGTTTGCCATGGCCACAGGTTTGCAGGACCCTGCTTAATCCACAAATCACGAGGCGCGCCATCACACCTTGGAAATCCCAGCGAAAAACCATAGAAATCCACGTGCGAGACTGCAAGTTGTTTCTGGACCAGACTCCGAACAGTAACTGTTGGGCAACATGCGTTATGACTCGTCAGAACCTGCAAGCCTCATATTAGCGCAGCTGCTTGACTCGATCTCGGGCTAGGCAACCCCGAAAAAAGTGCAGGCAGTGATTTCTGCAACAAGAGTCAACTTGGCCTGAATCTACTCGTTTCCCACAAGACTTTGTTTAGACTTCATTCATGGCCAGACGATTTTTGGGCATGACTCAACCATATGTGGACCTCGTCAAGCAACCCTGCTCAGATCTCATGCACGTATTGGCAACTGATTGGTATAAAACAACGTGCACGCAATGATGCCATTGAGATGCATAGCTCGTTGCTCTCTGATCAACGTCTCCTTGCCGACATTGAGCCATTGAACACCTAGGCCAGCCAGCAAAACAGCGGCACATTCGAATCTCCAACGGATCGCAAGCAAAGATGCAACAAGACACACATGCAAAAACAAGCAGCGAGACACGCACGCACTTACGCACAAACACGGACACATCGCAAACAAACACACACACACACACACACACACACACACACACACACTCTCCGACAAAAGCAAACTCACAAACACAAAAACAAACACACAGGGATGCGCACAAACACACACACCAGCGTGAAGCATATCTAGGCACAGGCACAAACACAAACAGGCCAGGTAGGCAATCAACTACCAAACGTAACAAAGCAACCACAAAACAAACAAACAAACAAACAAACAAACAAACAAACAAACACACACAAACAAACAAACAAGCAAGCAAGCAAGCAAGCAAGCAAGCAAGCAAGCAAGCAAGCAAGCAAGCAAGCAAGCAAGCAAGCAAGCAAGCAAGCAATCAACTACGAAACGTAGCAAAGCAACCACAAAACAAACAAACAAACAAAAAAACAAACAAACAAACAAACGAACAAACAAACAAACAAACAAACAAACAAACAAACAAACAAAGACACAACCAACCAACCAACCAACCAACCAACCAACCAACCAACCAAACAAACAAACAACCAAACAAACAAACAAACAAACAAACAAACAAACAAACAAACAAACACACAAACAAACAAACAAACAAACAAACAAGCAAACAATACAAAATACAACAACACAAAACAAAACATGCAACCAAACAGCCAAACAACAAACAGACTCGCCGACGCATGCCTACAAATGCACACACACACACAAATTTCATCTGAAGCAAACTCATCTGTCAACAAAAGCAGAGGCATCTAGCCAAATTGGAGGCAAGCTCGAACAGTAGGCACTGGACAAACCCAGCAGGGTCGGGGCTAGGCTGGCACACCCTTACAACCTCTCAGCATCGATGGCGAGTGCCCCAAACTGGCTGTCTTCTTTTTGGTTGCCTTCAAGCCTGGGAAAGGGTGCCAACTTGCCAACTCCGAAAAAACACAGCCAGTTGCTGTGCCGCCTTTGGGGGTATTTCACCTTTCAGATCATGCAACCATTCTCCCCCTCCCCCCCACCCGCCAGCGCCAGCCCGCTCGAGCCAAGAAGCTTTGGTGTGCCGGCCCAGAATCCTCGTGCTATCCCTGGCATGCCGTGCGCATCTCCCCAGGCCAGGGGCAAACTACGAAAATGCCCGAAAACAACATACCGTCATGAGGTTTCAACAGGGTCTCGGCAAAAACCGGTGTCAGCCGGCACAAAAAACACAACAGACTTCCAAATTCAAGCTGAGACGGTGCGACGGTTGGAAGATGGACGCTTGACGCTTGGCATCCCAGGTTGACCCTTCAGGTTGCAATCCCACTGGAAACCGAACTCGAACAAAACACCCATACACTCCCCAATTTGACACGGAACTCCAAAAAGAAAGCGGGCCCCAAAAGCAGCTTCCAACCAAAACAGGATGTCGTGCGTCTATGCGAATCTGAGGCAGAGTGCTCATCTGACAGCTTCCGAATTTATTCACCCGCCAGTTTTAGCTCGAAGCCTAGGCACTTCAAATCATCAGAAGTTCCCGAGGTTCGCATTGCTTGCCTTGTTCAACAAGGGCCTTAGATCCCCCAATCGGAATCAAGATCCACACGAGTTGCTCTTCAAGACGCAAACCTCCAGGCTACGGTTTGCTGCTGATGGACGAAATCCTGCACCAGTTGATAGGTGATATGTCCGCTATTCATACTGCGGAAAGCATGGTTTGTTGGTATGCGGTGGTGCAGACTTCGTCCAGATTCACAGTACGTATGGTTTGTCCCCGGGACACGGACAGCTTTGAGTTGGATGCCAAGTCCCTGCACTCAACGAGACGCGGGTGGTGAGGCTTCGGTGCCACAATACTAAATTATGTCGTGTGGGAATGTGTTTATTGTTTTTAAAGCATCAACCACTTGTGTGAACAATAGTGAACCATGAGGAACCATAGGGAACCATGAAGTACTACAACACAATTCTCCCTCTCCCTTGTCTTTAAAAGAATTCGATATTGGTAAGCCCTTACAGTGATTGGCATCCTCACAAGCCTCAGTCAGGGTGAGCCGCCTTCAGCATCTTGTAACCCCCTGCTCCCTCAAAGACGCAATGATCACTGGTCCAGCACTCAAGTTGTCCTGCCTAAAGACTGATTTGTGGGTTGTCATGAACCCGCATAAAGTTTAACTGGGGACCCTTTGGGTGACATCATTCACATGGTGGATTGTGTCCGCCAACTATAATGATGGGGTTCCCTGTCAACTTTCATACTGTAATGGTCCCTCCCCATCGCAGCGTGGCATCCTTCCAAACACCTCAGTTCGGCGTCGTGTGCTTTGGCTTGGTGGCTTATGGACTTCAACGTGGTGGTAGTTTCCCCTTGCATATGATCGCTTCAAACAAGCGATATATGAATCTTACTCCAATCATTAAAAACGTCCCAAGCTCTGACACATGCTGCGGAAGTATCAATTGCATGTTTTGCATGTGTATAAAGAGGGCGAGCATAGAATGAATAGAGGCAGCTCTTGTTGAAAGGCCAAGCAAACCGTTAATTCAAGCTTACATGACTTCTATCACCCTACCTTGCTGTCCACCAACCTCCATGATGCAATTTTCTCAGCATCATGACTTGGAGGCGCTATGAACCCTGCAAGGACATCTCCCCAACTGCACAGCATGCGATGGCCTAGTCGTCCCATGTGGGGAAGTGTCATCCTTCTCCTTGCAAAAGAAACATAGTGTGTCGGTGGACATATCCTATCTACAGTCCAAGAAACAAGCTACAGGACAATCTACAAACAATCCTTGTGTTTGGTGGGTAGTTGGCAAATTTGTGTAGAAATTCCTGTAGATGGCTTCTCTAATCCAGAGGAATTTTGTGAACACACCCCCTTTGATTGGTCGCAGGTGTCCCAAGAACAAAAAGGGAAGCCTTCACTTGTTGGGAATTTCCGGGCCGAAGAGTTCCACCAGGTTGATATATAAAGCCTGAATGAGTTTTGGGAAGACCATACATGATTTGTAACAAACTGGTGGCACCGGGAAGCTGCAGTTTCCGCTTTGACCAAAGCAAGCCTGCAGCCTACTCCCTACAGTTTCTCACGTGGAACCCCAGCCAGGGCCTCCCGAAAAAGGAAATCCATCAACTTTGGGGTTCCATATCAATCTCCAGGTGACATGTCCGATAGCCACAGCTCGGGTCAAATCTTGCTCGGCTCGTAAATGACTAAACAGGAGAACGTGTCTGCCCGTCATAAAAGTCGCATCCTTCTATATGAAGCAAGCAACACTAAATTTGAACCTGCCAGCTTTGTGAACAACCACGGGGGGTGGGAAGTGTCATTAATAAGGTTTGGCTGGACCAAGTGACCAACTTGTTGCAAAGACTTCTGAGCTATACACAACAACAATGCAACAACGAACTCTAAAACCAGCCATGGGAAACAATGGCCTACACTCGCTCGTGCATGAGACTTCAGGAAGCTAACGCTAGCCTCATCAACTTGCTGTTCTTGCTCAGCTTGAAAGCGACACACAGAGCCCATTTGTCTGCATACATGAGCATGGGTCCAAAAGTGATCAATACTTCATGTTTGGACATTTGATTGCGCGAGATGACCCTTAGAGGTAAACAAGCAATTTACTGGCCGCTGTACTGACGTAAGTATCGCTCAAGGCTTGGCAACCTCCAAGTACTAAAGGCGGGATTTGAAATCATGCTGCCGCTGAACTTGTGCCACGTCACAACAACAAGAAACAGCCAGCATGAAATAAATATGGTTCAACGCGAGAAATGTGTAGGCCGATTGTGGGCCTGTGTGGTTTGAGAAGAACCCCATTCCTCTTTGTGTTTTCATTATTTGCTTCTTTTGGGCTGGGGGAGTGGCTTCCCTCTTCTTAGACGAAGTCGTCTGCTCTTGACAAGAGTCGTCCAAGCTTTCGCCGAACCCCACGCCCCCGTCCTCTTCAGCCGCAGTGTATGCCTGAAGCGGCGCCAAAACGAAGGCATGGGTCACTCACCTAAGGATGGGGGATGGGATTCTAAGTCCTGTCCTCCTCGTAGCTACCCACAACGGAAAGCAACCACCACTTTGAACCTTGTAGAGGGTGCCATGTAGACTGTCGATTGTCTGCAAGCCAGCAAACAAATAAACCAAGCAAGCAAGCAAGCAAACAAATAAACCAAGCAAGCAAGCAAGCAAACAAATAAACCAAGCAAGCAAGCAAGCAAGCAAACAAATACAAGCAAGCAAGCAAGCAAGCAAGCAAGCAAGCAAGCAAGCAAGCAAGCAAGCAAGCAAGCAAGCAAGCAAGCAAGCAAGCAAGCAAGCAAGCAAGCAAGCAAGCAAGCAAGCAAGCAACAAAATCAGCCAACCAGCCAACCAGCCAGCAAGCCAACCAGCCAGCAAGCCAACCAGCCAGCAGGCCAGCAAGCCAACCACCAACCAGCCAACAAGCCAACCAGCCAACCAAGTCAACCAGCAGCCCAAGCACACAAACAAACAAACAAACAAACAAACAAACAAACAAGCGAACAAACAAACAAACAAGCACACAAACAAACAAACGAACAAGCGGATGAACAGGTTGGCCAAACCCACTCTTGTTCAATCATGCAAAACCACGCAGGACCTAAAGCCTTCCTCCCTGGAACTTCTTCGGCACAAACTTTGTGATTTCTCGTAGGTAAACCGAGTGCAACATCCATTTGTAGCAGGGCAAATGGATGTTCCACGTGTAGGCGGGATGCAAAATGGTTCAAAAAGGAATCCACGTTTGGAGCAGACCGCATTTGGGAGTTGCCAATTATATGGCCCTGCCAGTACGTGCCACCTTTTGAATGGGACACCAAGGCCCCAAATCAGCATCTGTACCAATGTTGAGGTTGTTTGGCAATGGAACCACAAGTTGCAAACCACTTTATTCTTTTTTTGGGGGGGTCCCCAAGAAAGAGACACACCCATGTCAATGTGTCGAAACAGGGGGCCCAAACTATTGGTACCCCTCCCCTCCTGTCATGACAGGCTGGGCCCTGCACGCAGGCCTCACGCCCAAAAGAAGTGGCTGAGTGCCCGGCAGTGGTTGCTTGCAGCCGCTTGGCTAACGCACTCTCCGCAGGGAGGCTGATGGTAGTGCAGCTGCTAACCTGCAAAGTATTGGGTGGACGGCACGCACTTCTGACATGCCATACGGTTGGCAAACAGTTACTCAGTCGTAACATCCCTTGGCAAAATGCACCTCTGATATGTATGTATGCGTTGGTGAGAAACCCAATCCTCGCCTCGCAGAAGGCAGCACCCATCCCCAGCCTGGCCGACGTCGACTAACCAGGGGTGCTTCATGCTTGCCCCGCAAAGTAAAGGCTTCCCTAAACTTGGATTGCAGAAAGAAATGGGCTTCCAGGATTTGCGGTCAGTTCAGGCTCATGCTTTAACCGTCCAACTGCTTCCGCAACGACATAAGTCGGGCCGGCACCGCCTAGCTCATAGCATCCAGGCATGGCAGACTGGCTCACGGGCTAGGGCTTGTGCCAGAGTTAGGGTTGAAGATTGGAATTCATAGGGACCATGCGATTTGCCTGATAAAATTTCTGTCCACCAACCACTTTTGAACGGGTCCAACCATTGAAAAAATCATTCATACCCTGCAACTGGGGCGAAGTGTCTCACCACAGGTCTTGCCTGCTGCAGACAGCCCAGCAACCAGCATGCCAGGTATGCCACTCTTTCCCCTAGACAGACTCATCTCACGTGCCAAACCGCCCGACCTTTGAATATCTGGAAGCCAGGGGCTGGCCAGTGCACAGCATCCAGTGATCATAGGATGACAATGTGTGTTCATGAATCGCTTGCCACGCTTGGGCCCAATGTCAGCGAATGCCAAGCTCCAAGCCAGAGACCAAAACACGAGCGTAGACATGCTTGGTGCTGCACGGGCAAGAAGTGGTCCAAGGCTGCACTACTCAAGGACAATTACCAGCCAAAGCCAGAGGCAGTCGTGTTGCCAAGCAGCCTGGTGCCTGACATGTAGAGCCTGGTTTACAGGTGCGGTTCAAGGAACATGCGCAAGTCATATTCAAACCTGGTGCATTTGCCTGAAACCAAGGGCATTCATGGCCAATTAGTTTGGCTCCGAAATGGACACCAGCGCCATTGCCACAGGTCTGTAGAAAAGGGTGCCATTGCACTCGTGGGTTCCAGAGAGCCATGGTGCTTTCATGCCGAAGCCTGGCCTCCAACATGTTTGTAGCATTGGATCTAGGAAACAACGGAAAACCACAACGGACCATATGTGCCTGGTCAGAACTCCTGATCTGGTGCAAATCATAGTAACCCCTTCCCCTTAGCAATAAACCCCCCCACAAGAAAATCCCTCCCGGCAAAACCAACAACCAGGTAGCTGACAATCCCGGAGCAAAGGGGTCTGATTGACCGCACATTCCGTATGGCTCCTCCCTTCCCCCGAAAAAACCCAAAGCTTTGTAGAAGGAGCCCAAAGCCTTGTAATTGTAGCAGGAAAACTCCTTTGGGGAGGGTGCTCTTTTTTTCCATGTTCACTTGCAAAAATGTGAGGAGGTCATTTGCAAACTAGTATGAAGGTCATGATATGCCCCAAGTCACGCCGCATTCTCTACCGCAACCTCATGTCATCTGTCGTGTCAAATTGTGTATCCCCTTCAACAAGGCCTACGTTTCCCGAAAACTGTCAACATCACCTTGCCAACCCCACATGGATCCTTTTTTCAAGGGCCCGGGTTTCGCGGGTTCACTTCAAACTCACTCTGAACCGGCAGGTTGCAAGCCTATCAAGCTGTTTGCTAGAGGGAAACAACTCACGCTCAATTTGGCAACAGGCCAACAAATCTAAGGCACTGATTGTAAAAAGGGTGACAAATCTAAGCCACTCTCGATTTAACAGGCCAACAAATCTAAGCCACGGCTTGAAAAAAGGGACCTCCAGCGAACTTGGACGTCCCAGAGCCGCCCAAGTCTCTGAGGCGAGCTCGAGGGTCGCCGCGGGCCGTCAGCCTGGCGGTGCTGGGCTGTGAGCTCCGATTTCCCAATGGGAGATTTTTTTGGGGGGGGAGGGGGGGGGAGAGGGGGGAGGGGGGTGATTTGGGTGTGGGTCAAGATTACACCACCAGGAATTGGACCACAGGTTTTAGTCGGTGTTTCCATTTACCAGGGTGCCATTTTGGGGTTACCCGATTTTTGACAACCACCACCATTTTTTTCTTTGGGGGGGGGATCAGACTCTGCTTCCTCTCCCAATGGTTGGGACTGGACCAGCGAACATTTTGCAGTTGAAACCAGCTAAAGCAGGACAAAGTGATTGCAAGACATGTTTCCAACATCGGCACCCAAAGTGCACGATTTGAACACAAACGGGACCCATGGCTCGGATTCTTGGCTACCTGTTGAGACCTCCGGCACATCACTCGCTTTATGGCCAAACACATGCCTGGTGCTATGATTCGAGTGAGAAAGTGTAACAGTGTGTGGCACAGTATGCCAAGCAACAACTGCGCCAAGCAACAACTGCGCCAAAACAACATAAATCAGAAAGTGTACAGGACTGCTGTCTTGGCTGCAATCTTGCATGGGCAATTCCTGCAAGTGCCATGGCTGGGAACAGCTAGCACCGGATGTTTTCCGTGGTGAGTCACAATCAGAAGTAATCACAAGGGCGGCAGTAACTATTTATGGTCGAGACTGACCTCAGAATAGCTTGGTCGCACTGTTGCTCTGATATCCAATCTTGAAAGCAAACAGCTTGAGAGAAGCGTTGCCCAAACAAGCAAAACGCTGAGGCTGGCAAGAACAATATCCAACATTGCTTCTTCATAGCGTGCTCAGTGTACCTTGGAGTGTGAGCATGGGAAACCAAATTGAAACCACCCATTTCTGAAGCTCCAGCATTGTGAGACAGATCGGAATAAACGTTCCTGGAGCTGAACTGTGATATCCTTGCCAACTTGCCTACTTTTTACACACAACAACATTTGGTTAGGTCTCCCTTTTTGCACCCACCGGAAAAGGAAAAAAACAAAAAAACGCAGCCGGCTCATGGCTTGGCTTCTCAACCTCAACACCCTGCCGGCGACTCCCAACTCCCAACTGGAGTCCGCGCATGGGACACCGAGGTGTGGGAGCAGGCCTCAACGAAGCTGGGAGACATGCAGGGGGGGGGGAGTTCTTTGCCTGTTTTGGGAGCTGGTATCTGTTGTTTCATGGTGGGTTTGCGAGGGAACCAACAAGTAAAACCCAAAAACGCACAAATGCTTGGTGGTTCTTCTAATTTGACACACACCATGAAGAGAGGCGTCATGTTCATGCTCCCTTCAATTGCGGCGAATGGAGTGAACAACTAGCTGTAGGCTGTGCTGACATGGGCTCTTGCCCGCACCATCTGAGGCCAGGAGTGACTACTGGACTGGTTGTTTGGAGGTTAAGAAGGGGTTTCCCATGAGCCAGGGGTGCAAATACCCTAAACCAATCCACACTACGAAGGCTTACCTGAGTGGCGAACAGGTCCATGCCTTTCAGCCGCAAAAACACCCCGACAGGTCCAGAGTGGAAGCCGACAGGTCAAGGCCTTGGGAACCCCCGTCAAGCTCCAGGCTGCCAACCGACCCCAAATCACCCGCAGCTTCGCTCTTCACAAGACCGGACACTGCATACGCCTCAAGGACCAGTTCCCGCTCAGTGGCACCTTTTCAGATTGGCTGCTGTTGATTGGGATGTCTCAAACAATAAACGGCACCTTTGGTCCCAAACGCAGCACACACACCACGATGGCAAAGATACAAACAGAATCGCACCGGTGACGATCTTCAGAGCAACATGAAGCAAAAGTAAGTGCACCAAACCGAAGGTACGTGGGACGCAACAACCAGCCGGATTTCAAGTGCACACACACACACAAACAGCGGCACAAACACAGGCATACGACACAACACGCTTAAAGTGGGGATTCTATTGTTGAGGGAACCTTTTGGAGGTCTCAAAGGGGCCACCAAAGCAAATCGGCAATGTCAAAAAATCGGGATTCCCCCCCCCAAACTGGCAGTTTTTAGCAGTCCTTTTGTTTCCAACTCTTCGCCCCCAAAAAATAGGGTACCCCATCAACACAAACCCATTTTGGAGGTCCCCGAGAAAAAAAAAACTCAGCGCTCTGGGCGCTGCGCAATCCTGCCAGGTACAACCGCAAGGCCTCCTATCATAGATTCCGGAGCCAAGCAGCCAGGATGGAATAACAGTCCTCACTGAATGGGAAACTAAAAAGCTCGCTTCCTCCAAACTCATTGGTCAGAGTGGGGAGCAGAGCTTCAACTACACCAAATATCATGAGTTGTTTGGAAGACAAATTTATCCAAACAAAAACTGAGGTGGCCCCATGTTGGCGGACAAGAGGGTGTGTTCAAGGCAAGGGAAACCATCCATCGTTCGGTTCCCCCTTTCGCAGCAGGACTCAATTGTGCACCAAGAGAGCTGGACAGTGGAGGCCAACATGGACTATTAAGTTTTTTTTGCAAGCGGTAAGCACCATACAGCACAATAAGCTGAATGCTCTTGGGCAATGAAGTTTACAATATGTGTGCCCAAATGCTGCAAACCAAGATGTATAACTGGTTTCACAGGACATTGCCCAACAAAAAAAAAGAGTAGAGACAGGCAACCTTCGACATGCGTCTGATCTGAAAGACGCCCCCTGGAGCACTTGATGCCAGCTTGCTGGGGGCTCCTACGTTTGGCAAGGCCCAACTGTTCTCTCCTAATTATGGGGCAACGCTCACCCCTCAACCAGTCGCTATGTAATTCGTACGCACCAGAAACTGAGGGATAAAAACCATAACTTTTGTCCAGCAATCATGGAAGTGAAAACGTCGGGGGTCCCCCAAAAGAGAAGTGACCTTGCAAGGCCCCCCTGTCAGCTTCCAGGATTGTTGGAGGGAGGGTAATCATGGCTGACAACCGAACCAGGACTGCTTGAGGATCCAATGAGACACGTCCAAAGCCAGCATACCCCTGGTTCTTAATTTCATGTTTCCAGTCTTTCCAACCAATTTTTTCAGGTGCTGCATCTCTCGCAAATCCATGTCTAAGGGGCCAGCATGTTTCATACCAAAAGGAACCACTCGCATGTGGTTGTGGGGGTATTTCAAACCGAATTAAGTCATGATCACAATATGATCATACTGCGCGCATGTGTTTAGCCCCTACAGGTAGCAGTTGTCCAACCATCGTGGAAGTGGACTGGAAGCCGTTTCTCGGTTGCTTTCTGCTCCCCTGCTAAAAGTGTGACTTTTTGTGGTTTAATGGAAAACCCATTAGTTGGCAAAAAGTGAAAGTCCTACCATCCAAGCAAAATGCAACAACGGCTTGAAGATGATTGCCTCAACCCCTCACATCACCCTGTGAAGTTGCTGGATCCGCACCTCTCCATCCTGTCGCCCAGCTAGCTTCGCAGTTTCCAAGGAGCCTGACACGCAAAGAGCGGGCTGTGTGTCAACACCTTGGGGACCCCTGCTGCTGGCTGTTGTCGTGCTAGTTTCCTTTCAATAAGGCCCACAAACTGGACATGTCCTACGACGGGAAAGCAATAATCTTAAACAAAAGTAGGCGCACGCATCGGTATGCAAAGACCTCAAAGGCATCCAGCAAACAGCAAATGTGTGCAGCTCACGCGATCCCCTAGTGCCGAACCTGGTCGCCCTTCTTGGATGGTTTTCAAGGAACCCAAAGCAAGCCCGAATCAGAAAGAGGCCCTGTGTAAGGCATTCATTCAGCCAAGCTAATTACCAGCGGCCATTGAAATGTTCATACCCTCGGCACATCCTCTCCAGGGCAACCTGGACAGCACTAAACCAAATTTGATTTGGCGTGTAGAGATGCAACAAAGACTTTTGCCACATTTGATCATCGCGGTACCGGGCGCACTGCCAGTGTAGCTAACACCTCCGCAACAGCACCGCAGAGTTGTGCTGCTTCAGAGATCCAAACCAACTTGCGCTACGCGCCTCCAACATATATCAAACCCAGTGGCCGTTGCAATGCCACATGCACAACAACCTTTGAAAGCAGGGCACTGAGACATGCATCATCACGCAAGCCAGAGTCAAGCAAAACTTGATGCATGGTTCACACGGGCCATCAACCCTGCGGCACGCACGCCATCCATAGTTGATGCCAATGAGTTGGGCCTTGTTGTTGTGGCAAATATTTTTTCTTGAATGACGTCACAACCTTTTTGTGACAGCTAGAAGTTGGCTCCAGTTGAATAAAGCTACAGGGGCAATGCCGTGGCACATTGAGCCCGTTGCCTAAATGCCCTTCAGAATCGCAGAGTTTCTCTGGTGAAGGCACCAGGTCTTTGGAAGGTGACATTGATGAAGCAAGCGCGAAGATATGCTACAGGCAAGTGATGCATGCACTGCAATGGCACCGCAAACTAGTGATATTATTGCGTGTTTGTGTTGCTGAAAGGGAAACATAACAACACACAATATGCTGGCAGCTTATGTGTGATTGTGGGTGGGCAGATATAATATTGCTTTGCAAAGAAACACAAACTATATTGATAACACATGTGCACGCGTCTTGGTCAAGAGCCCAGAAAGGAGCCAAAAGGTGGCCTGTGTGCCTGTGTTGGGCAAAGGGCTTCATTCTTCTCATGAACCCGCCGAACACAAACAGATCAAACGCAATGCAACATCGTCAAATAAGGCCAGCGAGCTCTGTAGCATTTTTCTCGATTTCAAACGAACACTGTACAGGTTCTCGCAAAGGAAGCTACATGGCCCACAAACGTTTCGAGCATGGCAGGTGTGAGCAGGTTGACACAGCCCTTGATCAAGCCCTGGAAACGGCAAATACCCCTCAAGCTGATGTATGAATCAACCAACCTGTTTATTAATAGGGCGTGGTTTTGTTCCCTCCAAATGTGGTCTGATTCCAACCACTAAAACCAGGGAGAAGCAATCCCCGATTCTGTAAACATGGCGTCAACATTACCGGGTGTCCTTTAACCCTGTGGAGCATTCTGCGGCTTCCCTCGTTCAAACACCAATACCATCAGCAGAAGCTAGGCCGATGGCAATGCCACGTCCTGTGCTGCGGGAAAACACACACCACTTCATTTGTCAAGGGCTGGCCTGTCTGGTCAGCAAGTATGGCCAAACATATTCGGCGCACACACACATATATATATATATATATATATTTGGACATGTGAGACAGAATTGTAAGACATGTGCTCTGCAGACCTTCCCAAGTCTTTCTCAACTTTGGCCTGAAATCAAGTCACTTGGCAACGTCCTTCGCACAAAGCTGAAGCTCAAACAGGTTGCATTTAGCGTGTGAAGCCCAAAACAGGCACACGAACGAAACCATATGAAGCCATACATGCGCATGTAGTAGCAACGGAGGTATTTCATGCTGGGAAGGGGGACTAATATATAAAAAATACATATGTATTTGTATACTTCTAGGCTTGTGGGTGTGGCTCAAAATTAAACAGGAGGGGCAAACCGCAGGTTTTGGTCAATGTTTCCACTTACCAGGGCAAGCCACTTTGGGTAGCGGTTTTATGAGCCACAACCTTGTCGGTTTCTCTACAAAATGAACGGCCCGCTCCGGCTGTCTCCCTCGGATCGCCTGAGGGATCCGTAGGCGAGCCACGCGCGCTCCGCGCGGAGCGCGGTCCGGCCTCGCGGATCCTCAGTAAAACGACGGGGCTCGTCGTGTTTGAGGGTGCCAAACGGCAAAGTACAAACTCGGTGGCTTTCTGGACTTTTCGTGGTTTAAAGGAAAAACCCGCTAGTTGGCAAATTGTTGAAGTCCTAACATCCAAGCAAAATGCACCAGAGCAAAGGAAAAACACCGATGGGCTTCTGTTTTTGGGTGTTGTTTTTCCCGATGAGCTTGTGTATGCGTTGAGTTTGTTTTTCCTGTTTTTGCTGGGCTTGGGTGTTTGTGTGTGTGGGTTGCCCGCTTAGCTGAAAGCGGAAACAAAAAGGACAACCCTGCAGAATCCACATGAGCGGGTTGGGGCGTGCTCAAAAGGCATGTCGGAGGGCGCTTGGAGCAAGAGCGCCATATGCTCACAAAGGGACAAGGGCCTATCCAAAAAATGGCCCACGGCCACGGTCACAGGGGTTTCCCCAAGGGGGACATTAACATAGGAAAGCTTCAATTCTTGCTTGGCTCGACTCACGGCACATGATTGGAAGTCCCAGACAGGTAAAAGGGCAACCTGCTTAAGGTTGATTTCAAACAAGAAACACCCGCCACCAAAAACAAGGCGCAAGAGCGCTGGATGTCTGAGGGGAAGAGAGCTGGAACCCGACATCGCGGGCCTATGTGGAGAACTCCAAGATCTAAAGACGAGAAATATTTAAAAACGCTTCATCTGGATCCAATTCAATACGGGACCCACACCCAATTTGGGTTGGCCCCTTGATTCATAATGCGCTAAGGAACACCGTTCGTTGCCTTTGAACTGCAGAGTAGTGCTCATTGGTACAACAGGATTCTCAGTTGATGATCTTTCTCATCAGAAGTAAAAACAAGGCCAAGGTTGCCCCAACGGATCTGAACATGGAAGGTTAGCCTTTGGAGACCCCGAGTCAACATAGATCACTGGTTCGCGAATTCTCGGACCAAAAGTGGCCTGAGACATCTTGATAGCATGTGGCATAGTCTGGTCCTGTTCGACTTTTGCACATATTTGGCTGTGGTTGACCATGTGTGGCCGTACTGCCCGGACAACTGCGTTGTCCGATCTTTGCACATACATGAACCCCACAAATGAAACTGACCATGTAATTTGCTTCCTGGCGACCAAAAACTGGCAGCTGAACTTGCTTTGCACCGCCACTCCCTGGTGCGAAGGTCCCAAACCTGATTGCTTCAGATCTGTTTGCCGCCTAGGCATCTGATCGCAGGGTTGCCATTCTCCCAGACAACTATGGGGAAACATCACCACTGGAGCTGTGGGTTCTGTCTTGGCTCTTAATGTCTACCCCACGACACCCCATTGAAAAGCCATTGCCCACGAACAGCCAAGGTTGCTAAGATCAGATCAGCCAAAGGCAACGCGCATGATCCTGGCCTCATGATTTTACCAAAGACACCCTAAAGATGAAGGGGAAACCTACCCAGCTGATATCGCGCGGAAACTGTCAACATGATCACACTAGAAGCAACAACCAATTCCAGCTGCTGACATAAGAAAACCCTTCTGAGACAGACTGAACATGACATGAATCCAGCCATGCGCATATCTTCCCAAGCGAAGCCAGCATCGTCAAGACCGGCACATCGGGGCCCGCGCATGGATCCCTGGGGCCGCCGGGGGGTGCAAAGCCTCGGGGTGTCGCGGCGCGCGACACCGTGTCGGGCTCCACCCAAAGACCCACAAACAAAATGGGAAAATCCAAACAAAAGCTTCCATTTGCTTAGCACAAGAATCAACCAACAATGGGCCTGCCTCTGACCACTTCTTGAACCGGCGTTTCGCGAACCCAAAGCTCCGAAACTCTGTCCGAACGGATGAGCCCGCCAGCCTGAAGACTTGCCAACTGCCGCGCCCCCTTTTGGCATCCCATGCGGGCATAAACTCATGGACCGCCTTTGGCATCCACACTGCTCGCGAGCGCTCGCGAGCAGCTAAGGAGATTTGAGAAAAAGGACGGCAGACACCTTGAGCATACCCCAAGGCCAGTGTCACGTAAAATAAAACTTCTGGAGCCGCGATCGCGTTTGGAGCATGGCCCTTGCATTAACATCAGGCAAGCCGCTCCCGGTCAAGATATTTTCAACGTGGAACCAGTAGAAAAAACGTTACTCCGAGGCCAGGGAGCGAACACTTCACCAACCCTCACCCGTTCTACATGTGAACCGTTCGGGAAGTCTGCCGTTTGCCCCCCCTTAAACACAACCAGCACACAACAGAAAACAACGTGCCGGAGGAAAAGAGGCAAAGGCTTCCACTTATCAGGGCTCTTTACATATCCTTACATATCCCCTTTGAACATCACGCCACAATGAAGCTCACTCTTTAGATTGGCCCGCGAAACAACATGTTTGCGCAAGATGGAACACCTCAGAACCACTTCACCATGTTTAAACCCTAAAGAGATTCCCGATCGATCCACCTTTCCTCACGCGCCCAAGACCTTGTCCAGGGCCGCGTCGCACTCCAACAAACTCTGCTGCTGAGGGCTGCAGCCCAAGAAGCGCCTCAGGGCATGTTCCAGGCGCCCTATCTCATAGGCCTAGTCTCCAAAGCACCGGTCCAGCCAACACCAAAGCGGTGCTTTGGTTCAAAGAACGACGGAAGCCAGCCAACTTAGCCGCACAAACGCAAATGATTCCTGCTTGGTTTCCCAAAGGGGTACAGCGCTATGCCGGGTGATTTGCCAAGGACCCAACGACAACAATAAGCGCTTCACATAAGTACATACCCAGTACAATATGAATATATATATATATATGTATTATTGTTATATTATGTACATGCATCCTGATCTGCATGAGGACGACCAATTCTCGTTATTATCCGAATGAGAGCGTGTATTCAAATAATCAACAACGGCAAAAGGACATTGCGGCACATCGCAGACCCCTTGCTGGACACTCGCTTCGAACGCATAAAGAATCGCTAAGACTTGTCGGGGAGTCCAACGATTTCCAGCTGGAACAACAACGGAACGAGAACATTCCTCACATTTCCAGCCCATGGCACCAGCACCACTCATGATGGACACTTGGGCTCTACGTTGCAAGCATCACCACTCCCCCTTTGCCGGGAAACTTCCCCTCCAACCTCCGCTCCCTCCCCACCCTCCCCAACCCCTCCCATCCCTCCCCACACCTCCCCACCCTCACACCCCACCTGACCCCCACGGTCAACTGCTTCGACAAGTCCGCCGCCCGTTTTCGTCTCCCGAAAACCCCAAGGCGCACAGCGCCGGTCTCGTCGAAGATCGCGCCGTGGACCTCGAGCTCGCCCTTCCGAACCCTCTCGCGCACCAGGCGGCCTCAGCTACCAGCCAACTCTGGGAGGCCGGTGGCAAATCAAGCTGGCCGGGTCTTTCCACCCGAAACGTGTTCCTTTCCAGCTGTCCTTCCTGCAAAGCTCGCTCAAGACTCAAACGGATCTGAAAAACACTCGATTTACCTCTGGGGGCTTTGAAAAAACGGGGCGAAAGGCTCGAAGGGCGTTGCTGGACAAGCGAGTAAGCCCCTAAAAAACAAATGGAATGGAATGGCCCCGACCCTGTGTTCCAACCCACACCGCCTGTGTGATCTCCAAATTGTCCTTTGATATATCCACTAAAAACAAAAGCAGATTGGGTGTCGAACAAACTGTTCGCCCAAACAAAACCGCAACACCAGAATGGCCTGGAACCCCTTCGAGGGCATGGAGACAAAGATAGCTGCACCAAAGTGGGTAACGTCGGGGGGCTGCTAGCCAAAAGTGACAGTGAGCGGGAACTTGGAGCTGGAAAAAACGACATACAACATATCGAGCCACGTGTAGTCTCGCGGGTTCCCTTCACAGTTAGTCAGGTTCATGTGTAATCTGGGGGGGGGGGGAAGTGCGCAAACCCAAAAAAGGCACATACACTGGGCGAAGTGGCTAAGTGAGCCCAAAATCAGCGCACTGAAGTCGAGGAATTCGCTTCAAGAGACGGACTCCTTTCTCTTCGCCCTAGGCATCCGCGCTATACTTCAAAAGGAAGTCCATCGACCTGAGCACGTTCAGCTCCTCAGTGTGCGGATGGGGATGTTGCGCTTACAAGATTTACCGCTACACCCGATTGAGTTCATTCACTCTGCTCAATACACACACACACACAGCCGAAGAGTGGCTGAATCAGCTCGCTTGCCCAAAGCAAATCCATCCCTTTGACCTTTTAGTTTCCCCTTTGTCTATCTTTAGACTATTTCCCTTGAAACATCACCCCCTACCGCAGAGATCGACTCGTGACAAGGGCCCTGAAAGATGATGTTGAGACTGACCAAAGTGAATGTGTATGAGTGCGTGCCTTCAGCCCAAAGAACCGTTTTCTTGGGGATTTCACAGGTCCCTACTTTTCTTTTCTATTTGTGCCCAAAATGCGGGTGTTTCCCCAGCCAGCGGAAACGGACACTCCACAAGTTGAACACATGCGTCCCAAAGCGAAAATATATGAGCCTCCAAAAAAGGAAGACATGAACCAAAGTGAACAAAAACAACTAGGAAGCCCGAAAGGGGTTCCGCAAACAATGAAGCTCCGACAACCACATCTGTCACAGGCAAAATTGTGTTGTACCCATGGCAAAAAAAGGAGTCCCCCTTGTGAAAGTCAGCGGGATCACGTTTTTAACGTCAAAAATTCAGCCACCAGGATATGGACCGCAGGTTTTAGTCTTTGGTTCCATTTACCAGGGCAATCCATCTAATTGTGGCTCCTGGGCTCCCCCACAGATCTCAATCCCGGGCGTTGCTGCCCTCCCAGTCACTTGCCACTTGTTGTGAGGGCACCCTTTCGGGGTAAAGGGTACCCCGTTTGGAACAGTAGATGGAACAAAAACCATCAAAACCACTGGAACCCATTAATTTCTATTCAAACCTAAACAAAGGCCACCTATGCTCATAATTGGGGATTGATCAAAAGGTCGCTTACATGGGGTTACCATTGTGGTTAAAACCACCAAAAACTGGTATGTCCCACTAAATGGGAAAAGCTACCCGTGGTCATTTGGGGGGATGTTGATCCACCCCTAACTCTCATTTACGGGGGGTCCTCGCTACATCACCAACTTCCGCCCGGGCTCCGTCGCCAGCTTGAGGACCTCCTCCTCACTGACAGGTCCCAGCCTCTTCTCCGCCTCTCGGCAGACCACGCTCCTCGGATCGTGGCTTGACGTCCAAAAGGTGCTGGATAATGTGTTGTTTGTCTGCTTGGTTGTTTGGTTGCTTGGTTGCTTAGTTGCTTGGTCGCTTGGTCGATTGCTTGGTTGGTTGCTTGGTTGGTTGCTTGGTCGATTGCTTGGTTGGTTGGTTGGTCGGTTGGTTGGCAGGCAGGCAGGCAGGCAGGCAGGCTGGCTAGTTAGTGACCTAGCTTAGTTAGTCAAACACAACTTTCGGCACTGTTAGTTTACTAGAAAAATTAGTTAGATAGTTACTTAAGTAAAAGCTAGCCAGTTGGTTGGTTAGTTTGTCCCTGGTTTAGCTAGCTAGTAAGTTAGCTTTCAATTGCGGAGAGGTAGTCATGAGTGGAGTGGGTGGAGTGAGTGAGTGAGTGAGTGAGTGAGTGAGTGAGTGAGTGGGTGGGTGGGTGGGTGGGTGGGTGGGCGGGCGGGCGGGCGGGCGGGCGGGCGGGTGGGTGGGTGAGTGAGTGAGTGAGTGAGTGAGTGATTGATTGAGTGAGTGACTGAGTGAGTGACTGAGTAAGTGAGTCATTCAGTGAGTGAGGAAGTGAGTCAGTGAGTCAGTGAGTAAGTGAGTCAGTCAGTCAGTGAGTGAGTGAGTGAGTGATTGATTGATTGAGTGAGTGAGTGACTGAGTGAGTGACTGAGTAAGTGAGTCATTCAGTGAGTGAGTGAGTGAGTGAGTGAGTGAGTGAGTGAGTGAGTGAGTGAGTGAGTGAGTGAGTGAGTGAGTGAGTGAGTGAGTGAGTGAGTGAGTGAGTGAGTGAGTGAGTGAGTGAGTGAGTGAGTGAGTGAGTGAGTGAGTGAGTGAGTGAGTGAGTGAGTGAGTGAGTGAGTGAGTGAGTGAGTGAGTGAGTGAGTGAGTGAGTGAGTGAGTGAGTGAGTGAGTAAGTGCGTGCGTGCGTGCGTGAGTGAGTGAGGGAGTGAGTGGGTGGGTGGGTGAGTGGGTGTGGGTGGGTGGGTGGGTGTGGGTGGGTGGGTGGGTGGGTGGGCGGGTGGGTGAGTGAGTCAGTGAGTGAGTGAGTGACTGAGTGAGTGAGTGAGTGAGTGAGGTGAGGTGAGGTGAGGAGGTGAGGTGAGTTAGATAGCACGTTAGTTCGAAGCCAGCTACTTGGTTCGTGAGTGAGTCAGTGAGCCAGTGAGCCAGTGAGTCAGTGAGTCAGTCAGTCAGTCAGTCAGTCAGTCAGAGTTAGACAATGAGTCAGTCCACAGTCAGTCAGAAAACAAGTTAGGCAGTTTTTGTAGCGGTTAGTTGGTTTGTGTGTTTCCTTGTTTGCGGGAATCAAAGTCACTTGATTTGGTAGCTAGTGGCGATCGCAATGTTGCTGTGCCATACGCTTTGTGTGTTGACTCCACAGGCAACACACGCCATGTCAATGTAGTTGTGCTTGCAAGTACCTGGCGATTGCGTCAATGTCAGCAACTGGGGATTGCAAACGTATTGTGTTTGTGTGTGTGTGCATCTTAAACATGTGATTGTGCTGTGCGGGGATCTCCGAACGGATTCTGTTGAGTGAGGATTGAACAAGGCTCACTCTGCTATCTTGGGGATTTCAGAATCGGCTATCTTCCGCTAGTAATTAGGTGGACATTTCAGCAACGCGTGTTTGTTTCTAGCAAGTGGGGGGGGGGTGCAAAACCACATGCTTGCGTGGCTTGTTTGTAATAGGGTTGCAAGCACACGTGGCTTGCAAGTGAATGGGTGCTTCGCCCCAGCGAATGGACATGTCAGCAGTGGTGTTTTTTGGTCGTGGTGTTTGTTGGTAGTGTTTTTTGGTAGTGTTTTTTGGTAGTTGTTTTTGTTACACTGGTTCATGTTCACCCCGACACTCTAGCTGCTTCGCCCATGTTTGCCCCGCTTTATGTCCAACGTCAGGTCTGCAGGCAGCCCGAAGAAAGGCTAAGTCCCTGGGAAATTCGGGAAACTGCCTGGTGAGTGCCAGAAACTGAACAAACAACGTAGTTTGACGCTAACACGGCAATGCAGGACGGGAAACTACAAATTACACTAAGGTGTGCCAAAAAAAACCATGACAGTTGCTTTGTATGCTGGAGCAAACGTAAGGCGTAAGATGTGATATTTCCTAAGGTGACATTTCAACCACATGGCCATGGGTCAAAATCCCATACCCCCAGTGAACATCCCAATCCCAACTAAAATAGAGTAAAATGGGTAGTGCACCTTCCCCAACATGGTACCATTGGTTTTGACCCACAGCCACATGGGACAAGTTGTCCATTGGCGATGGCCGGGGGACTTTTGGAAGATTGATCACCTCCCAAGCTTCGCAAACTGCGAATCGAATTTGTTTGGCCAGCGCACAGCGACGCCAGTAAGGCATCCACCGGGCTCTCGTCGGCCGCGCCTTAAAACACCGGAAGCTGTGGCTCCAAATGGGGTACCCTCACTCCCATGCCATGGCACCTGATTTGGGGTCCCTTCAAGAGAAACTTATCTTCCAGGTCCCCTCGGCAGTTGTTTTGCGTGTTATGTTAGTGATAGGGGGGGTACCTCTGTTGACCTTGATTGAAAATGACACAAGAGAGAAAAACCAGCGGAGAGCGTTGCCGTTTTCGTCCAAAATGAGTTTCGAAGCGATCCGGTGGGTTGGGGAACCCTTGCGGAGTTTGTTGCAGAGTAACCTCCATCTCAAACTCGGATAAGACAAAGAGTTCGAGGATATGGAACACCACAAATCAGTTCCCAAAGTGGCTTTGGCTCCCTTGGTTTCCCTTGTAAACAGCCTCAACAGGAACCTCCCTCAGCCAACGCATATAAACAGTTTCCTGGCTGCAATGTAGAACCGCACATGGGTATTCACGGGGCCCACGTTGATCATATAGATTTTGGAAGCGGTCATGTTGAAACAAACAGTGTTTGCACTGCTAGCTGTTGGAACCCGCCCAGCATGTCGTCCTGGCCTGATCATGCTATGACTTGTGACTTCTGATCCTTGACCAGACTGTCATCAATCAGCACTTCTGAACAACACCTACGAATGCACTGTGTTCGTGGCCTTTAGACTCTTGGCGTGCTGTCAAAGCTGGCTCACCCAAAACGGAACTGGCCTTCGTGCCGAACCTGGGCAGCGCTTTTCAAGGCCCTGCAGTTGCTGTGGCCCAGCACGAGGATCAGTTGGGTGCCCAGTCCGGCGCAGAACTCCAGGCTTCCCAGCCTGAGTCTAAGCGACCCTGAGGCTCAAGTATACATTCATGGGTGTGCTTCTTACCGTCTAAAATGACCTAAGAGGGGGAGGGGGAGTCCATCCATTTCATGGTTTGCGTCGCAGACCCAATATTGGGGACGATTGTGGCATCTTGCAATCTGGTGGTGAGTAGTTGCGATATCCCTGAGTTGAGAGCGTTTGCTCAGAATTCGCCTCGGCCGGGCTTATAAGCTTTGCAACAGTGAAAAAACAAGGAGCAGTAAGGCCAACCCAACCCATGTCACGCAGCCAAAACCTATGCTCCAGCTGCCTCCAGTCCGCCTGATGCTAGGGTGGAAGCAAGTCCGCATCTGGAATCAGTGAAACCGGTCGAATTCCCGTACCGAACCGTAAGAACCGGTCACACCCCCCAAACCGATCTAGAAACCAGTCAAGTCCCCTCAAAAGCCGCCATTCTGCAGCTCTCTGCGGCTCTCGTTCTGGCCCTTGAAGCCCAGTGGAAACGCGTGGACATGCACCCACCCTCTACCTTGGAAGCCAGCTCACGCGTTTCGCCGCCGACTCACTCACTCACTCACTCTAACAAACACAACACAAACTAAAACGCAGTACATACCTCAAAGCCAGCCAAAGGGGGAACACGCGAAGGGTTTACAATAAACCGGATAGCAGCCAACCCGAACTAGGGGGTTCCTTGCAATGAAGCTCGACGCTTTGAGCATAAGTGCACACCTCCTGCAACAATCCAGGGAAGTCTAGCCGCCAATACCAACTATGTTGCAGACCAAAACAAACAACTTGATTGTCTTCTCAAATCATGTCTTGCCGCATGATTCCGCTGACTAAAGTACTTCTGCGTGAGCCGGGCTGATTGAGAATTATGAGGTGGTTAAACCAATGGTTTACTTCCAGAATTGGCTCAAGCATTTCGGCAGCGCAAGTCAACTGCATGTTCCTTCTGCTCTCATGGAAATACCCGAGAGCCTGTAACTTGTCAATAACTTCTTTGCGAGTGGCATGCTGCCTTCTGCACGGGTGCAGGCATTGCCGGCATTCCTCACACAACGGAATGAAGCCCTAAATCAATCACATGGTACCACGTCACCATTGCGCAGCACGGTTGCCTCCCTTCCAGTGAGGGTAAGCATTCGTTTTGTCGTTTCATCTTTCCGGGGGAACTGGGGTTTCAAATGACAGGGGGCCAAACCGTTCATATTGCACGCTGCAGAAAAAGCAACAACACAAGACTTTGCTGTTGTGAGCTAAGTTCGCGAGATCAAGCTTCGGCCTGCTTGCCTGCCTGGGCTACTTCATGCCATACCAGGGTGGGGGCGGGGGCGCTGCTTGGAATATGGGGTATCGCTTGGGTACCATTTTGTGAACCCTAAAGAAAGGAGTGCTTACTTAAGAACGCTGAAGCTCGCCGCAAATGATTGTAGACCCGTGGAAATGAGAATCGATTTGCTCGCTCCATGGTTTCTCTTACGCTTCCCCTTTGGAAGGGGGCTTCTGGTTCTCCAAGTAGCCTATCGTGCTACCTATTGTCAGGCCAAAGTCAAAGACATCAAAACGCCGCTGCCATCTGGATTGGCGTGCTGACCCCGTACATATCATGTTTCAAGTCCGTGCAGCGTTCTGACCAGCCACTGAAACACAAAGCTGCCTAATGCAAACTGTTGTACCATTGCTTGCCCAGAAATGTGCCAAACACCCAGCAAGAAAGAAGCGAGCGGTTTCCAAGATCAATTGCTCCTGTTCTTTGGTGCGGCCATGGGTGGCTATAGCTCCCCCAAACCAGCACATAGCCTGCGCCATACTGGTCAAATTGCCAGGCCATCTGTTCATCAAACATTCATCAAAAAGTCACCCAACCAGTCAGCCAACCAACCACGCAACCAACCGACCGACCAACCGACCAACCGACCGACCGACCAACGAATCAGCCTTCGTCACCCAGACCGCCGCTCGACTCGACTGCGACAAAACAAATCCGTCCTCAGCGTAAAAATGTCCCCGGGCATGGCATCGAACAGGAGCTCGAAGGGCGTGCGGGCGTCCGCGCACCCAACTATGGCCGTGTGCGGCGCCTCGCAGTGCTTTCACCGAGGCGGGAGATCGTGCAATTGTCGCGGCCCAGCGCAAGCCAACTAAAGGCCCAAACAATTATATGAGGTCACGGGGTACTTAAAGCCCCAAATTGTCATGATTAAAGTAAAGTAATAGTAATTATTTGGCCCCAAATACTCTCCTGGTGTGGCGCACCCTTTTCCG
Source organism: Effrenium voratum (assembly GCA_963377175.1). NCBI lineage: Eukaryota > Dinophyceae > Suessiales > Symbiodiniaceae > Effrenium > Effrenium voratum. The sequence goes on along the minus strand of CAUJNA010000557.1, from coordinate 2,435,199 downwards.
GTTCTGAATAGGAAATCCATAGCGCCAAATTTTGACATACCAATTACCAAGCATTGACTGGCAAGAACAACCTGCTGCGCAAAACATCTGATGAATTACTGATTGCTTGCTCAGCCAAGTGATCTACTATGTGATCGTGCCAATGGGAACAAAGGCTTTGAAAACTGTGGTATCAGTCTATATGCAATAATGTGCTACAGAATAGCAATACATGCCACCTGGCTTTTAGCTCTTTGCCCCCCACCGCGTAGCCCCAGACTGCCAGAAGAGGGTTCTTTGAATAAACACATGCATCATGTGCAGCATCAAATGTACTTGTTCTACAGCAGCTAGTCACTTGACGATGTCCAAAGCCCACATTGCAAGACGAGGCATCCAACAATAACCTAAACATAATAAGTCATCCAAATTACGCAGAAACCGGCTAACATTCAAAGCAGCCAATACTTGGTGACTTTGAACAGAAATAAGAACAGGGCTCCAACAGTTCGTTCAAGCCGCGAGGTGTCGTAGGGCCCCCACATTAGCCGCATTAGCGTGGTCATACTCTACCCACAACCAGTCAGAACAAAGGAAATACAAGTAAAAGCTTACCCAGCAACCAGTCAGAACAAAGGGCGTGCAAATAACAAGGACAACGGTGAATACATTAACCCTGCCTGACTCTCGACCAAAGCCTTCCGGTCACAGGAGCCGCTCCTGGCGAGGAAGAGGCGGTCTCGGGATGGAACACCTGAACGGCCTGGGGCAGATGTTGCTTATGCACCTGAGATACGGGACCAACGTAAGACACAAGAAAGTTTTCCTGCATCAACGGTTGAAAATAATTTGCATCAACGGCTGAGCTCACAAACCTTTCTGAGGTCTCCAGAATCGACTTGACGCCTGGGTACCCATTTATTTGTCAGCAACAAATTGGTTCAAACAGGTCAAGCATGGCTATGCTTGACCTATTCACATCACAGGGATTAGGTAAGGCCGAACCTGGCTCCTCGATTTATAAAAGCAACCAAACCAACTCAGAACAAGACATAGAATGTCCGCAACTTGATCCTTGGTAGCAGAAACAAGGCCACACATACGCAAAGAACGTCATGTCGTTTGTCCATCTTTGGCTTCCTACACCACTTCGGTTTGTTCCCAGGAACAACCCCCCCAAAAAAAAACGTTGCGTACATCGTTGTTTCTTCGCTCCGACCAATGTTTCACGTTGCTCCTTCAAGGGGTGGAAAGGAACCTGCAACTTCTACCAAAGCCCAACAAATGAATTGAGGGATCCCTAAGTAGAGGACTTCCATCATGGTGAGCTGGTTTCATCCCCGCCTCGCCATGAGACTCTCGAAATATCAGTCTGTTTCTGTTGCTATGAGCTGCACCTTGCACTCCAAGCGGCTTCTTGGGTTTGAGGAAGAAGCTCCTTAATATGACAAAACATAAAACACGCCCCCGCAAGAATGTATTACAATAGAAACATCAACTGATTGCTGGATTTCACCATGTGCCATGCTGTCGATTCAAAAAAAACACGTTGCGACCTCCTGAGAACCAGAATGAGGATGGGGACTTCTAGCTCGTGTGGGTGGGCTTTGGATCATTTGTTCTCTTGTGGCGTCAAATGGTCTACCAACAAAAACACCATTCCTCAATGGATTTTGTTCACCAGCACGGAACCAGATGGTTCATGTCTGCTTTGTTGATTCAAGCACCGAAGCGTACAGTATGCGCTTTTTGGGGAATCAACAAAGTGTTCATTGCCTTGAGCTGGTAGCCTACGAAGTCACATCTTTTGCCATTCAGCGCCAGGGCATGGTCGCCTGGATCTTCGGGGCACTCTGAGAAGCTAAGCAGTGCTATGGCATCTCATCCAGCCTAGCCTACGGCTTCAAAGCTAATCTAAGCATGTAGTCACGCTTAGCCTAACTAAACAACAATGGTAAACCCCTTTCACCAAACCCTTGTTGGTGAAAAGCCGCTTGGAGTGTGCTCCAAAACGGGCCCCCATGGATTGCGCAGCGGACGCAACTAGGAACGCAAGGGGCTTCCGCCGCAGGGTGATAAGCAAGCACGTCTTGGGCTCAGGTCACTGGGGAACAGGCCTTCATTACCAGTCTTCATCATAGTCTTCGCCATACTCATCTCCGTAATCATCACCATAGTCACCATACTCCCCGCCGTCGTCGCAGCTTTGGCTGTGGCCATCACTTTGACCTTCACTGTTGCCATCACCAGAATTGGGGCCATCCCAATTATACTCGGTCACAGCACCGTCTGGTGCTGTGTACACGGCATGGCTGGAGGAGCTGTCATATGCATAGGTGGAGCCATTCGAGTTCTCATAGCGATATGACCCGTCTGAGAAAGACTCGTAGTAGTTTCCGGCTGCGTTGTGGCCACAATTTTGCGGTTCAGTGTCACTGTCACTGTGACACCATGTGTTGCTCTGGGGGTATGGGACTGTGACAGGTGGGGCAAACATACTTTGACCGCTGGTCTGGCCTGGTTGCTGGATTTGTTGGCTTCGGTTGTAGTACTTCGCAGGGTTGTAAAGTGGAGTCCGACGAACATCGTCTTCTCCCACGCGCCCGAACTTGGTGGGGTACTTGCTGAGATCAATCCCATCTGTATGTACCAGGATGCCATCCTTTCGTCCTCCCATTGGTCCTCCATGGCCTCGACACTCTTTCAACTCCTTCCTGGGAATCTCACATCGGACATAATTTTTCATCTTGTCGTGCTCCATGGCGATCTTCCATCCATCATCCCAGTTGTTGCGTGCAATCGTGGAGCTGCGGGTGGACGGCGGGTACTTCGTGCCGTAGGTTCCAGGGCCTTCAAGGGCATCCCCCCGGTTGGGGTCTGAGATCCCAATGCGGCCTTCTCGAAGAATCCCCTCGAGGCCCCTGTCATTGGTGTAGTGGTAGAATGGGACGACATCTCGCGGCATCTTTTGGTCCGGGATCAAACGGCGCCTAACCTCTGCTCCAGCCAAACCTTGCTTGATCTTGTTTGATTGTACGGCTTCCCTCGCCCAAAGGCCACGTGAGGCCCTTCTGGTCCCTCAAACGATGGTCAACAAGTTGTCTGCATTACATGTTAAGCGCCTCTAATTAAACAGTACACAGCTCACAGCAAACACTCAAAACTTCTTCCAACAAGTGATGCACTTCTAAGTATGGGCTGCAGAACCCGCCAACAACACACCAGTGCCACCATTGCATCCAACTCTTCAGGCATGTCAGGATTGAAGAAGTGCAATCCAGCGTCACTTCCCACCAATGGGCATGCTTCAAGAGTTTTGGACTCATAAATTTCTGCAAAAGGTAGGAGTCTCAAATGACATCTTTGTTTACCGTGATCCTCATATTATGTGCAGTGCTAACCTAGCGTTGCCTTGACCAATTGCAACTTGAAACAGCAACATTGCACCATGAAGTACTGAGATCTTGCGAGATCTTGCAGCTCTTCAAGCCCCAAGGTGAAATTTTAAATGAGACTGCTCCTCTGCAAACTAGGAGGGAAGCCAAAAGGTCTGCAAAAAAAGGCTCTACTAGGTCCTCCAGTAGAAAGGATAGAACAAGGGTGCCCTTTTTTCTGTAGTCTGTTTTAGTACCTCCCCGAAAAAAATGTTAAAAGGGCGCTATGGGGAACCTAGTCTACAAGTGGTGGCCTTTTGTTTTCATGCAAATCTTGGAGTAACGGAGATCTCCACACCCTCGCCCCTGCTGAATCAAATCCGCCCACGTTGCGGAGGCGTGTCGGATACTTAAGAACCCCACCCCCCCCAACCCGACGTCTGATACGTAGGGTTTACCTAAAAATAGTCTTCGGGGAGCCGTCGCAAAACAGGGGTCCCAGGCTCGAATCCCCTGCCGGCTCTTTGCTGGTTCGGGTTTTCTGCCTCCTTTTGCCGAACATCTGGAAAAACTCTGTGTTTTGACATCATGTTTGCGAAAACGTGGGAAAACCAGTGCAGGGAAATGCAAGGACTTGCAGGGGGCAAAAGGTTACATGACAGGAAAGCAATGGGAAATGAAAGGGAAACGAAGGGGAACTGAAAGGGACATGAAGGGGAAATAAATGAAAACAGGGGGAATGAGGGCGGACTGCAAGGCAAACAAAGGACAAGGAAACCGAAGGACACGAAGGGAGATGTCGGGAAATGACTGGCAATGAAAGAAAGGGAGAACATGACAGGGACATGAAGGGGGAATTGAAAGAAATGGAAGGGGACATGACGAGAACATCCCCGAAAAATGACGAGACATGAAAAGGACATGAAGGGGCAGTGCACGGAAATCAAGGCAACTCAGGGGGGACATGACGCTGCAATGCAAACAGAAAGAGAGCGAGAGCGAGAGAGAGAGAGAGAGAGAGAGAGAGAGAGAGAGAAAAAGAGTCAGAGAAAGAGACCGAGATTGAGAAAGAGACAGAGCAGGAGACAGGAAAAAACGGGAGAGAAACAGAGAGAAACAGAGAGAGACAGAAAGAGAGACAGAGAGAGACAGAGAGAGAAAAGGAGAAAGAGACAGAGACAGAGAGGAAAGAGACAGGAAGAGAGAGGAAGGGGGGGGGCAGAGACACGAGGTGGGGAGAATGAGGCATAGCGAGGAGGTAGAGAAAGACATAGACATAGAGAGGAGGGAGAGAGGAAGCGAGAGAGAGAGAGAGAGAGAAAGAAAGAAAGAAAGAGAGAGAGAGAGAGAGACAGAGCGAGACGCATAGAGAGGAAGGAGAGTGAGACAGAAAGAGACAGAGAAGCGGAGGGAGAGAGAGAGAGAGAAAGAGACAGAGAAGCGGAGGGAGAGAGAGAGAGAGAGATAGAGAGACAGAGAGAGACGCATAGAGAGGAAGGAGAGAGAGAGAGAGAGACAAAGAGAGAGAGAGAGAGAGAGAGAGAGAGAGAGAGAGAGTGAGAGAGGGAGGATTGCGAGGATGGGGAGGAGAGAGACAGAGAGGGAGAGAGGACGAGGGAACACACGGGGGAGCAGAAAAGAGAGAGAGGAAGCAGGAGAAAATGGAGAGGCAATGTCGGCGGACTGAGCCAGAGGCTCTAAAGTTTAGATTCTGACCCGCCTCAACTATTCCCTCAGTTGCCTGCCTTTCATTTTCCCTACCAAAGGGGGTCCACCATTTGGGTGTGTCTTCACATAGGGAAACACCCAAATGGTTCCTTTCCTTTAAATGCCCCTTACAACCACCACACAAAAAAAGCCCTGGAACAAAGACCCACCCATTTGCGCGCTTCATTTTTTACAGGAACCCCTCCCCCCCCAAAAAAATGGTAGTTGTCCTCTTGGTTTCCCCTTTAAAGACCACCAATGGAGTACAAAAAAAACACCGAGCCACGCAGCTTCGCCTCGCCTGTGGATACCTCCCAGGTAGCGCTGGTTGCCCGCCCAGAGCCGTTCCAGAGCCGGTGGCGCCAAGATCGGCGCCTGGTTGCGCGCTCCTAGGGCAACCTAGGGCAACCACTGGTTTTAGGGTCCAGGTACATGAAATGCACCGTGAGTGGCCATATTTAGTAAGTCATGGGGTAAATTCCCCTTTGTGTTACGGGTAGTTTGGTCCAGGGGCGTGAAATTCTGCAGGAAAATGGCCAAATCCCGAATAGAGTTGACGAAATCCAGACATTTGCACCAACCCTGAGTGACCATAGTAAGTGGCGCCTGAGGATCGCAAGGGAGCAGCATATTTCGTGCTTGGCAAGTTGCGAAATCCAGAAATCGCAGCTGACAAGCCATGGTTGCAACCCATATTTCTTGGCATTTACCAGGGAAATCATCAGAAACCAGTGTTTCTGAACGGCGGTGCGAACGGATTTCGTCCATCCACACAAGGGGAACCCTTTGTGGCCATAGTCAGTAGCCATATCGGTACCTGGTTAAACGGAATTTGCTGTGCTTGCAAGTCCCACAAGGTGATGACCAGGCTTACCAACTTGTAGGGGTACCCCTTTGAGCAATGAACAACACTTGAGTCATAATCAAAACCTGGTACAACAATGGTCGACCTAGAACCATGTAAAGAAGTAAGAAGGCGGCAGCTATTTGTGGCTGGGATTCTCCCTTACCCTCCAATTACCCGGATTTTGATTGTGGCTCACTTGAGGCTCACATGAAGGGGAAAAAGGTGAATCACCATATGGAGACACCAAAAGTTGCGTAGGCGAGGTACTGTGCAGCTTTCGGGCCGTGCGAGTCAACGAGTGAAGGTCCAGGGCCCGAAAAGTGAATTCCAAGCAACATGTCCCGATTGTCTATCGGTGAACGCAAGGGATGGTGCGGTCTCATCACAAGACAGTGTGCTTTTTGGGGACTGCTTGGTTGTTTCAAGGGAAACCAAACGGAAACCAACTATTTTAGGGGACCTTATTTACCCTCAAAAGACACACACCATTTTTCTGACAAATGGAAACCAAAAAGGGCAACCATTTGTGTGGCTTCCTCTTTGAGACAAAACCCCCCGGCTCCCCAGTTGCCATGGGAAATGGTTGGCTTTACTCGATTAAAAAAAAAACGGGGCACGGGGGTGAGACAACCCCACTGAGTCAGGGCCAAAACTTGGTCTTAAACAAACGTGTAGAATTAAGAAGGCAGCTGCACTTGGTTGGGATTGTCCCTAACCTTCAGTTTCCCGTGATTTTATGGCTCGCACACCCTATCGACTCGATTCGAATCCGCGATTTCACCGATGACATCCGTGCCTCGGAAGTGTGGACCTGTGGCACTGACGGCGAATGCAAAAGCAGCAGCTCCGCCTGCGGCGTCGAAACTGGCAACTTGGGGTTGGGAGGCTTTTGTGGCCCCAAATGGATTCAATCCCCCAGGTCTTTTGCTTCATGCAAGTGGACAAGGGGCCTCTTCAAGAGGATAGAGTAGTCTTCTGCCACTAACATGAAGCTCACCAGAAGGTCCCAAGGGGAAACTTTTCTCCCAGGCGCCGTCCAAGTTGGTTGGTGGGGTATCTGCGTGCTCCAAACCACCAACAAATTGTGGTGTGGTGCACAGGAACCCTCCCGTTTTCCAGACGAACATCGTCTTTCAAAAAGGAGGCTATCCACACAAACTATGAAGACCGGAATTGGACAAAAGTAACATCTGCGGAGTTTGATCTTAGAGCAATACATATTTTGATATTGTAGCAACACATTCCTATGTTATAGGCGTCATATAAGCTCCAGACCTCCACATGCCCTTCACGCCGTTGAGTTTCAGCTGGCCGCCAAAGCATCACCTAACAAAACGCTCGGAAGAGAGTTGTCACTTCGGATTCAAAAGGATGCGAGGGCACCAAAAGGACCCCTCATCTGAAGGCGGTCCAGGATGCGATGTTTGCACCAGCTGAAAATGGAAATGTAGAGACCCCTGCAACAGAAGTTAAACATGTAAGACGCCGTGAGATGGACACTGTTCCAAGAGTCTAACTATTGTGGAAACTTTGGTTTTTCTTGGACCCTGGCTGGTAGAGGCCGCGAGGGGACCATCTCGTCTCATTCAGATTGGACAACATGTTTGATATGGCCAAATTTAAAGGGCCCCTACATTTTGTGCACCTTGCGCATCCCGAAGCTTGATTCCTGCAAAGACCTCTGGGGCTTTTCCGTGAGTCTCCAAGGCCTCCATGAGGACTCAGAACAGAGTTCTGGAACACCAAATTCCGCCAAGGGAAGGGCTCCTTCGTAAGGTGGGAGCCAAGAATAGAAGTGCGCTCTCCAAATGGAAAGCAGACATTAGCGGTTTCCTGCTGGCGGCCCTTTACCGCGAAAATGGTATCAGTTCTTAAACAATCACTTTTCAACAAAAACATGAAACCACCCCCACCCACCCCACCCCCAAAAAAAAAAAAAAAAAAAAAAAAAACGCCAAACATTCAATCAACAAAAAAACAAACACACATTACACCAACCCAAAACAAAAAAATAGACCAAGCCCAAACCGGGCTAACACGCCCTGAAAAAAGGCACATCTCCCAAACGCCGGCCTGCTGAGGTGACTGGCCCAGGAACTCCACGCGGCCCGTTTCCAGGTGGTAGATGCCCCCGTGGATTTCCAAACCTCAAACCGGAAGGGAACGGGCTGGGTTGGAAGGTGAAACAGCCCCTAAAGGGGTGTTGGGGCTACATTTAAGGGAAAGCGGGATTTACCTTCCTAATAAGCATGTTTGGTAAATCCAACATAAAGGGGGTGTGAAAATCAGCAGCTTCATTTCATGGTCTCATGCCCAAGTTCCTGTCGCAGCCTATATTCATCTATCGCGAGCCATGGTTCCCAGGGGTCACCACTGGGTCGCCAAGTAAACTCCAAAACAAAAACCGTCCAAGGGGTCGCCAACTATCCATACCCATGGTTCTGGTGTTGGGCCACGAGTCGCTCCGAAAGAAAAGAAGAAGAAACAAACAACGCCCTGCCTCCGGACTTCACCAGCTCTCGCAAGGGCGAGCTGCACCTGTCGCCACAGGGCTTCGTGTCTTTCATATTGTCTTTATATATATATATATATACACGGTACACACCTGCGTATGTGGTGTAAGTGATTTCGCATCATTTTGCTAATACGTGTTCATGTTCAACAATCGCAATATGTTTTCTGTATACACTGTATATCACGTGTGTGCCTCGACTTTGCTTGCAATGGTGTTTACATTGCCAAATGTGTGCCTGCCTATTGTTCTAGAGTGAAGCAAATATCGCAGTTGCATCTCAAATGCCACGACTGTTCAGTCCGCAAGAAGAATGCAACATGCACTTTCACAGGTCTGCCTCGAAAGTTGAAACTTCTCAGTACTCAATACGCATGTCGGGATATTGTCTTGTGAGCACCCCATCATGCCCCCATCATTGGCCAGACGCAATGACACAGCCAGCATGGTATTGCGGGAGACAAAGTATACGTTCCCCGCCGGCAATGTTGAACGCTTCCGTACAAATATAGTCCTGGCTGCTCAGATAAAAGTCATCTCAACTTGTGTATTAGTATATCTTCCCTACTCGCAACATGGAAAACATGGCTAAGTCACCTTGCATGGAAGAACACGAGTGCAAGATGGCACTGATTAGAAAGACTGCCTCCGCAAAAGCAACGGCATCGCAGGCTTTGCTTCTTCCATCCCCATGTCCTGCCCACATGGACAGAAATGGGCCTGCCTCAGCATGAAGTTGATGGAGTGAAACACGTTGACCTGGCAGGGGCAGTACCCCAAATTAGATCCCTGGCCTCAACCTTGATACTGTGGGCAAAATCCTTTTCGCACCACCTACGAATCCCTGAAAAATAATAATCCCCCTGTGAATACCAAGGAACAATGGTTCCCCTTTTTTCAATCTGGTGCAGGATTTCGTTTATTCGCAGTGATTTGACATGTTGCGGCTTTCGATTGTGCGACGCCCGCCAATGTCCACGAACAAAAACCTAAACATAGCCAAAGCGCAATTAATTTGAACCGTGATCTCTTTCCAGCCAGTCACTCAGAAGGATTGAGAATATGCTACCAGCGTACACCCGGTACTATCCAATGTTGCACAAGCCTGCAGCCTGCCCAAGTATGTGCTACAGTGTTTCCCTAGATGTTGAAATAACCAACAAGAAACCAAATGGGTGTGTCTTTGTTGAGGGGACCACTCAAACTCACACCCAAATCATTAACTGGGTTGCTACGAAACCGTGAACCCCCCACAACTGTTGAGGTTGTCTTGCACGCAGGCAAGTTAGTTGCGCTGTCGACCCATGCAGTGAAGTCCCAGAATTAGAAGTTGGATGCTTTTCAGTATGTTCTTTCACTATATGGCCATGGGTCAAACTCCCGTACCCCCAGTGAACATCCCAATCCCCACTAAAATAGACAAACATGAGTGGTGCACCTACCCCAAAATAGGATCCCATTGGTTTAGACAACCACGGCCATATATCCGATCCCATGTCTTCAGCAAGAGCGAACGCATGTAGTCGGACGGGTACACTGCAACTGCGAGCACATGCCTTTGGGGGGCCTCGGTGAACCCTGGTACGACACCAATCCAGAAGGAACCACGCTAAAACCTCAAAAAATACCGATCTCGCATTCAATTCCTGGAATTAATTGATGGTAGTGCTCCGAATAGCCCCCAATGCAAGTAGATGCTTTGCTCTGTTGAATTGGAACCATCCCCGTCTCTTCTTCCGCGCGTAAAAAAACTGGGGCGTTCCCGGTGGAAGGGGGCAAAGGGGGGGGTTCTTGTTAGAAATCCTCCCACCCATGTTCCCCGTTCGTTTCCTGGGGGCTTTTGACTTCCCAGGCCTTAAGCTCTTGGGTTCCTAGATTGGCCCCCGGCGCCCGTTTTGGGGGACCCCCCTCCAATCGTCGCAACCACGTCCCGTCCCAATCCACGCGACTCGCCCATCGCTCGATCCGTCGCCTTCACGGAGTGCCGTGCCAGGTCCCGGAACTCGAAGCCGCCCCCCAGCTCCTCAGGGCCGGCCGGAGGTTTTTTCCGGGCCGGTGGGTTCAAATGAAAACCACCGGCTGAGCGCGGGCTCGCATTTAATTACCAGGGCAACCCAATTTTGGTGGTTGACCCTATCTTTTTGACCTTTTGACCCAGGCCAAGGTAGGAAACCCCCACAAAGTGGGACACCGCTGGAAACGGCCCCTTTCACTTTGGGGCTGTGGCTTGGGGTTGCCCCTTTCATTTGAAAGGGGTTACCTAGGCGTGAATTATCAATGGGTTTGTCTTGAATTGTGGAACCCATCTATTTCTAACCAAACCTACAAGAGCCACCTATGCCACAGTTCAGGGAACCCTCAAAAAAGGCGACACGACCCAACAAAAACAAACCACCAATGGAACCCATCCATTTCTAAACAACTTAGCCGATCAACAGGCCGCTTATGGGCTTGTCTAGAAACTAAGAATAAGTGTCGTTCCTCTTTGGTTTCTCTCAAAAAGGAAACGCCCCCCCAAGAGGGACAAACCTAAATTGCCAGTTGGTTGGTTTATTCATGGCTCCAAAAAGGGAGCCCTCCTAAAAAAAGGAAGACACGCCCCCTCAAATGCCCAGTGGATGTGCATGGAAATACAAGCGCCTTTTGTTGTTGGTTGAGTTTAAAGGAATCGGAACCCTTATCCAAAAAAAGTTGAGAAAAGGAAGCAACCCACTGACGAACAGAGCACCAAGAATCATAGAAACCAGCTACAGGAAATTCGACAGGAGCCCAATTGTAGTCAGTTTCTTAGAAAACAAAGGCTCCAACAAAACAGAAAAAAGGAAGTCACACCCCAAAAAGGACAAACCCACCAAACATGTCCAGCCCCCAAAAAGGGAAACCCCACCGAGCCCCTCCGCCTGTCGACCCAAACGTCTCCTCCGCGGAGCTTTTGGCCACCGCCGACAGCGCCGTCAGCAGACCCTCCAGCGCCCCAGGCTTCGACGGCTCGCCGGCCGCCTGCGGTTGGGGACCGCAGGGGTGGCTTGGGCTTGGTTTAAGAACCCCCTACATGACAAAATATGTCCAGCGAAATCGAGATCCCTAAAAACCAGGGGGAAAATGATACAGATTCAATTCAGCAAGTGGATAGATTCCCCTAAACACCAACATGGAATCCCACTGAACATTGGCGGGGGGCGGGGAACTTCCATCTTTTTGGAATTGGTACCTTTTTGGGGTGTCCCAAAGATGGTACCATTGTCTTGGGGTGGGTTGAAAGGGAAACAAAGCAAACCACCATTTTGCTCCCCCCCTTTTTTCAGAAATTCCCGTTGTCATCGGGTACTTGTCAAAATATCGGATCCCAAGCAATTGGCGTTGGTCCCCTCTTAGCCTCTTGGTACTGACCAAGGTGGAAAATTGTAGGCTCTGCACACCCAGTTGTTGTTTGGGACTTAAACTCAAGGTTTATCTTGGGGAAAAAAACACCCATGGGTTTAAGTCTACCTTGGGCAAAAGAAATGAACCCCTGTTGGGACGAACCAGAATTGGTGGTTGCAACAAAAACAAGCTGGTTCAGCTTCCCAGATTGGTTCAGCTTCTTAAAGCCCTGAGCGACTTGCTCCCCAAGAGAGTTTTGTGGGAGAAGTATGCGGCTACCCTGAAGGACGTGGGAACGTTTTCTGAGGAATTGAGTGAGCCCATCAAGGCTTGAGGCAGTCGTTGTGCCCGTCGCTTTGGCGGATTGAGAATGGGCTTGAAGTTGGTCTTCGCATTTACCGGACACAGGCAAACAGGCTTTCACAAACAGAGCGCGAGCATGTATATGGTAAAACTACTTTCAAATGCAGGGGTTTTAGACCGGTGCTCATATGTTCCCGTAAAACTAACATGGAACCCAATAAACAAGTCCCAACTAAAACAAGGACACTATCCCCAGATTCTAGAACATGTTGGGCTCTTGGGACCTTGCAAAGTTCCGGAGAACTTTGGACCCGGCACCGAGCAAAAGGGCAATCCCTTCGAGGATACTTGGCCAGGCTTAGAGCACTGCGAAAAGGGAAACCGAAGGACGCCCATAGGCAAAAGGACACGGCTAGATAAGTCTGCCATAGGTGCCCTTTTGAACAAATAGAGGGCACTGGCAAATGACGCGGACCAAACTAATTTGATCAAACAAACTCAAAAGGCACCTATGTTCGCAATGTTTGTATACAGGGCCCGCATCTGGGCTACACTGAACATGAGATTTTCTCACTCTTGGCCACATTTAGTCCACCCCAAATACCCTACCTACTTTGGACAAGACTTCCATTTGATTAAGGCCCCTGGAAAATATGTTTAAACAAATCCAATAGTGATAGAGTCCCTTTAAAACCAACAGGGAAAAATAAACAATATTCTTAAGCAAATGGAAGAAGACGGCCATACGCAGCCCCGAGATCCTCCATTTGCGAAGCCAAGCGATTTCGAAGCCCCGCCTGGCGCTTGAGGTAGGTCTGCGCCGCCCCCGCCAGCGCGCCACAGTGGGTATGGCCCAGCACCAGGATCAGCTTGGAGTTCAGCTTGGAGGCGCAAAACTCCAGGCTGCCTGCGGAGTGCGGAGTGCGGCTGCCGCAGAAGGGGGACGCGCGCAAGGGGAAACATGCCGAAACAAGCCGACTCGGCTGCTGAAAAAGGGTCGGGCTTCCTGCTGACTTGGAGAAAAAAACATGTGCAGTGGAGAAATGGAAAGCAGAAACATGGGTGGGTTCCAAATTAGAGAGAGAGAGAGAACGAATGGGTTGCCTTGCGGCTTCCCCCGGAAATGGACGACCCGAGGCCTTTAGCTGAGCAAGAAGCCGGAAAAATGGTTCCTCGCTTACATTTAGATGCGAACATGAGAATGCATGAGCCAAGCACAAAACACCAACCATGTACGCATATAGCAAGCAAAACACACATAGGTAGTTGCCGGTGCATTCGATATGAAAGTCAGCTGGCAGCTAAACCTAGAATACTTGATGTCACCAACACATCATCAGATATCATCATTGATCTGGCAATGTCGTGCAAGTGGGCACAGGAAAGCTGCCACGCATGAGTCACATGCACTTTTGCCACAAACGATACACCTTTAATCAGCCTGACCTTCATTGGACAACAAATCAGAGTTGTCCACCCTCATGGAGTCTGGGCAAAAAAATGCTATTGTTCACAAGCATAAACATCCCCAAGTAAGGAGCCATCATAGCTTGTCTCACCCCGCAATGCGTGCTCGTTGCAACGCGGGCGGCATCCCTGCCTAAGATGCTGCCCTCCGCATGAGTGCAGGTATTGCCAGCGTTCCTGGCCAGCTGTACGTGACACTTGGAACGGCAGAGTTCGTTCCTTTCTCGAAAACTGACTCTTTGTTGCCGAAATAAGTTTGGTTGAGACACAACAGCTGCCGATCAAACACCAAATAAAGGTGCGAGCTGCTGGTACTGCAACCAGGAAGCCTTGGGTAAGTGCAAATCTACTGCATCAATCTGCCCGAGCGGAATAGCAGCAAATAATCAGAAGCACGGGTCCCAGGGCACAAATCCAGCTCCGCGACAAACAGGCCATGTCGCTACATCAAGGCTGATCTTGGTCGACCGCACCGGCTGAGCAAGGCCGCTGTGGTTCTGACGCACTTTGACATGCCCCAAGCGCGAGACAACGGCGATTCCTGCAGCTCGCCGGTATTTACTCTGCCAAAGCTCAGCAGCCGAACAAAGCATAGCTTGCTGCTGTCTGACTTTGCATGTTCGCGGATTCAACACAAAAAACAACTTCATGGACGTCACAATCTGATGAGGCCATCCGACTCACAAGAAACTCAGGTACATTGCAAGAGGTTGTTCCCAGTACTGGTTGCAGGCCAATGCTAGTTCGGTCAGGATGACGTCACACGAGCAGCTAGTAGCATGATCATGTTTGCACCTCTGTTAGTGGAGTAACACGTCAGCAATTCTGGAACTCATCGAACATGATGGCATCATCTGATACTTTAGAGCAATGTGTGCGTCATACTAGCATGATGAGACAACCGAGATTCGCAAAGCCGGTCGGCAATCGTTTCATGAGAACATGACCTCTGAACGGATTCCGTACATGTGTAGAATTAGACAAAAGGAAGCCAACATAAGAGTTGTTCATGGGCCTGCTAGCCGACTGTCCTACAGCTCGCAGCTTACCGATTTCAGCCAATCCACCAACACACAAGTCCGGCAGCCACTGCAAAGTTACAACCAGAAAGAGTTGTAGTTTATTCCCAGAGAAGTATAAGTTAAGCCAACGAGAAACAACATGGGGAAAGGAAGAGCAAAAGACTGGGCAAGGGAAGAAAAGGGAAGAGGGTGGGAAAGCACGGAAAAAGAATGGGAGAGAAAGGAGAACGTGCAAGGGAAACAAGGAGGGACAAGGATGGAAAAGGACATGAGAAAACAACAGGCAAGGAGAACAGAGAAAGGAGATGACACGCTTTTTGCCCTTTGGCCTGTTGTTCATTTTCTTCCCTTGGGTTTACGAAAAACCCAACCTGCAATGGCTAAACAAAAATACACATTAAGAGTACTATGTCTACCAAACAAGTATGTCGATCTCGACAGGCAAGAGCCGTATTTTCTGAAAATACTCCAGGGACGCGCAAACATATGCAAGTAACGCAACAACACAATGACACTTCCATCTGTGTGGCACGCACGCAAACACACGCGGGCACCGCACGCAAGCCAAGCAAAGCCAAGCAAGCAACGCAAAGCAAAGCCAAGCAAGGCAAGACAAGCACACAAATAAAAAAGACACACAAACCAAAAACACACACCTCGGTTTTCCCCCCACGTCCTCAGCACGAAGAGGTCCCCTGGTGCGTCGAAGACCGTGTCCACCGGCGCCCGGCAGTCCGCGCATCCCAGCACTGCCGCCAGTGGCGAGGGCCGGGTGCGGCGAGCCGTGAGGGCGCTCCGCGCGCAGCGGTTGGACCGGTTCTCCGCGAAGCGGCGGTTGCCCTCCTCGGTTTGCTTTCCGGCTGCCTAGAAAAACCAATTCGAACATGCCGGCCAGGCTCACTTTCAGATTCCCAAAAAAAAGCAAGAGGAAATGCCAAGGCTCATGGGAGTCAACCCCTCGAGTGCGCGAATAAGGTCTTAATGAGGCCTTGTTAGGCTCAATTTTGGGGAAACACTGGAGCGGGGTTCGGGCGGGGAGGATAAATCCTACGGGCGGATGTGGACAAATGCATAACCCTCAGGGATGAGCATGGTAGCGTCAAGAATTGTCCCGTGCCCCTGGCATAACACAAGAAAGGTGTGCTTTGTCCCTAAACCCAAACTGGCTGGTTCCCTGCCTTGCCCAACCTACAAAGGTCCCCCGGAAAGTGGATGGGCCAAACAAAGTCCGAACTTAAATGGTCTTTCCAAATGATAAAAAGTCCAAAACGGAACTCAGGAAGTAAGCATTGGTGCATTGCGCAAATGGACGGCTCCGGTCTCCGGTCGGCTCCTTCAACACCTCCAGCGCGCGCGCTGCCGCGGTCGCCGCGTTGCTCTCTGGCCGTGCAACCCAGGTGTCCCGGGCCACTGACAAGGGCAGCGGCTGCTGCGAGGACATGAACTCCTCAGAGCTTCCGGAAAACGCAGACCCCCACAAAGACCTTCGTACTTGCCCAAAAAACCTGGAAGTAAAAGGTTAACCTTTTGGGACCTCTACTAAAAAAAGCAAAAAGGGAAAACAAAAACGTCAAAAGGTCGGCCTTGAACAACTGAGCCTTGTAAACATGGATGGTTTATAAGGATCATTCCCTCATTCCCTGCCTTGCGCCAGCAAGAAACGCACCCTAAGACCTTGCAAACATATCCTACATGGCAGCAAAAGACCCAGTCCCTGTTCCAGAATGTTTTTAAGGTCGCACAAAAAACAAACTGGCTCTTTCTGGCGGTTCTACCTTATGGGTATAGCACTGGAACCTTTGATGGGTTGCAGCTACTGACCCAGGATGTTTGATGGCGACCCCGCCCAAGAGATTCAAATTTGAGGATGACATTTGGCACTGGGAAGGGGTCAAAGACTACCCGAAGTCCATGACTTGCCTGCATGAGACCCACCCGTTGAGAAAAAGGGCCCCCCTTGGGTTACCAGAAATTGTCCATGGTGTTTCTCAAAATTAGGGAACCCTCCAGGTGGTGTTGCTACCTTTTAGTTTTCGCTTAAAAAAGCATCCAAACAGGGTGTGGGGGTTGATCAAAAGGTCCTTTACATTAGGGTGACCATGAGGGAAACCAACAACAAAATCACCACATGAGAAAAGTTACCGCCCCCCACATCAACTCCAAAGGCACACGGATTTGGGGAGGCTTCACTTCACCAGACCCACACAGACCCGGGTTCTTTCACCCCTCTATGTTGGGCAAGCCCGATTTGGAGACAATGGTAGCCTTGGTTGCCTTGTGCAAAAATCGAAGCCTTGACGGCCTCCCTCGTTGTTGCGCGTCGGGCGATTCGAATCGCGCCTCTTGTCTCGGGGAGGGTCCAAGAAACTCCACCCGCCCCGTGCGGAGGTCGTAGATCGCCCCCTGCACCTGGCTCATGAAAAAAACAAAAACTCAACCAGCACCCAACCGTGGCTTTTTGAACCATGGGGATTTTGCACATGAGCAGTGTCTTTTTGGATGTGTGGGTCCTTATCATTTTGAACTTGTTTGCGCGGCGCCTACGCCACGCCTACGCGAAACGCAACAGTCCCACAACAACGCCTACGCGAGACAGAGCTGACTAGATACCTGCCTACGCCGCCGACGCGGCAAGGAAGAGTTCGGCTACAGGATAAAACAGAGGTTAGCCACCAAAGACCTCCGATCAAAGTTTGGTCGACATGCCTACTCAAAGCCTACGCGGAGTCTACGCGGCGCCTACACGATTTCCGCCTGCTTTGTTATGGACATCCGGGATATGCTTTTGCCTATTAGCACAACTGGTCTACTGGCAGCAGTGCCCGCAGTTCGAGTTGCTAGCTGCGCTGCCGGACAAGCAAACCTGTTCCTCCTCCGCCTTCAACCGCCAGCTTGCGCCGTCATGCTGCAAACAACTGGCGAAAACTACTACCCACAGCTTGCGCCAAACTGCCACTCACAAACGGTCACACAACCATGTGTTGCATAGCAAAAGCTCAACATGTCACGTGACATGCTCATTGAGCATGTCACGTGACAATTCAAGCTGATAAGCGGCTGCCTACGCGACTGCCTACACGACTGCCTACGCCAAGCTTCGCAACACGAGCCTCCGCGAAATGCCTACGCGCGCCTACGCAGATGTGGCCTGGCAGTCAAGCGCCTACGCGACATGTAACAGATGTCGCTGCGAAGATGTGGGTCTTCGTGCAGAACAAAAACAAGCTGCTCACATGGGAAAAGTCAGTTGCGGTGTGCTAGTAGTTGGCTGCATGTTTGTTCAGACTGGATATATGATATTGGCCTCCCTTTCAGAAATTCAACATTGGAGGTCCCCGACTACATGTCCCGGAAGCATTGAGCACATGTCCCACCCCAAAACGCAGAGGGCTCACTTACGTACAGATCTATTTTCCAGCATTTCACGAAGTTTGCACTTTCCAAGTTAGGATCCCCTTTTAAACATTGTCCTGCCGACATCCGGGAATCTGAAACGCATCCCGCACGTCCCATGCATGTCCTTGAAATGAAAACAACACCACCCTCATGCCATGTGCAGTTGCCGTTTCCGATTGAACCAAAAAGAACCTGCGGGGAAAGGGGCGCCAAAATGGATACCGCAAAGCTGGCGCATCCCATTTCAATTTGGGGCAACCAAAAAAAGAAAGGATCAAGTAACTGCCAGCTTTCGGCCAACTATTCCCGATAGATTGGAACTTGTTGCACTGAAAGAATCCAAGGACACTTCAAAAGCGGGCCTTTTGATCAGCAGGCTTTCCCGTTTCAAGGCTGGTTTTGGAACACCTTTGTTTTAACTGGGCTCTCCCCAAATGCCCTGCTAAAGGTTTATCTTGTACTGGAATCACCCACCACTAAACCCTCAACAAACCCTAAACACCGAGAAACCTAAGGGGACTGCTGGAAACTGGGTAATTATCAGGTTAGAAAACCGCCCTGGAAAAAGCGGTTTGGTGCCCATCCCCCGATCTCCGATTTGGACGGATAGGCCCACCTCCAGCTTTCCGAGCCGGACCTTGTCCCGGATCGGCGCCGAGAACTTCAATAAGAAGTGGACCGTGTGGAACACGTTCACCCGCACCTCGGGCCCCAAATTTTCGAGGAAACAGCGCGAAAAAAATGTTGGGGTTAGTGTGAAAGCAGGGGAACCCTCACCCCCCCCGCACTTCGCAAAACAAAAAGAAGAAGGTGATTCCCGGTTGGCTTCGCTTTAAGACCAAGCTGAAAAGGACATCATCAACAAACAAACCAACACACACAGATCAGCTGTCGGCCTGTTGTTTGCTTTGTGTCTCGGCATGGAAGAACGTGACGTGGGAACAAACAGCCGACCGGAAAACAATACAACCATCCGTTGTCTTAAGTCCCTGAAAAAAATGAACATATTTCCAGTACGTGATAGGCTCCCTTTGAAACCAACAGGGGAAAATATAAAATATGATTCACCAAATGGAAGCAACTGATTTGGAAGTGGGCCATAGAACAGAACTTGAATTTTGTTTGACGTGTGTTGGTTAGATGTAAAGGGAAGGTAACAGTGACAAGCTGAGCCCAAGCCCACTTCTCCAACCCGGCCGGTTGTGTCTTTTGCATGTTGATCAAATGGTCCCATCAACCCAAATGCTTTCCACGAAATGGCAAAAGTTACCATTTGGGGTCGAACGGAATATTGATCGACCAGTGTAACCTTTGTGCGCGGAAGGGGTGACTTTGGCAATGCTCCCGAAATTCCAGCCGATAGCCACAAACTCAGTTCCAGGAAGCCCCACTAGTTGCTCTGCACCTGTTTGCTCTTTCTTTGGGGGACATCAGCGAACCGTTCGAGCAACCGCATGTTGATGGACTTCACTCCGTTCGCCCAGGCAAGCCAAGTCTTGAGGCTTAGGAAACATACGGCGCTGATTCAAAGCAAATGGGGAGCCGTTGCAGCGGTTTTGTGACTAGTCGCTGTTAGTGAATATGTGTCGCCAATAGTAGCTATTAGAGTCCAAAGGCCATTGACCTTCTCATGGCGGCCCTTGCTATGGCTCTGAAACAGTATTCGGCCAGGCTTGAGCCTCCTGCTTCATCCACCTGTTCAGCGATGGACCCAACGCTCATTGGCTAAAATCGACCAAGTGTTGAGCACTTGTATGTGCCTGCGTTAGCTTGTTGCAGGAACTTTGACACACACACACACAGCCATCAGGATGCCGCCGAAGTGATTCACTACTTTGGGGAAGCGCGTCTATAGGACTTGCCTTTTGACCCTGTAGTCAAGCAGCCTGCAAGCCTTTCAGCGTGTTAATCATTCTGAAGTTTCCATTAATATGACAAAACAGAACTACTACCAGGAATGTCTTACCAAAAGTGGGTGCTTTAGTTTTATAGCTCTATCGGCAACAGGGTGGGGGGTGGTGTGACGAATGAAGTAGCGGTTTCTGTTGGTCTTCATGCTCCGGCTAAGACTGATGTTCCCTTCTTCACTTGACTGCACCACATGTCAAAGTGGAAAACAACAACTGGCCAGGAGTCTTCTATTCTAGACTTCGTTCCTACCTCAGCAAGCGATGGCGTGTCTTCTAAAAAGTCGACACGGATTCAGGAAGCCTGCAAATTAATATTAAATAGGGGGTTCCCCCCCAAAAAGAAACTGCAAGATCCCCTTCAACATGGCATACCCCTTTCTGATCACTGATCAAGCAGGGTCGATTCATCCTGAGTCAACATGTAATTTCGGCAGTTCTAACATGCTGGGACCCAGAGCTGGTTGGCTTCCTGTTGGTTACTGTATAATTAAAGGCCAACCAAACATGTTCGCCCCCCCCCCAAAAAAAAAAAACGGCAACACAATGGGCGCGCCCATTTGCAGGCGAGTTGTCTGGATTCTCTCTATCCCCATGAAAAGGCGGCGCCGTCCGAAGAGGGCCCACCCACTTGCCCCCATGGGCCCTGGAAAAAAGGAAACAACTTCAGCGTTTGGAACCAACAGACCAACAGGGTAAACACAAAAAGTGACAAGCCAAATTCCCTTTGGACAAGTCAAAGAGAAACACAACAGGTCAGATCCGGCCGATTCGGCTTGGACAAGTGAGCCCATCTCTTTGACAACCCCAGCAACTAGGTCCTCTAGAGAGGTTAGAATAAGGGCACCCGATGGTTTTTTTTCCGTAGTCTATTTTAGTAGGGGAACCCTCCCCAAAACAAGGGGAGAGAAGGGCACTACTGGGGGACCTAGCAAAATGCTGTCCAGGCGCCGCATGGGCGGCGATTTCCTCAAAGCTTCGGCCGCTCTGCTCCAGCGCCGCCTCGCTGTGTGCCCGGGCGGACGGAGGAGCGGAGGGAGCAAACAGCTCAGAGACATCCCTCCGGAACACCAATCAAAAACACGAAACTGCAATAATACTGCGGAATGACGGCGGAAATACCACACCTCGGTTGCAAAACGCTCTGCTGGTCTCATCTGGGTGGGGACGCATAGATGAGAATTACTCCAAAATTGCAGCTTTCATGTTGGCTGTCTCCTTTACACCAGCTCTAACCACTAAATCAAAGCATGAAGGGTTCCTAGTTTCTTTGAGAAGTTGCTTCACAACCTTTCTAAATCGCTCTCTCTCCGGATTGACCCGCGTGGGCCGCTGTGCAGGTATGCCCCCACAAAAGTGGCAGGGCCCAGCGTGGGAAAAGCCAACAAGCAGCACAAGTGGGGTGGCCAATGGCGACGTGCCAAGTGAACGCGAGCTGTTAGCACCTGGCTGCCCTGTCATGCCCTGTCCTCAAACAACAACTGGCTGAACATGCCGATCATAAATCCACGCACCCGTGTTGCAGTTTGACCTCCAATTCGATCAAAGGCAAAAGCTCAAACTGCTTGCCCTCCGGTTTCAATGTAATTAGTCTTCCCACTGGCCAAGTGAAAGGGACACGGAAACAGCCCCAGTTTCTGATCTCACCCAAAAGTCACGCATTGCGCCAGGATCTCTTGGATCCCCACCCTGTGCAGGGAAACGCCACTAATTGTTGTCTTCCCTTGATGCCCCCAACATCATCCTGGTTGCTTGAGTCTTGTGACTAGGACCTTGGGAGTAGGACGCGTTTTTTTCTTGTCTGGATGCCCGGAGGAACCCCATTCCCCCTATGCGTCACGGAGTTCATGGCTCCCACGCTCGGCCTGCTCAGCCACGGCGGACATCTCCTGCTGATCCCCAAAAAAAGCGCAGAGTGGGTATGCTGAAGATATGTGCAAGATATAAGTAAACATATACATGTACACTTGTCCATACATAATTATGTACATGTAATACCAGGATGCTTGAAGGAAGAATTGGTAACATTTCTGTCAAAGTGCTCATGCCTGTCAAAATATATTTTTACGACACACAAAAGGCTAAATTCCAATCCTGCCTCTTCGTGATGGTATCAAGCAAAAATAGCTTCTTCAAACTCGGTTTTGGTGGTTCCGCGGATTTCCACCTAGTTCTCAAAGATTTCCGCGTACGTATTTCCTGCAGATGTCCGCATATCTCCCGCTGACTTCCCGCCGATGTCCCAGCATTCTTCGCAACACTGTTCCACCTGGTTGAAACATGCAAACATAACAGGATGCACTTCCGCGCATGTTCCGGAATGTCCGCTTAGACAAACACATAGCAGGGACAAACTACAATAAGCAAGATCTCGTTCCTATTTGAGGTTCCAGGTATATTGGGTATCTATATATATATATACCCATATTCATTCGTCCGGGGGGGTCTTCTCTTCGCAGTCTTGGAGTATGTAAGCCTGGGCTGCCGCAACCGCCCATTCGCATCATCCCTGAAGGACCTACATCATGGCTTTCGCGCGTTGTACAACTCGAAACCCAAGCGCAGATTCCCGTGGGTTTGTCTTGAGATGGTGAACTCCAAAACTGGGCGGTTTGTTTCCTTTTCGTTTCCCTTTTGCACACCCTCAGAGGGTACGCCCCCCTCGCTATTTCCCCGCTTTTGAGTAGTCGGTGTGTCCTTTTTCAGGGGACCCCTCCCCTCAAATGGTGTTCCTTTCGATTTCCTTTAAAGCCACCAAAACAGGGGCACCCTTAAACAAAGGACTTCGGCCAGACCCTAGGTGAGTGTTAAACGGACACCCACCTACACGCCCAAGTCCTGCATCAAGCCCTCCAACGCCGTAGACACCGAAGTCGCCTTGGCCTCGAGGAAGGTCCGGGTGGCGCCGTACACGGCCCCGCACTTCCTGGTGGAAACTTCGGAAGGCGTAGAGACAACCAGGAGGCCGCGGAACATCCAAGAAGAGCATTGCCTATGTTCCAGCTTGTTTGGGTCCATGTGTTCATTTGAAGTCTAATGTTTCATATGTGTTTATGTAGGATGATGGATCATGAGTTCAGATGCGTCATATTTTGTCTAGCTTGAGATGGAATGGTTTTGGAGGAGACCCCGAGTCCTGGCCAACCCTGAGAAACACAACATGACATGAGCTAAGCCTTGTTGGGTGGTTTTGGATTGGTTTGGGTCAGCTCATTGCTTCGACCATCCAAACTCAACAACAACCCGCGCCAGCAATCCAACCACCAGCAGGTCAGGGTTTTCCAAAAGCAAAGGGCCCAAACTTTTTGTCTAACCCAATGGTCCGATCCCAAAAAGTGACGAAAGGTCGTAACAACTCGGGGAGTGAGAAAAACTTGCGATCGGAGCGAAATCGATGCAGGGAATGAGAATGAGGGAATGACCCCGAACTACACCATTCAACTGGTGGTTTCCTTTGAGGGGACCAATTCCTGGGTTCATTCCATTTCGCATTCCCTACTTGTACCACCAGCAAGAAAAGAATACATGGCCATGGGTCAAAATCCCGGTTAGCCCCCAGTGAACGAACATCCCAATCTAACCACTAAAATAGGTTCTAAAATGGATGGTGAATTCACCAATCCCAACCAAAATGGGATCCCGTTTAACGGTGTTGACAACCACAGTGACATGCCGAGGCACGTGTGGCCCAGGACTAGGATCAGGCTGGTGCCGAGTTTGCTGGTGCACAGCTCCAGGCTGCCCACTAGGCTGCCTCACAACACCATCACGGGGAAGAAACTTCGAACTTCCATTTGCTTAAGCCCCCTAGAAGAAAAACATACAGTAGTGATGGATCCCCTTTCCAACCAACAAGGGAAAAGAAAACATATTCTTAAGCAAAAGGAAGCTAATCAGGTTGGGGTAGGTGGGGAAGCTGGGTGGGTTGGCTTGGGTGGGTGCTTGGGTGGGTGCTTGGGTGGGTAGGTACAATATATGAACATGTGAATGATTGAGTGAATGTATCTGTAGATTGCATTGCCGTGCAAATTCAGATGTAGCTTTGTATGTACATGTAGCCATGCATATGCATGTGCATAGGCACATGTGTATATATGTTCACTGCGCCCAACCTGAAGGGACCACGAGACATATATATATATATACTTGTCTCTGACATGTCTACTGACTCACACAATCACACAATCGGCAATGTCACAAAGACAGGGTGCACATTGTGCAAACTTACGTTTATGTGCGAGTGTGCCACTGGTGTGCCCTCGGTTGCCGCTGAACCAAACCCGAAAAGGGTACACTTGACAATAAGTGGGTGTCTTAAAATAGTGGACCCAAACCTGTAACACAAGGTCAACACGTCAACTCACCTACACTTCATGGTTTGGAGGCTAGGGTTCGATTCTCCAAACCACCAATCCAAACCACCAACTTGGGGTTGCCTGATTGACAGAACTGCAAATGGGTATGGGGGTGAATCAATATTCCTGAAGCCCAAATGACCATGGGTAACGTTTCCCAATTCGTTGGAAAGCCATCGTTTTGGTGGTCTCCCTTGGTCATCCCATGTAAAGGATCCTTTGATCAACCATGCCCGGATGAAGAAGGAACCCCACGACTTGGCCAAACATGAGCTACTGAGTACGTTCTAGGTCGGGAAACACCCCCTCACTAGGATTCATGACTCCGAAAACCATGACTCCAGCATAAGAAACCCACACACCCAAATGGGCATCGCCTGCAAAAATGCAGGGTTTACGATGCACGGAACAAAGATGCGCAGGGTACCTAGGCCCCGCCGCTCTATGATTCTTTTGGACTGGGGGAATAGCATGTCCAATACTGTGGATGGACGAACTCCATGTCGCACCACCTAAGAATTCTGATGATTCCCCTGCAAATACCAAACAAACAATTGGCTCCTCTGGATTCAACAGGGATCCGGATGCATGATACACCTGGACATTGCCTTGCAAATGGCGGTTTCCCTTTATTTCGGTGATTGAAAAAGCCACATAATTTCAATATGGTTGCAAAACTTGTATCTTTCAAATGGTGCCCTGTCCCACCCTGGTGTCTGATTCGATTGCCCTGGTAAATGCCAACCAACACTGGGCTCCTCTGGCTTCCAAGTGGCGCGACCCGCAGACCCGCGACTCGGCCCCTTGGCCTTCCGCGTGCGCGCAGCTGTTCCCCGCGTTCCTCACCGCGAAGATCTCCCCGGCCGGGGCGTCGAAGATCGCCTGCGCGGAAAAAAAAAGAGACGCGCCGAATCCAGGCTCGGTTGCTTTCTGCTTCCCTGCTAAAGGTTTGACTTAGTTGGCAAAAAGTTCAAGTCCTAACATCCAAGCAGAATACACCAAGGCAGGGCGCCACCTAAAGTCTCCTTCTGACCCTTCAAAGATGGGGTCATTACGCAAAATAATAGGGTCATGGACCAATGACCCCATTTTTGAAGGGTCATGGAGACTCCAGGCAAATATAGGCAAATCCAGGGATTCTCCCTTAATCTCTAGGGGTTGATTCCTTGTCCACTCTTTCCAACCGGATCCGTTTTCCCGGGGTTTCCGGAGGTTTTCTGGAAAGAAGGATCCCTGGAAAGAATGGGGAAGGTACCCCTAGAAAATCCACACCTCTGGCCAGCTAGCTTCCGGACGTACTGTGGATGGACGAAATCCTGCACCCAAGACATCCTGGAATGAACTGATTCCCCTGTAAATACCAACAAACAATGGTTTCCGGCTTCAACGTGGTGCAGGATTTCGTCCATCCACAGTATGTCCATGGTTTGGGGAAAATAATCCTTTCTGACACGTTTGCTTTGTTTAAACGGCCGTCCTCTTGTGATGCCCGCCCCACAAGGACTTTTGAAGCAATAGCATAGCAGGTCATCGCCGGGGCTGTTTTTATCACCAAGGGGATTCCTTGGTGTCGCAGAACGTGTCTCTCATTGCCGATAGAGTACGCTTTGTGGGGGAAACCAAAAGGCCAAAGGGCACCTTCCATTTTTCGGTGGGGTAAGGGGAAATCAAAAGGAACCCCCCATTGTTCGGGTTGCCACAAGTTTGACAAAGATATTGGCAAGTGGCAATGAGTGGCTTCCCCACGGTCGCAAGGGTGCCCTGATGTGTGTGTTCTTTTGGTTTGATGGCGCCCTTTTTTGTGGCGTTTGAAAACCAATGTAAAACCGATGCCATGTCTTTTCTTTTGTTGTCCCCTACACAAATTGACACACCCATATGGTTGATGGCAAAATCAAAATGCAGTCACCAGGTGGTTTATCGGTTTATCCCTTAAACATGGGGTTCTGAACCCTTTCTTTTGGGTAATGACCCAATTTGCCAAGGGTCACGGAGACTCCAGGCCCTGCTACTGTGGAGGAACGTGCATCTCTTTCAAACCATGGTTGCAACCACTGCTTGTTGGTATTGGGGGGAATCAGCATTGGGTTTCCGAATCCACGGTATTGTCCGCGTTTTTTTCCATGTGATATCAACAAAAAACAAACACGACGCATCCGCTCCTCCAGAGGCGCCCGCAGGTCCGAGCAGCCCACCACTGCTGAGAAGGGCGCCTGAAGCGAGCGTGCGACCCTATGGCGTACCCGGCCTCTAATCATGGAGGCTCAGGCTTCCATTTGCTTTCCGCCCCCTGGAAAAAATAAAAAAAATACTTCCAGCGGCCCGTTTCAGACCAACAAGGGATACAACAAGATGTTCTTCAGCACATGGAGGCTTACAGAAGGATTTCGGAAAACGACTTGCCTTTTGGGGAAGCATCCATGTACGTCAGACAGGCCCGGCTTTCCCTTGGCCCGACTCTGGGGTACGCCAAACATAACAGCCGATGGCTCAAAAACAGGGGAACCCCAAGATGGGGTTCCCTGTGGTGGCTTAATTTTGACCGGTGCAAACCAAAGAACAACCCAAAAGGTCAACATTTGTTAAAAGAAGAAGGGGCACCGCTGGAAGTCTGGTGCTTGATACAGAAGTTCCTATCTGCCTACACCGCCCGTTGCAAAGCTCCAAATGGGATTTGCGGCTAATCCGGTCTAACGATTCAGCTCACAAGCAATCCACTCCTGAACACGATTCAGCTCACACACCTAAGCAGCCAAAACGATCACATACGTCCCATACGGCACTTCTCTCCCTGTTCTCCTGCCTGAGCCACAGCCTCCAGCTGCTTGCGCACGATCTCGTGGCTCGCGCCATGCACGGTGCAGCCTTGCGCAAAGCGCTCGTTGCCCTCCCGCAGCCGGTCCGCCGCTTGCCGCGGCAGCAGCGGCCCCACCGGCGCCGCGATCGCCGGAGCGATCGGAGCCCCCGGAGCTTCCGGGGCTCGCTTCGCGCGGTTCGCCGGAGCCAGGAAGGCGAAGCAGCAGGCCATGGGGTGAGGCACGGGCATTTCGGTCCCGGGGAAAATCTGGTGGGTTGACTGGGCTAGTGGAATTGGTGAGGCTCTGGTTTGAACAAGCACCAGTGAAATTGTTGACCATGAAAGCACAAAACAAGAACAATGGCGGAGAGAGAAAGAGAGAAACAGAGAGATAGATTCTTATGCCTGGCATTTGCCTGGGGTCATGAGCATGCATGGTTGCGAGTTTATGTTGTGAGGCAGTACAATGTCTCATTCAACAGTACGGAAAACAACTTGTGTATCAACTGAGTAGACATGGTCCGGTCGCTGGTCCAGTCACCAAGTTGGCAGTATCTCAGGCACGAGAAAGTGTCAAGCACAAGGCGTGAATCTTGAAGTGTCAAGCCTGATATGATATGCTTCAATGCCAGTTTTGTAGGGTGGTTCAACATGAGGAGCATGATTTGCTAACTATGTTGGATCACAGCTAGTGCCAAACGGTGCTGCAACGGAAGGAAACACCCACATCGAGGGCAACTTTGTATCAGCAAAGTTTTAGGCTAAATTATTTTAAAGACATGCTTAATGCCCAGGGTGGTGTCATGCCCTGGACAAATCGCCTCATGTTTTCGGCATCAGCATGGAGATGGCTGGCGGTGGCTGGCGGACAGACTCAGCTTTCATCTCCACACAGCTGTCGCATGACATTCAGTGCATCGAACTCCGCAGGAATCTTGTTCATGTTTCTATGCTTCTAGGACCAAGTTCACAGGGATGCTTCTTTCCAGAACACCAGCAAACAAAACATGGACAAGGCTGGTTGTTTGCAAACAACCATAGTTGAAAGGAATGCTCAATCCTCAATCCCTAGACCGCTGATCTAGAGTTTGTCATCCCATGTGTAACTCCATGTTCTCCTCAGACAAAACAAAACAAACACATGCGATGTGTCTTCCACAATTTCCCGGTCACCCTGCCAGCCAAGAAACGCTACCCAACTGTCATAAAGACAAGAAGACTAAACCGCAACTGTCCATTTCCGCTCGGCTTGACTCAATGGCCTAGCTGATATCCAGCTACTTAGTGGAGGATTCTCCAAGAGCTTCAAGTGGAGATGGAGACGCTAAATGCTAGGTGCAACAGTCCGTTTGGCATTGCTCGAAAAACCGGCCGCGAGTTTGCCCCGCAACACCTAAGAAAGGCAAAAGGGCAGGCGTCGAGATATGGGTCTGTTTCTTTTTGGGGGAACCTCAAAATGGGTGGGTTTTCCTGTTGGCGTTCCTTGAAAACCGCCAAAAAGGGCGGGGCACCTCTTACAACAAAAGACAAGCAAAAACATATCATTTGCAGCAATGGCCTCCGCCATCTATAGCACCGGAAATGTTCTTGGTTGCCGGCACTGTCATTGCTGAAACTCTTGGTTCGACCAACCCGTGAACACGAGGAGTCTTTCCTCCATTCTTTAGGCTACCGTTGATGGACAAATTCCATTTTGCACCACCTATAAATAAACCCCTGTAAGTATTGGCATAAAGCACCTGTTGACTGTTGCGTGTGTCTGTCCATCAACCATGCTGGGTGTGTCTTTTTTGAAGGGTACCGTTTTGGGGTTGGTTTAAAGGGAAACCAAAGACAAAACCACCCGTTTTGGGGGTCCCGGGCCCCCCATTTTGACACCAAACCTACTGGTTAGAACTTCGGGATCCCCTCGGAGACTCGGGATTGCTCTCTTTCGCAAGAGGACTGAGTACACCTCCACCTCTTTTGGTTCACTTTGAAGGAAACCTTACCACAAGCTGAAAACCCAGAATCGGTTGGCTGAGCCATGAGGTTCCGGCCCATTAGGCCGGATCTCTTTGGATTCCGCCGCTGGCAGCCGGAGAGGTGGTAGCCTGGAGGCTTCAGCCAACGTCCTCTTTAAGTCTTTGAAACCCATCCAAGGTGTCCTACTGTGGGACGAAATCCGTCACCAGGTGAAAGACTGATTTATCCCACTATTTACCTTGGTGGCTGCAACGACCCCCCTGCGAAAAGTGGTCAACTTTCGGGGGGTTTAGTGGAAAATCCAACTTGATTCCCTCAAGATCCAAGCCAATAGCGGTCAAGCTACCGGGTTCCATTCATCCCGACTGGTGGACCACAGAAGGGCTTCGTCTTGAGTTGATTCACGCACACGTGATTCGCGAAGGACCAGCAGCAAACTATGCATAGGGCCACAAAAGGGCCTGGGCCTTCCATAGATTACTTTCCTTTTGTTGTAGCTTGTTGTTTTTCTGCTCGAGCACACAGTTTGTGCCCGATTCTTCAATTTCTGCCCGAGCGATGAACAAATGCCCGATGTCTATATTTCAAATCAGCACTTCTCAAATTTCCGCTCGGTTGCGGGTTGCTGTGCGTGTTTTGCGGGCTGTTGCGGACATTTTGGCACACAATTTCTGCTCGAGCACTAGGACCTGACAGCCCGCATGCCTCCAAAAAAGGTCCAAAAACGAGGACAAGCCAAGAATAAAGGTACAAAATCCAAAGACCAGGCAGAAACTTCAGGTACGATGGAAGGTCCAGGGGGTGTTCAAACAGCTTTTGCCCAATGGGCTTGGTGATGGGAGTGGAAGCATATAAAAGTCAGACATACCTCACGGCAATATGATGAATAAACGTTCGAAGTTTGTCCAGACCTTTCGTTTCCCACTGATTAAGAATTCACTCAATACTAATCGACGTCCCGCTGACACCAGCAGCTGCAGTAGGTGGGATCTCTAAAACACGTGGTTGCACTTGCAACTTCAAACGTGCCTTTCAATTTCGAATCCACAGATGTGTACACGCCATGAGCGATTCCATTCCAACTCCCGCCCCGAGCCCTATCAACCAAAACACAAAAAAAAATGCCCAGGTGGAACAAATAGCATTTGGAAGGAGTGTACCATGGACAATATGACTCTCCACGCGTGGCGACTGTGTGACCAGAGCCTCCAACAGGCTTGCCTTCCCTCTCTGTGTTTGCTACTTGCCTTCGGGACCGGTTCGGTTGCCACATCTAGGTCCTCCAGTAGAGAGGATAGAATAAGGGTACCCTTTTTATGTAGTTCTTACCAGGGGAACCCTCCCCCAAAAAAGAAACGGTAAAAGGGCACTGAGGGACCTAGACATGGTCATCGAGTCATCGAACATTGCACACATGTGTTTGATGTGGGAATGCTTTGTCAGTTCTTGGCTCTGTGTGCCAAAGGACACCTGCACATCTCCGAAGCTCACCGTGGACCCCATGTCTGGTTTCATACCGCAGGCAAACAAGAATACTTGGCAAACAGGGACAAACTTAGGAATGATGGAAACTTGATGAGATGCCTCTCCTGCCAACTTCTGATGTGGGGGCGTGTTGCAGCTGAGTACTCATCCTCTTTGCTTGCCATGGTCTCCAAACATTCCGCAGCATGTGTGTTTGTGGGTTCCATGTCCATTTGCAAGAGTGAATGATGTCAACCTCTCTCCGAGGGTGTTTCTTAAAATTAGGAACCGTTTGCGTCAGTGAGAGGCAGGCATCGACAATCATCGACATCTTGGCCAACCCCCCATCCAGTGATCACACGGTTCGAAATATAAGTATCATAACCTTCCTGATCTGGACTATCCAAAAGCCATCATAAAACGCTAGGTCCAGTTGTGATGCCACAAGTGAAGACCAAGGGAATTCAACCTTGGGGGCCACAATACTAGTAGGTAAGCAAACTTTGCTGTTTGCAGCACCGCAAAGAGTGCAGAACTCAAGAGCCCCAAAAGAGCTGGAACACATGAGCCGAAAGCAGAGCTTCGCGAAAATACTCTGAGGAAGCCTATCAGGGTCCCAAGCAGCCCACAAATCAAAGTCAAATTCCCAAATTCCCAATTTACTCTGGATTTCACAAAGATCTGGATATGGTCAACCAAATCAAAGTTTATCAGATGCAAATCCCATTGCGCCGGTGCGCCGAGGGCTCGAAACCTCTCTGAAGTCTGGTTTCGGGGAGTCGGTGGGGGGTGGCACCTGGTGGTTCCCCTGACACCATCGCCACGTTTGAAGGTCCCAAAATTTGCTGGTGCGATAACTAGGGAATGAGAATTGGAATGACCCCCATGAACCATCCCCTATGGCTTCCTTTAAGGGAATCCCTGGGTTCATTCCCTCATTCTCCACTTATAGCACCCAGCCAGAAGAAGGGAAATGAGTCAACCCGGTATTTAAATGGTCTACCCGGAACCATGCTTCAAGAATTAAGAAGGCGGATATCCGCAGCTATTTATGGCCGGGTGTATCCCTTCCTAACCTCCATCTACCCGGGTTTGGGTTGTGGCTCAAATGGCTCGGAAACCCGAAAGCCGAAGCCCCAGCCTTGGACCGGAAGCTTTGTCCGGCGAGTCCTCAGAGGTTCATAGGCTACGCCACGCGTTCGCAGTGGGTGGGGTAACATACACCCGGACATGGGTTGAACCAAGCCCAAACACGCCGAAACGGCCGTGTGGGGGTTTCTCAAAGGTAGTCCCCCAAAACATGATTGGTTCATGTTGGTTTATTTTGGGACAACCAACCCAGACGGGTCGACCATGTTGAGAAACTCCCATTTGCCAGGGTGTGTTGCTGCGTTTTCTATCGAACATCGCTGCGAGAGACCGGACATTCCGCTCGGAAGTACGCCAAAAGAAGGTTGCTCAGTCTCTGGTGGCTAAAGCATGTTACAAATAGCTGGTTGCCAGGCCAAACACTTGTAACCGTCAAAGTCACAAACTCTCAGAGAAGACCTCGGGGGAGTCCAGTCGAGGTCGCACCAACATGAATTTCAGCTTACAGCCGGGAACACGACCGCGGCTTGCAGCTTGGAACAAGACTGCAACTTGGAGCTGCATGCTTTGCCAAATCCTAAAATTGCCTGCTGATGCGTGGTCTTGCGGTCTTGAAAGCTGTACAAACCTACATGGTTTCCCGTAAACAGGACACCAACTCATGAAGAACGGTACGATAGCGCTCTTGCCAGCCGTACCACCTGGCATGCGAATGTCCGGATTCATAAACCTGGCGGCTTGATGGGATGCACAAGTGAAGCAGCCGCCTCAAATGGGACCTTGTTCATCCTGGGTCCTGGGATGCATTGACCTAGTTACCCATGCTAGAAAAAGAATCGGTGTTAAGTGTTTAAAGGGGGTAACACCAAACAGCGAAAAAAGGAATTGCAATGCAATCGACTGAAGAACTATAGAACAAATCGCGACATCCCGGGACTGCGGTTCAGGCTAGCGAAATTCAACGACCCATTGGGGTCAGTCCAGCACCCAAACCTGTCATTCCGGAAGCAGGGAACCTCCAGATCCACTTCGACAACATTGATGCACTTTGTAGTTCGATAAATGAGCCCCAATCGAGCTGACGATGCTCAATTACATCAACCCAGGTTTCTTCCGTCAGCCCCTCACAGAATCAACCGGAATCACGCCCCAAAAGCAGGTCGATCCAGGTCAAAACAAGCCAACCTCTCGCCCTCAATCGCCAAAATAAAGGCAAGCTGGGTCGACCCTTCATCCCCGAGCATCCCGGGAGGCTACTTCCAGCTGCAACCGATCCAAAAACCCTCGGCCGATGCCCCCCCCCAATTCACCCTCATCTCAGCCCGCACAGCTCTTGCCTGTACTTCGCTCTCACTTGGGGGCAGGCCACTTCACATGTCCCTCAGACTTCTTGTGGCCATGAGCTAAAACAAGCATAAGGGCCCCGTGCAGTCTGGCCTGGGGATCCGCGCAGCCTTTTGTGGAGAGAACCTGACAACACACACACGCACACCAAAAACAAAAAAAACACATGGGCTGGGAAAGAGGCAAAAACTGCACCCAGGCAAGCACGCCCCATGCGTTTGTTGCGGGTTGCCCTGTGTGCCCGCTGAGAGCGGCACAGGCTCAAAGCAACTCGCACACTCGGCCACGTGGCAAAAACGCTCCCCCACACTTCCAACGGCGACCAATATGGAAGCTCTCTTGGAAAATACACCTGGGAGGTGGCATTTGAATCAATCAATCGAAATATGTTGCACCCCCCTCAACCAGATCGCTTCTCCTTTTCGGAGTACGACCAACAGACCAAGTCACTCTTGCCACTGGAAGTCTGGACCTGCGGTGTTTTCGACTGCCCAACCTGTCTTATGAGCCAATAAACCAAAAGAAAACATGGAGGTCAAACAAAAAGGCTTGGGCTTGGTTCCAAATTCCGCGAAGGAGTCTCACATGTTCTCTCAAAGGGTCGAGGGGACCGACAACTGTAAAGACTTCTCCATTCAATGTCCGTCTGCATGGAACGTTGTGGGACTTGGATTGACCATCCACGCTTTGGAATGTCAAATCCAACACATTTGAGCACGTAGCTACAAGCCCTATAATTCTGAACATCTACGTAACAAAAGCCACCGACTGAAACCTTTGATAGTGGCCGAGGCCTCATTCGTAGTTGGGGCTTGGGAGCCTTGCCAGGAATCCTTGAGGATAGGCGTAGCCAGTCACAAATAGGCTTCCATGATGGACACTTGCCTAGGGCGCGATGTTTCTTTCCCTCCATATAGGGAAACATGACCGACTCCACATGAAATCCCGCCTTGGGCCGCCTGACGATGTCGATTCCTTCGCGCGCATTCAACAAACTGTTGCGCCAGGCATCGCTGGAAAACTTCAGGGACACGGCATCAACAAACTGATGGAAAAGCCCGCTTCGCACTATTCCGGGAAAGTAGGTAACTAATCGCAATAGTTGGAGGGCTTCATTGCTTCATCCATCCTGTGCGGTGCGAAATGGACTCCACAGTGCCCCTGTTTGATTGATACATGGCTGCTCCCAAGATCTGACCGGAATACGGGTTTGATAATCTTCTGAAGGCTCAGAGCAACCCGCCTGCCATAGGGACGGTGTGACGAACACAAATCTGATGTTTCGAGACACTAAGACATAGGGAAAGCATCAAACGCAAGCCGGGACATCAGCCGCAACATCACGCGTGTGCTAGGCTATAAGAATTAACACCATATTCAACATTTTGAGGTTTCACGATCTGGTTCACACCATGACGTGAGTAAGCGGCAGTTCAACGTCATCACGCTTCGCAAGCCACCAGGCAGTTCGGGCATTGCAATCCAACAACTCGGAAGTGGAGTCGGACAACATCTTGCTGGCCGGACGAGTTCCAGGACCCCTGCTTCAATGACACGCGGTTGTAAGGAGCATCTTTGGCAAGGCCGGGTGCCAACGGGGTCATCCTCGCCAACGCCGCTTGATGTCTCTTTCCAACACTCACAACCATGCCACTCCAACCTGAGGCCGGTAGCGCGCCGGCTGGTGAGCAGTGCAAATGACAAGCGTACAACAGAGTCATGAACGGCCCAACACAGCCGGAGCTCCCGGACCAGCCTCTGATGAACATCCGGAGACATACACTGCATGCGGCATGGAGGATGCCCAGCTAGGTCAAAGCCAGCGAAAGGGCACAATCAGTTACCACCGGCCCGACAAGCCCGAGTGCGGTGCGCCAAAACTCGTACCACAAAAAATCCGTGTGTGTGTGTGTGTGCGTTGCCACTGCGGCTGCTGCCTGATTCCCGACCAAGGGGGCCATGACCATGACCCGTGTCAGAGTATGGCGCATCTGTTAGAGTGACACGGGACAAGTTGCTTATTTTACGCGAGTTGCACTTGCGAGCCACCAAACCGGTCGTTAATCGGATCAAGCCAAGGTCGATACAGGCGAGTGACGTTTCTTTTCCTGATGGGTGCTGTAGAAGTTTCCTCGGGCCAACCCTGGGAAAAACAAGGTCCAAAGAAATGACGAATGTCAGTACCTGTGCAAACGTCCTTGTCGAATGAATGAATCGTGTCTGCTGAGTGCGGGCGGCGGTTGCTCACTTTGTCTCCAGCGTCCACAGGACACAAGATGGGAATGGGTCAAAATTAAACCACCAGGGGACTGCAGGTTTTACTCCTTGGTTCTATTTGCCAGGCTTCATTTTGGGTACCTATTTTTGACCCATGGCCAGATGGCGATCCACAGCCCCTGAGTTGACTTGTCCATGGCTGCTTCTCGGTCGCTCCAGCCGCTCCGCTGGGGCTGGGAGGAGAAGCTGGGGCCGATTGCTTGGCCCCCGCTGCTGGGCCCATGACCATGCAAACCAAGCAAGCAGGTCTTTTGACCATGGATGAATAACATTTACCAGGGGATCCCCCAAATCATCGCTGCTCTGAATCCTAGGTGACATTAGTAAGCAGCATTGTGCAACCGTGGTTGACCAATTAAGCAGCTCACCCGCGCACAAACCAGTACCTTTCAGGCGCCAAGATTCAAACCAGCTGTCAATGGTAATACTCACCCAATCTCCGCGGTGAGTAGCTACTGTGTGTGTGTGTGTGTGTGTTTGAGTGGCAATTCAGTAGCACTATTGAGGGCGCCCCTCATGATTTGGCCAAATAAATCCCAAGCTTGTCCCCCTCTAATCCCCTCACTCAACAAGCATATATGTACATAAATATATATATATATATATGTAATATGATAACATTGCAGCCCCAAAAGGCTGTGTTTGGATCTACCCACCCAACCCCGCAACATAGGTAACTCCCGACAGAAAAGTATCTGCGCACGGATTCAGGCCAAACTTGGCACTTGCTTGCCGCCTTCTTCAGAGGTAAACTAAGGGTTGGCGTCCATCGATCAACATCCAAGGATCCGGGCCGCGACTTGCGGGGAGAACCTGCGGGAAGAACTCGGGTCGAATGGAATCAGCTCACATCCCAGGGCGACAGAACCACCAGCAACCACATCTGGCTCTGGCTCAAATACATGGAAACCAAAATGGCGTAACCAAAGACTAGAAAGTAAAGCGACCAAGATGGCGTAACCAAAATGGCTCAAATAAAGTAAATGGAACCAAAGACTAAAACCTGCGCTTTGCCCTAGCTCCTTAACTTTGAGGCACCGCCATTTTCGAGACTCTAAGCAAACTTTGACATCTG
This sequence comes from Effrenium voratum, assembly GCA_963377175.1. Lineage (NCBI taxonomy): Eukaryota > Dinophyceae > Suessiales > Symbiodiniaceae > Effrenium > Effrenium voratum. The sequence goes on along the minus strand of CAUJNA010000557.1, from coordinate 2,398,956 downwards.
CCATAGTCAATGTTGTGGATGCACGAAATCCTGCACCACCAAAGAAATCCTGGAATGATTTGATTCCTCTGTAAATGCCAACAAACAATGGTTTCCCATGGTTTCAAAGTGGTGCAGGAGTTCGTCCATCCACAGTAGCATATAACCCTGACTTGTTTACAAGTCAAACAAACTTCTGCCAAACTGACGTACCTCGGTCACGTTGCTTGCTTTTGTGTGTATGGATATGTTCTTCGTCTTAGGGATTGGGCTTTGCGCTTGCTTTCGCAATCCTTGAAACGAGACCTGGAATACAACAATGGTTGGTTTCGTGACACCCTCCAGCCACTTTGCCCGTGCTCTTTGTGATCACAAATGCAACTAGCTCGTTGTTCAGGAGACCTGGTCCATGTGAGCTCAAGGCAGCCCCCATCCTCGTGTTACAAGAGTGACCACACGCGGAAAGGTGTCAGGCTCGAGAATACTCGAGGTGATCCAAACAAAGCCAACCCTCGTCTTCCCCAGAACCTGAAGCTTTGCCGAGGTAACACTCATTTTCCACGGAGTTGAAAGTCACGTGAACCGTTCACCCAATTAGTAGTAGTAGAAGCATTTATCCAGGCAGTCAGAGGAAGCAAGCATTACTCATTGAACCAAGCAGTCAGAGGGAACACTACTCGTTTGTCCAAGAAGTCAAAGCTAGCACTACTGTTCCCAAACAAATGAACAATAACAACACTCACATCCCCAAACAGTCAAGGTAACGCTACACATTGTGTTTCTTCACCGAACAGGCAAGGTAACACTACACTATTTTTGAAGGCTGCATGAAGATCAAATTACTTGTTTCCCCAAGCTCTTAAAGGGAACACTACCTTCATTTTGTTCGCCCCTGGAAAGCATGACAGCATATGTCCAGCAGCGAAATGGCTATCCCTGAAACCCAGGGGGAAAATAACACAGATTCAATTCAGCAAGTGGATAGATTCCCCTAAAGACCAACAGGGGACAATAAACAGATTCATTTGGCTGTGGGTCAAAAAAGGTACCCAAAATGGAATCCTGGCAAATGAAACATTGACTAACACCTGCCGTCCCCTGGTTTAACTTTGACCCATACCCATTTCCGCAAATGCCACCCCGCAGCTCCAAGTTGCAAAGTTAAAAGCTACGGCCTCACGGAAGAGGTCCTTGACTCCGGCGACGCCTGCGGAGTCGGAGACGCCTCGGTTCAGGGAGCCCAGCAACGTTTTGTTGCTTAAACAAAAACATATGCGAAACGCAAGGGCCGAGGAAAAACAAATCACAATGGGGTTGCGGGGCACCAAAATCACCAAATTGAGTCATGATGGTTGGAGATGAATGCGTGTTTGTGCTGTGTTTGTGTTTGTGTGAGTTTTTGTGTTTGTGCGTAACTAGTTCCTTCTGCTAGAGTAGACTCTTTACGATGACAGAACGCACATGTCGCGCTGGCACGACAAGCTCAGGACAACAGCGCTGCAGTTGTCAGCAGCTTGCGGCTGTCAAGAACAATTAAACGCACCGGACCGAGAGACCGCGGGGTGAACAATACTCGGGTCGTGAGTCATAAGAGTCAAGTCGTGCGCACGCTTGTGAATAGGACACAGGCCAAGAACTATTTTGGTGCGGACCTCAGGGAATATCGCACAACTTCAGCAGGCCTGCTGTTGCCTTCTCCAAACCCCCAACTCCGTAAAGACTCATCAACTCTCACACGACAACGCGGACGCAGCCGTCCTAATAATGATAATTTATGCTTTGGCAGGGTTGCCGTTGTTCTATTCTTCCCCACATCAGGGACATATACACTGCATGATCACCAAACAAAAGAGGTACCCCATTAATGCCCACAACACGAACTGCACAAAAGCTCCCAATCCACGCAGCAACCATCAAAAACTGATGCGCCTGCAACAATTGTCCGTTGCTCGATCAATGTGGGTGTGTCTGTTTTTGATGGAACCCTTTTTGGGGTTGTTTCAAGGACAAAGGCAACAGGAAACCGACCATTGTGGGGGGAAAAAACAAAAAACATTGGAAACAATGAAGGATCCCCTGATACTACTACACAGCCCAAAGTCGGAGTTTGCATGTAGTATTGCTGGAGCTTCATTTGAGACTTGGATCCTAGTATTGCTGGATTCAAGCCTCCATTTGTTGTAGTATTGCCTGGAGCTTTCTTTGCGATTTGGGCCAACATGTTCAAAAGTTCTAGTCTTTGATTTAGTCTTCCTGGGTGTTGGTTTCCATTTGGCTTAGTATGTTCTTGAAGCGTGGAGCCTTATGTTAGGGACGGCCCCTACAGTACTACCATGTATTTGTGCCTTTGACTTTGGGCGACTGTTTAAACAAGTTTATCTAACACATGCGTTAGGAACACATGGTTTGGGACATGTCAAAAGTTTGCCGGATGGGTTGAATAGCCACAGCCTGAATCATTTGAGCCACAAAAAGTAGCTGGAACTGCCACTGCACTTGGTCGAGTATTGCTCTAGCATTCATGTTGATTCGTGTTGACCATTGTCTCTTTTGTTTGTGTGTTTGGCCTGAACAAAAAACTGTACTCTAGGGGGATTTAAACAAACATCTCTCCTTGAGGAACAAAAACACACTGCAGGGCATTGATCAACGGTTGACGTTGCCAAAAAGGGACCGAGCACCTCAAAGGTTTGATCAGTGAGGTGGCCTGTGCTCAGCGCTGATTGAAACCACGACCCCGGATTTTTACTCAACCTGGTGGATTGTTGCCCGGTCACAAACGTGAAGGTTTCCCTTGGATTCATCATGCAGTGGGCAATGGATTTGTTTATCCAGGGGCATAGCACGTTCCCAGTTCGCTGCACTCGAAGCTTCGATTTACTGCATTTGGGATCTCTCCAAATCTTGGTTGCTGTTGACCCCTCTGCAAAAAGTTGTTTTTGCGGGTTGAATGGAAACCCCTACTTGATTTCCCAAAAAGTTAAAGTCTAAAGATCCAAGCCAATAGCAGTCAAGAAATCCTTCACTGGCATCAACGGACCGGAACCTCATGAAGTCTGATTTGACAGAGGCCTCGACGCCCAATATCCCCAGGTCCTGATAGGGAAGTGTCCAGGTCGGGTGATACAAGTTCAGGTCGACTTTTCGCCCCCCTATCACACCTGAAATCCTCCGAAAGCTCAGGAACATGTACATGGCCTGTTGCTCACGCCGATAAATGGATGCACCGATAGCCCTGCCCGGGCCTCTTGGATATTTACTGATGAGCGAAATCCATTTGCCACGAGCTAGTTCTGGATAAAATCCCGATAAGTCCCAAACAATGCATACGAGGTAATATTCAACCACATTTACTCCAATCGGTCACACGTTGGTGTCTGATATATATGTATATTATTATATTGAGCTACGTGCATGGGCTATCTGGGAATACTGGCTGATAAACTACCAACAAACTGGTGAGCAGCGCTTCTTGGCGACCCCACCGACAGCGTGGAGACTTGTGGAGACATGGCGAACCTGACCGGAAACGCCGACTGGGGCTTAACAGACTTGGGCTGATCTCTGACCTCCATAAAAGACAAACAGTGGATAGTCGGAAGGGAACCCACTCGTTTTACAACAAAGCTCTTTTCTTAACTCACTAAGGAGCAACCAAGATATAATCTCAACATGACAAAGGCGGCTGAGCGACCACTGTAATGCATGGAAGTCCGCGCTCAAGTGATCCCTCATACTAGCTGGCAGCCTGGCCGAACACTACCCATGGTGAGACCTAGTGTGAACTTCAACCTGTTGCTGCGCCCAACAACCTCTTAGCAAAGCATGCTGGCCAGCCTAGAAAAACATACTGATTACAGGTGCTGTCTCGTGCATCCTTGGGAGCCTAGGAGATACAGGGGCTTCGCACAAACATGGTACGAGCTCCTGATGTCTCCCTGGATTTGTAAATGTCGTTGCGGCAAGCTGGTTTTACCTCAGGTCAGCTCCTGATAATTAAAGCAAAACATATTCTGCTTTGGGACTCACACAGCGACACGTGGCCGAATGGGCTAGGCATGTGCACTGGTTCTGTGCCATGCGCGGGGGTAACTTCGGCTTGCAGGGCGGGGGATTCGGAATGGGGCGCTCGGAATGCCCTTCAACGTGCATGATTTGCTTCTTGCTTCCCTTTGCGATCAACAGAAAATGGGTCCCGAATACAGGAAACAACCTCACATACCTCATCTAGCGGCTGAATAAAGCCAAAGGTCATTATTCTTGCACGGCCCAAGCGAGCATTTGCATGAACACAAACAAAGGTTGCAAGCATGTGTCCACCATGTCCAGCTTCTTGTGCCCCTTGTTGGAAGGGGTCACTCTGAAAGCATGATTCATGCACACCGGGCAAGTCACAGGCTAGGCAGGAACCATGCAACCGTTCATGGCCAACAACCAAGAGATATAGCCATGTTGACTAGAACAAGAAACAAAGTCCTTGATTTCTAGCTGTAGCCGTCAGGTTCTTTGGTTTGCTTCTGAAAGACTTGATTTCGGCGAACTGCCAAAGACCATGGAAACACAAGCAACTCAAAAGAACGATGGGCAAATAGGGAGCCGGGGTTGCTTGAAAGGCTGAGCAAGATGGATGATACGAATGCATCTGTGCTCAAAGTCCATCCTTACGAAGAAAGCTAAACACCTTGCACAATCCGAACCGCACCTCCATCACTTATGAAATCCCTCTGCCCTTGCAATTCCTTGATTTCTGCAACATCCCAATCATCTCCGCTATCATTTACTTGCCGAGTGTAAAACCCACAAAGTACATGGAACCCAAGAAGTCCGTCCATGTTCCGGATCGGAGCCTCTTGTTGGAGGACCTTGCTCTTTGCATGACAACTCCCACAAGCTGCGACTGAATTGGCTCACCTTGGTTTTTGTTGGTTGGCTGCCTTCCATTTGCTTAAGCCCCCGGGAAAAAAACAAAACACCTATTTCCAGTTGTGAAATCGATTCCCTTTAAAACCAACAAGGGAAAGCTTCAGCAACTGGAAGCTGCCGGCTTGGCTTCCGGATGATCGCTGCGCCTCGGGGAGTCGAATAAGGCCTGAAGCTCGACGCGGCACCCCAAAACCCCCCTCCCCGGGTCCCGTCACTACTGTGGATGGTTGCGAAATCCATTTCGCACCGCCCAAGAAACCATTGTTTGTTGGTATTTACTGGGGAATCATCATTTTCAGGGTTTCTTAGGTGGTGCAGAATTTCGTCCATCCACAGTATGGTTGTAGGTCATCCAGGTAACCCCCCCTTTTCCCGGTGGTCCTATGTACATGTAGAAAAAAAAACTCTATAATTAACTGAAACAGATGCAAAGGTGTATAACCTCTGTGAGTCCTAGAGTGGTTGCGAAAGCACCTCATGTCACGGAAACAAACAACGCCCCTTCTTCACCTCGCAAGCCCAAGAAGGGCAATTCAACGCCCTAGCGGCTCTAGCGGACTCGGCTGGTGGCTCTGATGGAACGCTTGTGCCCGAATTGAGGAGGTATCATCATGTGATGTGAATGGCTGCGAAATCCTCTTGGGCACCACCGCTCAGAAACCCGATGAGTCGATTCCACGACGTAAATACCAAGCAATCAATGGTTTCAAGCAAGTTTCAACCATAGTTTCATACTGGTGCGAATGGATTTCGTTCATCCACAGTATGGCGTCACTATTCGTAATACCTCCATCCAGAGCAGTTGCCAATTCGTGTGTTTCGCAAAAAAGAAAGGAGCACATTGTGCCTTCCACATGCACAACACACACACACACAATAGTGGATGGTATCAGGGCAAAGAATTGTGCAGGGTGCCTTTTTTGGTGGAGTTATATTCCTGAGAGGAAGCAACACTACTGAGTCTGCTACCTGTAACAGTGATCCCCCCCAAAATAAGACGAACAAGTTGTTGAAAGGGGATCCAACGCGGCCAGCACTAAATCTAGAACAAGTCTAAGGCAAGACTAAAATAGCGATTTCTCCTCATGATCCCAAGTAGTGGGCTTGCTGGGAAGGTGGGAACCTATCTGGGGACGGAAGAGGACCGAGAACCAAAGGGGACCCAGCGCTTCAGTTTCGCCGCGGCAAGCCGCCACCACACTCTGCGTGGTCTAGTTCCTCATCCTGACGTGGCCCATGTTGGGGCTGAATGAGAGCACAGCTGCGCAAATGCAGGCCTTCCGGCCAATCCTGGCCCGGCGGTCTTGCAGACCCACTTCCTTTCGCCAGCGCAGGTTGTTCGGAGCCAATGGTGACGCATTCCTCTCCTGGACTAGGGACCGACGTTGGTACACAACTCGTCACAAGAACAGGTGGCATCGACAATGGTCGAAATTGCAAAACATATCCAAAGTGGCAGGCGCGAGACAAACAACAACATAGCGACAATTGGCACATAAGCTGATTGTCGGCATCTTTTCTCAGCCGACCTCGCCTTAGTTCTTTTCGCGACCATCCTCTCACGAGAAAACATTTCGAAAGCACAAGCATACAAGCATCCGCCACTCCCAAGATCTCCCAAATAAACTGAGGACACAACCGAAACTAATGGGTACGTGCAACCCAACTTCCCCTTGGAAAAGACGTCACTAACTCCCTCCAGTTGGCGGATGCGAGCGATCTGAGGCCAGCTGCAGCCGTGCCTGCAAGGCCAGCCCCAAGTTCCAAGCTACATCCAATGCCAAGTGCAAAAGTCCCAGCTCAATATGTCCCATCAGACCTGAAAACCCAAGTTGTAGTGTCTATAGACCTGTCGGTCCGGTAGACCCAAGTTAAACCAGCTTTTGAAAGACTGATTCATAACCCTACAAAGCCGGCCTATGACCCATCAGCCCCCTACGCTGTGCACCCGGGCTCTGCGCGCTGATCTTGGTGTCCTTGCCGACCTGCAGCCAGTGGATCTGCAGTGGATGGGCCAAAACAAGTCCAAACTTTCTCTTTGCCGCTCAAATGGTCCAAACCCAAAAAGCTAAGGGAGTGAAATATGGAGCCCAAGACCCTTTGGAGGAGGCGAGGGTGTCCCATGGTTGATTCGAGAAATGGTCGCAAGGCTCAATGGAATCCCTGCAAAAGTTGATTGCCCACATCCCTCAAGCCCCGGAGAGCCCTCTTAAATTGTCATGTATTCCGGAGGCCTCAACAATCACCAATAAGAAACACCTATTTGGATAAGACGGTAAGACGCCTAGTTTTGAGACATCGTGCCAGGGACGGTCAGAAACGACCAGCTTCTTCCCCGACCATTCTGAGCAAAGAGAAACCTACAACAACACATTTGCTAAGAACTGCTTTTCCGAAAGCGTGTCAGCCAGATTTGCTTTCCCCGGCCTCTCGACCTTCAGATCAATCACACCTTCACTTTGGCTTCCCTCAAAGTGCACACCCCCCCTCCTTTAAAAAGGGGTCGCTTTTGTCTCCCTAAGTTTTGCCCCCCCCCTCCCCCCCATATGTTGAGACCTACAATCCAGGCGCTTGCCAGCGGTCTCAGCTTCCCGGCAGCCTCGGCTCCACCTGGCTCCGGAACCATAGGGAGGCGAGGGAGGTTTTGAGGGGCCCCGTCTTTGCTCGAGCATTCCCGGGCTTGCAGGTTTGCTTGCATAAACAAAAAAGCCTCATCAACAAGTAGAAGTCGGCATCAAAAGGAAAGTCACCAGTTCTTGGGTCCCTCCACACCCCTCCACCGACCTAGCCCCCTACCGAAAACTCGCTTGCTCGCCCTTTCGGACACGGGGGCCGAAATTGAATCCAAGTCGGACTCGTGCAATGTTGAGATAGCATGGCCACAATCCGTTTCGAGCCTCTCTAGCACGGTGCCAAGGCTCGAGTCACCTCTTGCCCTCTAAAGTCAGAAGGTGCAGCCCACTCTGCAGGCACAAAGCGAGTCAGAGAAGGTATCACAGCACGATGTGGCTGTAACCTGCAATGACATTGAAGATGGTATTGTGTCATTGGCACACCCTTTCCAGGTTCTTAGCATTGGTCCGCACATCTGCATATCCAACCAATAATCGAGCATAGCCCTACAAACAGGTTTGTAAAGCAGTTCCCGAAGCTAGAGAGCCACATGTCTGAAATGAACACGTTGCGCAAGCCCAATCGCTCCGAGCCTTTGTCCGAAACTCCGAAACTTCACCATAATTGAAACCCGTGAATGATACTGTTGGCAACATTGATAGGGGAGTGTCCCAATTGAAAAGCTTTCACTTCGGGGGGAAAAACCCTGCTTACTTATCCACTGGGTTGATTCATCCACTATAGGATCATAGGGCTTCATGACTTGAATAAAAAGGCTTAAGCCCAGTAACCCCTGGCTTTTTGGGCCAGAACAACCTGAACCTGACCACAACTACTTCAGCTTTGCCCCAACCACAAATATCCTCCTGTTCAGTTTGTGGTCCACAATGGTCCATAATTGTCCATAATCATCCATAATCGTCCAGAATGGTGCCTGCTCAGTGAAGATGCTGAAAGTCGTACAAACTGAAATTCCATTCTCAGTTTCTCAAAGGGCCTGGAAATGAAAGGACAACCTTTTGGGGCCAAAACCAAAACTGGACCAAACCAGGGAACCAAAAGGTTGGATCCGGGCGATTCGCTTTGGACAAGTGAGCATAGTGTTCATCGCCCCTTGGCAAACGGAACTCCCCCTACCTGCCCCCATGGCGCCGCCTGCCGGCTCCTCCCTGACCGGCGCGAGCTTTCCTGGTAGGACACCGCGAAATTCTACAGGCGGAAGGGCCGTTGATGAAGTCATGAGGCGGTTCACCATGGGTCAGTAAGGTTTACCATGACGAAAAAGGTGAAACCACGCTGCAAGCTTGTAGAACACAAGTGAAATAAAATGAGGGTAGAGACATGCTCACACACACAAGGGAAAATACGTTTAAATGAGGGTGAGCAAGGGTAAACAACTGTTTCTACAAATGTCAGGTTGTTAGAGAAAACTTGTTTTTTCTACAAATATCAGGTTATCAGAGATACCATTTAGGAGCCGTCTGTGACACTTAGCGCCACTTCGGAAGTGCTAAACCCAGGACCATGATTTACAAGCTGAATAAGGCGCACATCAAAAGGCACGATATCTACTCCCATGCAGATTGACAGGGAAACCAGGAAAAATACGGCTTTCAAAGGAACCTCCTTTTGAAAAGCCGGGTGCCAGGGATCTCAGACCATCCAGGTTGGCCGGGTTTGAGTGGCCAAATTCCAACGATGCCTGAAGGATGCCGCCGGTGGAAGCTGGTGCAACAAAAAAGCACACTTGAGATCCGAAGCTTCAATGGGGGTACGCGCCGTCAATGCTTAGAAAACGTAGATCGATTCTCACGAGCACTTGGTTGCGTGTTCGTTTCAAGGGAATTTGAGCAAAGGTCATCCCTTCAAGTTCAACCGACTTGAATGAAGCATATCAATCCACAGACAAAGCAGGGCTCCCTGTCACAGATGTTGTGTTGGTGGGTCGAACATCACACCCACTTTGCAAGGTCGGTATCATTTACCTTGCATCAAAATGAGGTTCCTCGGAAGATGACAGTTTTTGCACGTCCATGTTCATCTGCATAGTGGCTTTTCGGAGGATGAGCCGCAAGGATGGCTGGCAGCATATTCGTCATGGAATCTGAGGGACGGTTTGGTACGGCCCGCGTCGCTGAAATGTCTTGCACTGGACATGTAGACGGATCCAAACATTTCGCTCAAAATGTATGGCCAAACTGTAGGTGTTCTTGCGAACGCGTTGTGTCACGTGCGGAGATTGTCAGAAATATCTGATCTGAAGACTGTATATGACTGAGTCCAAGCCCCGAAAAACTGAAGTTCAACTTGTTCTTTGCCTGTCGGCTACTCTTCCCTAAATGTTGAAAAGATGTTTGTCGGCCCAAACAGCAGATAAACGTAATCAGGGTTAAAACCAAGGCGTTGACAACTGGTCCTCTGCGTGGCAAGTGATCAACACTCTCGACCATGGCAACATGTGACGTGGTCAACACCCCCTTCATAGCCATCCTTACTGTAAGGATGAAGGAACCTACAAACCCGATGAAGGAATCCTTGACTACCCCCACCAACCACACGAAGCTGGCTGATTGACCATGGCATACAAAGATTTTTATTTATTTTTTGGTGAGGGTACCATCCATGCGGGGGAAAAGGAAAGCCGGAATAACGACCACCATTTTGGGGGCAGGGGCACCTTTTTGGAGATTCTGAACATGGCACATGGGTATGTCAAAATAGGGCCCCCGAAAAGGGTGGCTTTCCTTTCTTGCCCCACGAAGAAACAGGCAAAACGTGTCTGAAGCACACAAATCATCCATATGCGATATGTTCAAACCTTGGCTAAACCCCAGTTCATGTGCGCATGACTATCCCTGTCAAGCCCAAGCCAAATGCGTTTTGACCGTGGCAGCTTACCGGTTGCTCCGCACAATTTGCCGCACCTCCTCACCACTCTGCTCGTACGTCACCTTCAGCCTCAGCCAAAATATCACGCTCCCTTTTGGGACCAAGGAACAAATCAACGGATCAAGGGAACACCCAAAGAAATGGCCGATTCACTTTGGATATTCTTCGTTAATCCTGACCACCCTGTTTCCTAATCTTGAGCATCCAAGCGCTATGAATTAGGAACGCCTTTTTGTTCCCGCCTCTTGCCACTACAATAACAGCCCACCTTTGGTGGCAATTCAGCAATGGCAACAACAGGTTTGGTATGAATGAGGGCATCTTCACAACTTATACAAACAACAAACAAACGCAACTAGCCTACCCTCAGACCAAGACACAGCCGCACGCAAGCATGGTTAAGACGCAATGTCGAGTTAGACGTGGACCACACAAGCACATACACACGCACACCCGCGCACACAACGCACGCACGCAAACCCCCACCCACCCACTCACTCACCCACCCACCCACCCACCCACCCAGCCACCCAGCCACCCAGCCACCCAGCCACCCAGCCACCCAGCCACCCACCCACCCACCCACCCACCCACCCACCCACCCACCCACCCACCCACCCACCCACCCACCCACCCACCCACCCACCCACCCACCCACTCACCCACACACACACACACCCACACAAACCGACACACACACACACACCCAGCCACCCAGCCACCCAGCCACGCAGCTACCAACCCAGCCACACACACACACACACACCCACGCGCACACGCACGCACACGCACACCAGCAGCCAACACCGGCAAACCGCTTCGGAGACAAACCGCTGTTTGGCTGGGGCCGGCGGCGGCCCCTCTTGAAGCAGCTGGAGGTGCAAGGGCGGGATCTTGCAAGGAAGGCCTGCAAAAGACGCCCAGAAGGCAAAGGGTTTGGACTTTGAACTCTTGATAGGAAAAAAACATATTTACTCAGGGAAGAACACACACATGGCCTCTAGTCACGGTCAGTTGATGGAGCATACTTTGGTTCGGCTTTTGGTGGGTTGGAGTGGCCTCAAGGGCTTAAACTTTGCACCTTGCCCGCAGTGGGAACCTCTGCCCTGTGGACCTTTCCTTGAAGCAGTCAGCAAAAAGTGCCTTCCTTCGCAGGAAATCGGAAGCTTGCAGGGCTTTGGGAAGGAACGATTAGAGACCATGGCCACTGGTTGCCTACGTGTTCATCAAGTCGCAAAATGTCATGCAGGGGTGCCTTCAAGGGATCCCACATCTTGGTTGCCTGGGCATCTTGGCCACATCTTGGTTGCCTGGGCAGATGTGTGCGTGGAATGTTAGGTGTGTTCCAGTCATTTCATACAGGGGTCTCTTAAAGGGATCCCACATCTGCTTGGTTCCCTGGGCAGCCATGCGTGGAATGGGGGATCCTCCGCACAGGACCCCTGATTGCAGATCAGTGGTCATGATGAGAGCCTCTTTCTGCAGATGAAAAAAGGGGTCCAACTGACTTTATCTGGCTTCAAATTGATTGTCGCACCCCGTTGAAAATACTAAGGCCCTCATAGTGCGCACCTGCCTGCTCCAAATTGAGAGCCGGCTCTGAGCTCGTGCAGAGTGCGCATGAATGCACTCCCCCGTAGTTGCAATTATTTGGCCTCAAACATGTAATTGTCTGTAACACCACGGTATTCTGTCAACTTTGAGGAAGTTCAAACAACTAATGAGATCGCTTCTTGTTCATCAACACTTGGCACACGTACAGTCAGGCGGATGTGTATGAACACGCCCCAGGCTAAGACATGTTCGCCGACGATGGCATGTGCCCTCCTTGCTCGAAACAATGCAGGCACGTCTTAAAGTAGGGAACACAGAAAATGGATGGTTGTGATTTGGTGTCCCTTTTACCCAACCTATAGAAGGGTACACTCAACAAAAGACACAGCCATGTGGCAGCACCAAGCCACAGTTTCCTGCATCTTGGTGTATGCGCAGTCTCTCCCGAGCAAGGCTTCTGGGTGAATAATTCTATTTCCCAGGTCGTTCGGTCGAATTCGTTATTTTAAAGGTCGATCTGAAAAAACTTAAGTCGTGCCACTGCTGCGCCTCAACACGGTAACTTCTGAAACTCCATCAATAAGGGCTCCAGGCGACAACTCCTTAAATACCCCATGTTTAAGAGGTTGGATCCCCCCAAAGTGGAATTCTGAGTGATGCAACGGACAACAGCTCAATTTGCAGGCCAAAACGCGGCTCCACGGAGGAAACATGAAGGGGGAGTGGGGTCCAGCGCGTTAAATACTGCGTATTCAAGCAGCTGGGGTGGGTGGCGAGCATGACACAACCGGATTTCTCCCAGACCCTTATTTCAGGATTGCTACGTCGAATTCACAGGTCGGGTGACCTCGCTATAATTTACCCGGAGTCTTGCAAGTCTAAAGACACAAAGAAGGGATATACCGGCTCAAGCCCATCAGAGCGTTTGCCTGGCAGAGATTCAGCATGATGCCAACATGTACAGGGAACCCATCGTTAGTGAAGCGGGTGCCAAATGGGGGCATGGAAAACCACACAATCAATCCCCTTTTCCTCAGACAAAGTCCTCCCCAGGGGCAGCGCGTGAGCTGGAAACGAGATAGAACTTAAATTGCCGAGTGGTGTGTTATAGGCAAATGTGGGTTGAGCAATATTTCCGGCCCCAACTGACCATGAGCCATGGGTAGTTTTCGAATTTAGTGAGACATATAATCCTTTTTGTGGTTTTCCAACCAATGATCATCCAATGTAATTCGGACCGTTTGAGCAACCCCCCCCCAATAAACAAACTGCTTTGATTTGGGCCGATTGTCTTGATCTTTGGGTAACGCCCTAACCAATGTCGAGTCACTATCAAACTCGGGTATTCAGGTGGTCTACCCAAACCAATGCCAAAATGCGCTCAGAGCTAGAGGGGCGGAATTCCAATTCTGCGCCAGTTTTGGTGGGGACCTTTCGTGCCTCATTACCCTGGTTTTGCTCGCAAGCGACTCAACCCCTAAGAAAGCATGGTTTCTGACGATTCCCCGACGTAAATACCAAGCCAACGTTGCGATTTCAACCATGGTTTCAAAAGTAAGACATGTTGCACCACCCAAGCTACAATGTCAAACACATGTTACGGTTTCAATTCGTGGTGCGAAGGGATTAACGGCAACCACCCACAGTAGGGGGCCTTTTTGATCGATTGGTTGGAAATAGATAGGGTTCCACTGGTCTAGATGGTTTTATTCCATGCACCGGGAAACCCATCGATTTGCGAAAAGAAGCACACCTGCCCAATCTCTAGGAGCCCCTTGGCCTACCCCCTGTCCGGCCTCAAATAATGAAATCGTCCAAGGGGCTGGGGGATGGATGGATCCCATTGAATCTGTGTGCTGACCACCAAAGCAGGGTTCCGCCTGTTGACTACCCCAAGGCAGACTTAAAAATCAGGGGTGGTTGATTTTCCCAAAAGGGACATCCCTGGGTTGAAGTCTACCCCAACATACTGTGGATGGACGAAATCCTGCACCACTTTCAAACCAAATGAACCCATGGTTTGTTAGTATTTACAGGGGAATCAAATCAGAAACCAGGCTTTCTGAACGGTGGTGCGATTTCTGGATTTCGTTCCCGTGTCAACAAAAGCGGAACCCTGCGCCAATCTTACCGCTTCACGGCCTTCCCGCCTTGGCACTGCTTGGTGCCCAATGGCTGGATGGGAGAGAAGGAGACATCCTGGCCGTGCCGTGCCGTCAGCATATCGTCACCCCGGTGGGTTGGGGTCAAAACCAAAGCAAACCAAGCCAAGCCACTTCGGGGGAAGCTGACTAAGGGTGCAAGTACAGTATCTTCTAAATTTTCGGGGAAGTGCTTCAAACCCATTGAAACCCTCAAAAAGCCATACTCAAAGTGTATGAAGGGACCCTCTGGGAACTCGAACGGTACCAGAAGGGGTGTGGATCCCACAAAACAGCACACCTACATTTTTGAATAAGATTCGTTAAGCCACAAACTCGGCCCCGAGTGACCAAGTCATGTTCGAGCTTCGCGAGATTGGTTTCCTCAAGAAATGTTCACCCGGCACCAGTGGAACTAGTGGGGCCTTAATAACATTGCCGTGGTGAAAGGCCTTGTCATTCGAATGCAAGCGGATTGTTAAACAAGAGCCCTGGAACCAAACAAGTCCAAACTTGTTGTTTGCCACCAAAATGGTCTTCCCAAAAGTTTCAAGTCCAGGAACTCGGGAAGTGAGGGCAGGGAATGGTCTCAAGCCACCAAAACCGTGGTCCACTGCAACGTGCTCGCCCTCCACAAGGAGTTCATTGGAGGGTATCCAGCGAACAGCTTTGGAGTGGACTCAGCTTACCTTGGATTGCTTCCCAAGGAGTACTCAACAAGACATGACCTTGGCTTGGCCAAGACCATGATCCAACATCACATAATATTTGGTCATATCATGGCAGGGAGCTAGTCAACAAGACTCCATGACATACTACAACAAACTATGCGCCACGCAGCATGTGTGTGTGTGTGTGTTGTTGCTGGAGCGCCCTTAGGCTGTGTTTGTCTTTTTTGAAAAGCCAAGAGCAACCTGCCGCAACAACCGCACCCCATAGCCTTGCTTTGTATGAAACCCCTAGGTTGTTGTATAAATAAGCACAATGGGGCTTGGAGGCTTTATTACACAAGCCTATTTGTGTACTGGTTTGCCATAGACGCCCAAAGCTCAATGTCTTTTACATGAAACGACCGCCAAGAAACACCAGCAGGTTTAGACGAAATTATTTGTCATCCCGATGATATGTGACCTGTGGATGGGTGCCGTTAATCCCTTCGCACCACGGAAAGAAACCATGGTTGAAACTATTGTCTGTTGGTGATTACAGGGGAATCATCAGAAACCAGGGCTCCTTGGTGCGAAATGGTTTTCGCAAGCATGCACAGTAGTTCTCGGCTATTTCCCGCTTGTCATGCTAGGTCCTCCAGTAGAGAGGTTAGAATAAGGGTACCCTTTTGTTTGTAGTCTACTTTAGTAGGGGAACCCTCCCCCAAAAAAGTTGGTAAAAGGGCACCTAGCTGGGGGACCTAGCTCATGTCTCCAAGTTCCCCCAGGTGGGTTGACGTTGGGTTTGGGGAGCAACAATTCTCAAGTTTTAGCAGCTAAATGGGATTTCAACCACTAAACCACAAGAAGCAAACATGTAAAATGTTTCCAACAACAACCACGCAAGGTGGGCTGTACCCGCGCCACTTTTGGCTTTGGGGCCGACCCGCCAGTGAACCGCTCGAAGCGAACCGCCAGTGGACCTCGCCTCCAGCTCCTCCACCTCCACGCTGCTGCCGTACAAGGCCCCATGCTGCGTGAGCTCCTCTGCGGCCTGAAGCCAGCTTGGAGTCACGAAAACGCAATGGGGTCTGAATTTGGGTTTGTATTTTGTGGTCTGGGTCAACAAAAACACCAACATATGCTTGTGTGTCTTGGTTTGGGGTTGGTTGGATTTGGGGCTGAATCTTAATTCATAGCCGATTGTCTCTGGTCTATGGTCCATGTGTTTGGTTGGATCATTCATTCATTTGTCTTGCTGGCGCTCAGTATGGAATCCACAGTTTTAGGAATGAACCTGAGGGCTCCCTTGACGAAACCTTTGGTTTGTGGACAGCTGAGAACCAGCAAGCCGAAGGGGAAAGCGAAAGCTCCAACCACAACAAGAAAGTGGGGGGAGTCCCAAAATGAGGCGGGATAGAGGGGGGGGGAGGGAGAATCCTCCCAACAAACATGCATAACGAGGCCACCCTCAGAAAACGGGATGGGGAGGGGGGGGTGCAACCTCCGATAGTCATGAAACTGAACCTCCCAAACGGAAACTCGACCACAAACAAAAAAGGTGGGAAGCCTCGGAAAGGACATGACGCTGCAATGGTCGATCTTGGCAAGGGGGAACAATTTATGTCAGGACGCTTGGGAACATGCCACAGTCAAGGTTGTAGCAAAACGGTCATCCATGTCCTTCTCAGTTACCTCTCTTCCAGCAAAAAAACCCAGCCAGCTGGGACCACAAACTGCAAACATGGAAGTTGGTTTTGGGTGTTCTCTGCGGTTTGATTGAAATGCATTTGGCATTTCTTGGCGGGCTTTCCTCTGCAAGTAATTCGTGGGGCGCGTGTAAGCTTTCGGGGATGTACGATTTCACAGCCGGACAGTCGGAGGTGCATCAGCGCTGATCAAGACAGTTTCCTCACAAACATAGATCAAGCATTTCATCAATCATGAGGGAAGGAGCCCGTTTTGACATGCAACGAACATACACTTCCGGCTGCAGCAGGCATGTTTCCCGACCGAATCTATCTTCTGTAAGCATACTTGGTTGCTTGAAGCGTCAAGGAAGGCAGTTGCTAGTTTTGCTAACGGTTGCCTTCCTGCCAACAAGCCAGGAAGTCCCTTCTGAGGTCCTACGAAAAGACAGGAAGTTGACAGAAGCCTCTCATCTGAAAGGAACTGCATGGAGTCTGCCACAAGGTCGCTGTGGGCAAGGCGTTTCAACGTTGACAAAGAAATCTCCCAGTGATGTTGACCACTTTGGGCAGACGACCCTTACGGAGCCATAGGATCTCAAACGCTTAAGTCCAAGGCATGTGGGCCAACCCAGGATCTTTCTCCACCATGTCCTCATGTAATCAAGGCAGGTTGAGATCTATCTTCAAACCATGCTCACTTCCCAAATCGCTCGATTGTGCCGCAAATCGTCACAAATCAAAGGTTGCAACATGGGTCTGAATTTTAGTAGGTGGGGATTCATGTCCACCAATCGCTTTTTCGGTGGTTCCCTAGCAAACCAAAAACACATAGCCATATACAAAATCTCGGCTGCACCGAATGCAACGCTGCTAACTCAAACCGACACAAGACGCAGCCCATGCATGAGCTCCGACGGCCTGCGAATTTCCAGAAGCACGTGCTGCTCAGATTTTGCAAAGCCAATTTGAGGAAGCTGTTCCGCATTTGTCTGGGGCTCCATATGGCTGTTGTCAATACCGTCCCATTTTGGGGGATTTGTGCACCACCCCATTTAGGACCCAAGCAAAGCAATACCTTTTTTGGGACCCCAAAAAAAACAAAAAAAAACAAAAAGGGGTACGAAAGTTCAGTGGTTGGATTGGGATGCTCACTGGGGGTACGATTTGGATTTGGACCCATGGCCATATGAAGGACGAAGAGGTCCGGGCCCCCGGGCACTCTGCACATCCTCCTTGACCCGCCTCAAGGCTTCGTAGAGCGCTCCGAGCCTGGGACTTTTTCAGGCTGGAGAAGTCCGGCACCCACCCCTCAAGAGCAGCAGGCACCCACCCCCCCCCCGCCAGGAGTGCGTGGCGCCCCCATGACCCGAACGCGAGACAAAGCGAAAACGCGGAGAAACCACCCTTTTTTGGGCCTCATCATGTTCATCGGGCGAATGGCAACGCCAAAGCTTGGGCCGTTTCAACATCACACAACGGAGACGCGATCCCACAACCCTAGCCCTAAGGCGAACCCAAAGCTTTGTACCAACCAAGGTTGGTGTACTTGTCTGGAAATGAATACGCCAACCATCTACATATTCCGGCCAGAACTATTCATCTACAAAGGTTAGGTACAAATCGCCACCAGCTGGATGCAATACGACTTACATGGCAATCTGGGAATTGTTGCCCTCGCTGGTCATGTCGTACTTTGTGCATCACACTTGGATTGAGCCTAACCTTCCAGAAATAGCAACAACGCCTCACACCATGTACTGAATGCTGCGGTGTCTTTGTTACTCGTAGTGTTCCACTAGAGTTACAAAGCTGTGGAGCCCTGTGATATATGTATCAACAAGAGGTAACCTGCATATCAACGGACATTGGTCTACGTAAAAAAAATATAAAAAAAAATATAATAAAAACAAATAAAAACAAATCACGCGTTGCTTGTTTTAAGACTCAGAAGCTGCCAAGTTCTCATTGCTCAGGTGTCCCCTGGCCATTCGCTTCGCGTCACGTGGCGCTTCGCTTCGCCGTCGTTCTTGCTGCCAGTTGCCTGGAACCACCCAAGCACAAAGTGAGCCCCACTGAACGGAGGAAGTTGGCCAACTGGATGTCTCAAAGTTGTGGGCTGCGCCTGTCGGTTCTTCGCATTGAACTAGAGGCTTTCGAAATACCTGCGCTGTATTGGTTGCAAATACTGGCACGTGAATGCTGACTCCTTTTCTGATTGGGCACGGACTCTGACCTGAGCTTCTGGGGCAAAGCATCTGGGAGTCCCCGCGAGATCTGGGAGGCTGTCTTCCTCGGGAGGTCTGCGCCCCCCTCCAAACAGCCAGTTTTGTTATGGCTTCGTTTTAAAGCAATCCCAAAAGTTTTAGCTTTGGCACAGAGTCACTCCCTGTCAAGAAGGTATTGGGGGGAGCTGCCAATTGCAGAAAGATATCCCATCTTCCAACAAGAGCGCCCTGAACGATGCAAAATATTGCGAACACATCGCTGGCTTGCTGTGTGTGTGAACCAACCATGCAAAACAAAGTGCTGTGTGAGTGTGTGTGCTTGTTCTGAAGGACAACAGTGGCAAAATTATGCCGAAAACAAAGCTTCTACATTGTAATCATGTTCTTCTCGACCGACTTTGCCCTCTGAATCACACTCTGGAACCACATGCTGCCACAATCCTAACTTCAAGGGGGTACATAGATGTCATGGAATAGAAGGCCCGCTTAGGAACACACACCAACAAAGCAAACGTGAAGCAAACCAACAATGCAAAGCACACATTCGGAGGACGCCAACAAAACACAAAGGCATCTGTCAAGTTGTGCGTTTGATGTTCGGTGCTCAGCCACTCCATCGAAAGCTTAAGCCCAACTTTCCACCCTGTCGAATGAATCGGCCGCAACAAATCGGGTTTTCGGGGCACTGCGGCCCAGCCCCATGGAATGAATGGTATCACGGTATCACTGAACACGGGCATGGAACTTGACATGGCACCTTGTGGATGAGTCTCTCTTGGGATGCCATATGATTCATATGATGCCTAAGAAGTCTCAGGAAGAAAGGCCCAACTTGCGGTTCATCGGTGGGGGGGAGAGAAATCAGGGCCAAAGAAAGGCAACCTCAACAGGCGCAACTCGGTGTGTTTTCTCAAGTATGTTGATGCGGGGGTGACTTTCTGAGGGTACCCTTGTTTCTGAGTTTAAAGGAAAAACAAAGAAAACCGATTTTCAGGGTCCGCTAAAAAACACACACACGTCCTCCTGGTTTGCACTCAGCAAAAGATGCGGATTCCTAGGAGAATGACGCTTCTACCACAGCGATTGGCGCATACGTCTCCCGTGAAGGGCATGAAAACGTCGAGTGTTGGACCGAGAGCGTCAGGAGGACGTCGGCACCTTCTCCGCCTTTTGGACGGACTCCGTTACCTCCAGTTGCTTGAGTCCCTAGAAAAACAAACATATTTGTATAGTAGTGATTGAATCCCTTTCAAAGGGATTCAATCACCACTGGAGATATGCGCATTTAAAACCAACCCAAAAACAACAACACATATTATTCTTACCCAAAATGGAAGGTTCACCGGTCACAGCGCCCCATTCCCCGGCCCTCCCTTCGCAGCAAATCCAGTTCCCGGGCTCCGGGCAAGCTCGCGAGCTCTGAGTGGAGCTTGGAGCAGAAGAAGGGATCCTCCTGACTGCTTGGGAGTGCTACCCTTGGCCAGTCAAAACTCGTCAGCTGAATCCTGGTGGCTGGTGGCCTCACTTTTTGTTCTTCTTCTTTCTTTCTTTTTTAAACCAGGATCAAAGTCACCCCCTAAGTGGTGGGTTGAAGGGAAACAACCCCTCGAAACAATCAAAATAATGAGCCCGGTTCTGGTGGGGGTGGTGTTAAAGAGAACACAAGCGAGAAACCCCCAGCCATCCCCCTAGCTTTGACTTAGTCGGAGACTACTTGGTGGCTCCCACCATCCGGTTCCTTAGCTTGTTTAGCTTTTTAGGTGTTTAGTGGGAAATGAATTCCATGCAATTCACTAAAAGTTAAGCTTTTGACAGCCCAGGAGATTTCGGGGCGAGAACTGGATGGCGAGTTTGAGGGGAGCGAACTTTGGAGCGGGGGGAAGCGCCTTTTGGGAGGGAGTTTTTGCGCGGAGGTTTGGGGAGGGGGAGGGAGGGGGAAGTTGGCAGAGGGGGAAAGAAGCAGAGAATCGAGAGATCTGGGGCAAGTTTGCGGTGGGCCATTTGGCAGAGGGGAAATCAGGTGAGCCACATCTAGATAATTTTGGCTGCTAGTCTAACATGGATCACGAGAAGATGGTGTTGCAGGGGGACCCCTTCCATTTTCAGATAAGTCAGTAGAATTCACGGCAAAACAGGTTCACCTTGCTCCAGTACTTTGCTTCTGGGACCAGCGACCCTCCAGTTGAAGCGAACATCATGTGTTAAAGCATAGGGTTCCATGCACATGGCCAGCCCCGAAAGCTCCTGGGCGCGGTTGGCGCACAAACAGTGCAGCGCCGTGGTGCCCTTCTCGCCCTTCAAACTCATCAGCGAGGGCGCCAGCGCGTCCAGCGAGAAGCCCGCGCCTGCGCGTGCGCTGAGCTGCTGATGTTGCTTCGGGTTTGGCTCGAATGTACCACTTTGGGGTAGGTGCACCACCCATGTTAGTCTATTTTAGTGGGGATTGGGATGTTTACTGGGGGTACGGGGTTTTGACCCATAGACAAATGCGGGAAGGGAGCCATGGGAGTCATAAAACGGCCAGGGCTTCCTTGTGGTGCCCCTTCTATGCCCCTTCTTTGGCTTAGAATGAGGGAAGGAAGCCACAAAACCTTTGGATTTGTCTTCATCAAGTGGGTGCGCCCAAAAGATGCGGGGGAGGTTTTAGGTGCGTGTCCAGATAACACTTGCTGTACCCTTCACACGGACATGGCTGAACTGTGCCTCACAATTTGGCAAAGGGTAAATGGCATTTGGCAAACAGGCTCAGACACTCACCGATTCGAATCGAGAAAGGGACAACAGAGAAGTTCAGGGGAAGAGAAATAGTCTTCGCCACCTAGGGGTACTCACAAAGAAGTGCCCATGATTCAGGTAAGCATCGAATTTCCTTGCGAGCGCAAGTGGCTAGCGATGGTGGCGTGTTTGTGCCAGGGGTTGCTTTCCCTTGACAGGCTAAGAGGCTCAGCGTTTTGTTTGGAACAAGTTAACCGACCAATCAATGAGAGAAGATTGGTAATGTTAACTTGAAGGCTCGGTATCTTCCAATGGACTCCAAACGACAGCTAGAGCCCAATTCTAGCTTGTGCAACCCATTTCGAGAAAAACCTCAGTGCCAGAAGGACCGCTGGTAGCCCAAAGCAATGCAGCAACCAAAACCTGAAAAACACTACCCCAAAGGACAAACTCGCTCAATTTGCTTGGCCTTTAAATAATGATTGAATGATTCAGGGGTCCACAACCAAATCCAGGGAGAAAAGGGTTCTGGCCAGAAGTTCTGGCACCAAAACAAAGGAAACGGCGGAACCTACGACGCAGGCTTAGAGGGACAGGGGCCAACAAATCCACACGGAAATTACTCAGCACCACCACAACCAGAACCCTCAAACAACTTCGCCCCCCCAAAATCAGCAGCATCACTGCATCACAACACAAACTCCTTCGACCGCAGGGAAACGCTTGAGCAACACCAACCAACCTGCCCAGTCCACAGCCCCTGGCAGAATCGAGCACCCTGGTGGGTTTACCGAGAGCCGAGATGGCTCCCTTTCTGTATGAGTGTCTGAACTCCCAAAGAAAACCTGCTAGGGGAGAATGAGAAATGAGAAAATCCCACTCACTTGCCAGGACTCAGCAGGTGAACCTGAGAATGGCATAAATGGGACAAACAAGTTAAGGCTCGATTAGCGTCGGACAGAGACTGCACACCCAGGGCCCCCGGTTGCCCAAATGTTAGTGACTTCCCTACAGTAAATTGGTGGCTTTATTGCAGGGACCTCCCTAAAACGGGTGGGTTTGCCTTGGTTTCCCTTTACAACAACCTCAAGAGGGTACCCCGGTACCCCCAAAAAATACCCACCCGCCCTTCCCCAAATGGAACTGTGAATGCCTTGCATTGGTCCATTCCGAGGATCCCTTCTGGTGGTCTCGGGGGCCCTTCCAGCAAGGGTATGTTGCGTGTCCCCCTCTCCCACTGACAAAAAAAACACAACAATCATCAAACCGCGCAAACACAGCCCTCAAAACTCGGGGTTCAAGACACAGCCCCCAGTTCCCCCAAAAGCCCCAACCATCCCACTGCCACTCTTCCCCCCCCACCCACCCCTTCCGCCACTCAACGCCCCCCCGCCCTCCGCTTCCGCCCGTTTTCCACGGCGCCTGCGTCGCCGTTGATGTAGTTCCCCAGCACCAGCGCGGCGTCCAGCAGCGCCCGCAGCGTCCTGGAGCCCAGGAGCTCTTCGCAGGCCTAGCACCGAAATCGCTCGGAGGGGAATCGGGGCGAGGGGAAGCTGGGGACGGGGAAGGCAAAAGTAGGTTGGATTTGACGCGAGCCCACATGCAAATTCGGTTCAGAAGAGTTACTTGGATGGTCTGGACTCAGCTGAATGGTCAGTAACCCACGCAACTGTGACTTTCCATCGTGGGTTTCTAAAACCATGGTTTCGATCCGCTTAGACAAGTCCCGCGCCGCCCGGATGTGTCTCAAAATAGCCGACCCTCAAAATGCCTGGGGTGTGTCTTCGGCTGTCCTTTCAAATCACCCCACAAAGGGTACCCTCAAAAAAGCACACGCCCATCTAAGACAAAAATAAGAAAAAAGAAAAACAACATCAAACACAAACACCTTCGGGCTCTTCCTTTTCGTCCCTTACTTTCGCCCACCGCCTCCATCCCTTTTGACCCTTCCCCCCCCAACCCGGAGCCAACCATTCGGAGCCCCCCTTAACCGACCCGCCGCGCCCGGCGCAGCACCGCGAGCTCTGCGGAGGCGTGGTGCAGCGAGTCCAAACTCCGCGCCAGGCGCAGCAGCTTCAGCCGCGCCTCACTCCGCGGCACCGCCGCCACCTGCGGAGAGCCGAGAGGCGAGAGCCGAGAGGCTGGAGGCGGAGCGGAGACGGGGGAAGCGGGGGAGAGAAGCCACCGGTAGCCATGGGGAGCAAGGGGAAAACCGATTGGAGACTGGAGACTCTAGGTAAATATGATGGGTTTTGCTCCCAGAAAGTTGCATTATATAATATATATACATATATATTATTAATTTTTTCCCAGGAGGCTTGTAGCAGTCTACTTAAATAACAGTACCTGGAGTCTCCACCCTCAACAAATGAGGTCTACAAAGACTAAGCCGTCACC
>CAUJNA010000557.1:2225182-2367682 GCA_963377175.1 Effrenium voratum | reverse complement strand
AAGACACAGCAAAACAATAAACAATCACAATGCACAAACACGATTCCTCAACAATAAAACACAACGGCAACCAATCAGCAAGCACCAAATTCGCGCCCAAAGCGAATCACATCGCCGCGGCGCGGAAGACGATGGCCAGCTGCTGGGCGCGCTTCTGAGAGAGCAAGCACTTGCCCGAGCCTCGGCGGAATTGGCTGGGGAAGCCGCTTGAGCAGCGCCCCTAAAAACCTTGACTTTGGGTTCTACTAGGTCCTCCAGTAGAGAGGTTAGAATAAGTTGGCACCCTATTTTTTCCTGTAGTCTATTTTAGTAGGGGAACCCTCCCCCAAAAAAGGTAAAAGGGCACTACTGGAGTCTACTAACATGGGTGTAAAAGTTTAGGTAACCCTTCTATAACCCTTGAAACCAATTAGTAGAGTTGGGGTTGGCTTAAAGGGAGACAAAAGGGAAACCCCGAAAACCATTTTGGGGTCCGAATCCCCGTTTTGAGACACACCCAAATCTGGGTTGCTTCAAGCCCTCCTGAGCAAAAAGGGTAGGTGGTCCTTTGTAGATTGAATTGAAAAGCACATTACTTCCAAAAGGTGCCAGGTGCTAAGGTCACACCAAAAACCAGCCGTGCATTTGGGTGAATCTCAAAATAGGGGCTCGCAAAAATTGCTGGTCTTCTTTTGGAGTGTCGAACAAATACCGACCAAAACGTTGACCCCTTCGAGAACCTCCCATTCGACCCCTGCAACAAGTGAGTGTGTTGATTCAAGCACGCAATGGATGGAAACGCCGTCAGATTAGATCCGCGATCAAGGTTTCGCTAGCAGGGCAGTGATGTTTGAACACAAAGTTCGAAGCTGATCTCACTTGGCTAGTTAGGGAAGGTTGTTGTTCAACTGGGTAAAGGGCGTAAAGCGGATTTCTTGCCAGTTGGTGTGGAACCAGTCAGTCTTCAAAAGGGTAGCAGTTGAAAGCCCCACCAAGAAGAAACAGAACCCAAAAGATAGAACAAACATATCACGAACCAGCCCCCCCCCAATGCCTGTCCACTGGTCTGTTACCTGATAGCCATTGTGGGCCCATTTGACACGGTGCATTTTACTGCCAAAACAAAACCAGAAACCAAAAACCCCACGGAAACCAAAACCAAAAAGGAAAACCCAAAACTAAAATGGGGACAAACCGCCATCCATTGGAGCCGGAATCAAACAGCTCGAGGAGCTCTTGGGCAAGAACCGCTCCCGCGCCGTAGCCTTCTCTCCAGTGGGCTTGAAGACCTCGTCGCTTTTGCGGCGAGCGAATGGGACCCGTCCCAAGGGGCGTGCAAGTCAATTCACGATGCTTGACTGGCGATAGAAAAGAAAGAAAGAAAGAAAGAAAGAACGATTGATCGACGGATAGATAGACAGACAGACAGACAGACAGATTAGATAGATCAGATAGATTAGACAGATGATATAGATAAGATAGATATGATAGTTAAGGTGGGTTGAAAGATAGATGATGTATGGATAGATATACAGGTTAGACAAGTGATAGATAGGCAGATAGATAGATAGATAGATAGATAGCTAGCTAGATAGATAGATAGATAGATGTCTTGAAGTTCTCTCCCCTGCGCATGAACTTAAATCACTTGGGTACCCTTTACTTACCGGCCAGGGCAGTGTATCCACCAAACTCACACATCTCGCGGCACGCGAATCCATCGACCCCTTTGCGGGGCGCGCCTCGTCCAGCATCTTGGCGGTTTCTGAGCGCAAAGATCCCCTGCCCAGGCCTTCGAAGACGGTGCCCACCGACTGATGGGTCCATCGCACCTCGAGAAATCCGTTCTATCAGTGTGTCTCAAAGGGCGGCGTCCTTTTTGGTTTGCCCTTAAGCATTCACAAAACGGTCCCCTGTTTTGAGACATACCTAAATTAAACACCCTAGTCTTCCCCCGGTGTGTTTGGGGTGTGGTGCGCCTTTGCTTCTTTGTGTGTCTGTACTTGTCTTGCTCTTGTTTTTGTCTCTTGCTTATTGTTTGAGGGGGGGCTGCGAATGTGTGGGTGGTGTGTTTCGGGGCGTTTGGAAAGCTGCTCCTACGGTTGGACAAAAGCAAGAAGCTTCATCATTCAACAGCAGAGGTTTATCCAATCGGTACAGGCGTTTGTCCATCCACAAAAGGTTGAGGGGTTTAGGGGGTTCAGGGGGTTTAGGAGACTCAAGCATGTGTGTTTTTTGTTTGCCATTGGGGGGTGGTGTGTTGAGACGGGACGGAAGAAACCACCCAAGACTACCATGTGTGTCTCTTGCTCGTAACTCTGCTTGCGTTGCAAATTTGCCGAGCTAGTTTGCGGGAGCATCTCCCGATTTTGAGCCTAAGCAAGGGTTGAAAAATGATGCTTCGCGGATTGTGAGAACAAGATACTACATGTTACTGGTCACACTAAACAGGACGTATATCGCATCTATTCCTGGATAATCTGTCAAAAAAAGAGGACTCGTCCATCCCATTGCTTTCCTGTTGGTTCGCATTCACCACCGTCCCAAAGGGCGGTCGCCGAGCTTGCAACATTTGGCCATGGGTCATAACCTATTCCTCCATTTTGAGGCGGATGAACACCCATGTACAACCAATTTTGATGTTCACCAGGGGTACAGGGTTTTGACCCACAGCCATCTCATGTTTTTGCTGGTTTGCGCTGTTCCGCGCATCTCCTAGGCCTGCCGAGGCGCTCGCCGGGTGCCCAGAGGGTTTTCCCCAGGCCGTGGTTTGGCCTTGGCCTTGGGCGGGGCCTTGCCCTTGGGCGGCGGCGGTGGCTTTCCTTTGGCCCTCCTCGGATGGATCGATGTCGTTGGATTTTTCCCTTGGTTTAGAGACTTCCTCCAGTAGAGAGGTTAGAATAAGGGTATCCCTTTTTCTGTAGTCTATTTTAGTATGGAAACCCTCCCCAAAAAAAGAGTAAAAAGGCACTACTTGGGGGACCTAGGAGTGGCTGAAGCACCCAACGTGCCTTCTGTTTGGGTACGAGAAGGGAGACCTCCAGGTTTTGGAAGGAGATCGATTTCGAGTTGTGCGTTCTGACCCTTGGATTGGCTTAGGGGTGGTTTCGAAACCACCCCGCCTACAAAGCAGGTCAAATCCCCAATCCAAGCCACCGATTTGGCGAGGCTATTGGCTAGGGAAGATATGAAAACAACAAGGATGTTCTAAAACCGCGGCTTGAAATGTAGGGGCACACCCTCAAAATACACCACCAGTAGCAAGGGACAATGTAGGAAGGCTTCTTTATTGGGGATTGAGGAGTGTGTATCAAGAAAGGGAACCCCTAATACAGGTGGTGTCCTTTTGGTTTCACAAAAACCGGGTATACCAGCGTACCACTATCAAAACTCAAAGGCTAGGGTTAGACAAACTGGGCCCTCCATGATAGATGTTAAGGTTGTTTGCCCCGGTGTTCCCTGGATTGCGCGCACGAAACATGGAGCGGGAAAAACACCTCGGGGTCAGTGTGAGTCTGGCGCCCAAGTAAAGACTCCCAGATCCGCGTGCTAATTTGGAGTGGATGTTGGGATTGATACATATTTTGTTCGGCCCCAAAATGACCATGGGTAACTTTTCCTATTTGAGTGATAGAAGTCATCGTTTTTTTATGGGCTTTCCTGATGGTCATCCATGTGAAGGACCTTTTGATCAACCCGTATGTCCCAACGTGGCTTCCTATGTCTATCTTCAATTAGTTTTCAATGAAAGCTTAAACAACACTTCTAGTTCAACCGGTCGAAACTGCAATCAGGCTAGGGAATTGACAAGTAAGCACATTGTAGGTGCTTGGAGGGACTGCCAACAAAAACAATGAAATCAATTCGGCTCAAGTAGGTGGGAGGATTAATGCGATGACCAAACCAGCACCTGGAGGGGCATGATCCAAGCCCGCAGGTCTTCTCCCTTGCATGCTGTGTGTAGCTTTCAGACCCCAGGTAACCAGGTATGCAATGGGATTTCCCCCCTCATCATATTCATTGCAAACCAAAAGTGAGGCTAGCAGTCTATTTCGGGACTTCAGTACAAAAAAAACTGGTTCTGCTCGTTGTTTTGCTTGTTTTAAACTGACTCCTGCCAAACACCATTCCATTCCAGATTGTCCTTCAGGATCCACCCTATTCGTGCAATATCATGGCATTACCTCACACCCACTTGCCCCAGCAAATCCGGACACAAACACAACTTCACCTTTTCTGCCGAAGTGGGCCACAGATCAATGGGGACCCAAACGACCAACGGACCAAACGGTGTGCTTTGCCCAAGCGTCGGCGGCGCCACCGGCGCCGGGCCCGCTGGGCCCGCTGGGCCCGCCCCGTCCGCCGTCTGCTCTTCCGGCGCCGCGGCTTCGGCGGTGTGTTGCAGCGAGCGCTCGCGTCTGAAAGCGAACCAGGCGAGCAGCAGCAGACAGGGAGCCGCATAAGTCACAGTGTCGAAGGTGGTGTCGTTGAGGTCCGGCAAGTCCGACTTGTCCTCCTTGAAATCATCCAGCTCAATGTTTAGCTGAGGTGTCTCATTCAAAGGTAGGCGGACCGCGCTGTACAGAATCTCGTTCAAAGGTATGCGGACCACGCTGTACACAAGCCCGGCCAAAGTCATGCGGATCATCGGCAAGGCTCGCAGAATCCGGCTGACAGGCGAGCACCATAGCACAGCCGAGAGAAAATTCAAGAATTATGTGTTTGTGTTTTTGTGAGTGGCTTGGGTTGGGCAGGGAGTGTTCATGCGGACCATGATTGGTCAGCCATCACATCCCCGCAGTGGAGTTGACCTTGAATGCTTACGACTGTAATGAGAAGGGCAAATGGCTTCTCCTTTCCCGCCTGCAAAAATCAACGGAAACAACGGTACCTCCCAGACTCCCAAGGATTGCGGACATCTAAATGTCCCTAGCCCGATGAAATGGCTCGTGGCAGCGCTGGAGCTCATGCGGCATATAGACAAAGTAGTGTGTCCAATTGCTTTCTACTCATGTTGCAGTCACAGCATAGTCATAGCAAATCAAACCGTGCAGAGGTCATGGACCTCATTGGTCCGGTTCGGCCGGCAATGGTCACTCGTCATTCCTACTCTATTATGACGCGTTTGTGTTTCTTTTTTTTCTGAATCAATACATACATTAGATTCATTGACGTTCGGATTGATTCCAAAAGCCGTGCTGCACTTTGATCGAAACAAGCCGTGTTGCCTTCGCGCACAGTTGCACGAGAAGAGAAATCAAATGTACCCGAAACGGAGGCACAACTAGGCACAGGTGTGAAGCCTTTGCGGATTCATGCGGATTCCCTCGTTTATCCACCTTGGATAGCGCACCACAATGACTGATGCAGTGCAAATAAACAAAGTGCAAAGTGTGCCATCCCAAACACCTCGTTCTGGACTTCTGTTGCCCTCGCCAGTAAACCAGTAGGCCAAATTGCCTTGAAGAGCAGTGCATTTCAGCAACGCTCACACAATCTTGAAAGTTTTCTCAGCTCAAAGTTCGATAGATCGATTCGAAGCTACGTCTGCTGCCTTCAATGCTTCAATGTTGAGCTAAGCTTTTTGGAGAATAGGTTGGCACATCACATCTCAGATATTGCTTGTCCCGACGAGTGCCTCCTCGGCTATTGTGCCTACTCATACATACGCTCACCAATTGCGATCTCGCTTGTGCTCCTCTCAACAATCACTCTGCCCAACACCATGGTTACCTGGTCGGCAATCCCCAATGTACAGATCTCTGGGCAACAAACAACAAGCGGCGATGTGACAAGATCATTGACCAATGACGCCAGAGCAATTGAATGCTCACCACCAGCCAAACAACACTGCTCGCGCGAAGTTCATGCAATGGCTCAAATGAAAGAACCTAAGGTCTTTGCTCTCCAGGTAATAGTTCGCCAGAACCAGGTAGAAGAAGTGATAGGCGAGAAACGCGTTGCGCTTGTGAGGCTGCAGCTTCCCCTGCGGAGCGCTCGAGCTGCCAACAGGCGCCGGCGTCTTCTTCGTCACTCGCTGGCGGACGGTGCCGGCGGAGCGAGGCTCCTCATCTTTCCGTACCACTCCATCTTTCCCCTCGATTTTCCGTCCGGGTTCGCTCCCATCCCCCCTCTTTTCCCGTGCACGTTCCTTGCCCAACTCCACAATGCCCGCTCCCGCAACTGCTTCCAAAAACACGTAGACACATATCCGAAGCAGCACGACCCACATCCGCTTCAACACTACTTCCTCGTAAGAGTGTCCAGGCGTTCTTCGCGGGTAGAAGTCGAGAAAGATCGATAGAAAGGGAGCAGATTTTGCGAAGGAACCATCTGCGAGCAGGTAATAACCACCAACGGGGAGCGCCCACGTCATAGTCGCCTCGGCACTGAGTTGCAAGGCTAGGAAATTGAGCAGCACAACAGAGGTAATTCTGGATGCGCTCACATCATAGGCTAGCATGCACTGTAGCAAGCGAAGAAAGATGTGGGCAGTGACGTCGATCATATCATGTACTAGCGTCTCGTATTCGATGGGGAAAATGCCGATGGAGGCTTGTGTTGCAATCAGGAAGGCGTTGCCGTAGTGGAGGCACTCGATTATGAGGGCGAGGAGGACGAGGTGAGACGTCGAGAGATTCGCGGTGGCCATTGTGATAGACATTTTGAGATGTCTCGGCTGATGGACGTACTCGCGGTTTCCCAAATCGATACGCTATGTTAGCTACTCTCGAAAGAATTGAATTGGGTATAGCTGCTGCTCGAACACAAGCTCTCTTAGAATGACGCACCAAACCACTCACTGTCACATACTTGCATCCCACACTGTATACATGGCATGTCATATATATTACATATATATCTTTATATACTGACACAAAGTCATATCAAGCCACATAAGTCAAACATACTGTGAAGCTCATTGTATTCCAAACAATTCCAGAATCTTTGCCGCATTCTTGACTCTCAACCAGCTTTTGCTGTCGCTTCGACCCTGGGCTGCACGCTTTTTGGCCTGCGCCACTTGCTGGCTCGCACCGCGCGAGCTCGGCTCGGAGAACCGCAACCGACTCAGGCAGAACCAAGGCCCACCAGCGCGTAGTGGGGGGTGCCGCTGGCCTGGCAAATGTGTTTAAGATGCAGCATGAATGAATTGGATTCCCATATGGCCATGGGTCAAAATCCCGTACCCCCAGTGAATATCCCAATCCCCCACTAAAATAGACTAAAATGGGTGCCATTGGTCTTGACCCACTGCCATATTGAAGAACACCTCCAGGAGTGCCACGACAAAACAAAATGACATTTGGCTATACGTATGAGTGCAATATCACGTCCAGGGACCCAGTATGATGGCAACAAGTCTGGATCTATGTTTCTTGAATTTGCATAAGCGCTACCCCCTCAAAGGGGTTTGGAGGAATATGAGTCGTTTTTGTTCTCCGAGGAGGGGAAGACTGGATACGGCATCTGGCCTCGGACTTCGAAGCGTAGGACTTGCCCATGGAAGTTAGATACTTCCAGATTCCTAAATTGAAAAGCATGGCAAACTTTGCAGCAGAGATCTCGGTCCCTCAGAAATCATTAAAACAAAACGCATTGAGACATGACCCGTGCACCAATCATCTACATGGGTGTGTCTTTTCTAGGGGACCCCATCCAAGATTGTGGCTTTTCCTTTGCTTTCCGTTTAAACTCCTCAAGAAGGGGTACCCGCAAAACAGACAGACCCACACTACTTCCACAGTGAGGAACCAAATAAACAATCCTTCATGCAGCTTTGGGGGGGGTCCATTGCCGGGGTCCATCCCTGGCCCAAGATAATCCCAAGCGCCTGGAGCTAGGCAGCCGGGTTTAGAACAAAAAGGTTCAGAAGTCCAAGGCAAGACTCAAAATGGTACTGTGGATGGTTGCGAAATGGCAGTTGATCAATATTCCTGTTTCCGGAAAACGCCATCTTCGCGAGAAAAAAAAATTCTTTCGCGAATCTTTCGCGACTCCATCGCCACTTTGCAGCGTGCACTCTGGAGCCATTGTGGCTGCTGCAGTTGTGCTTGCAAACACTGTAGCCGCAGTTCACTTGCGCTGGCAGGCTTGCAGTAGCGTTAAAAGCAAGCAGTCACCGCCATTCGCCCTTGTCACTTGCGCTTGCCGGGGAAGTGCGGAACCTTGCAACAAGCTCCATGGACTTTCGCCGGTCTTTCGCGGATCTTTCGCGAAACTTGCTCCAAAATAGCCCAGCCAACGTCATTGGTTTGCACCTTTCCCAACTTCCCAACACAGGAATGAGAATCAGTAATGCAACTATAAGTGCTGCGCATCTCCCTGTCTACAAGGGAGCGGGGTCTGCAAATATGCAAGTGCACAGGATGCCTCCAAGAACCCAACGCGGAATCTTTCGCGAAAATTGTTTTTCTTTCGCGAACTCCATCGCCGATCTTTCGCGGAGGGATTTAAAAAAAGACGAATGGTCACCGAATACATAACTCCTTGCAAGGACCTTTTGATCAACCCCCAAATCCAGAAATCGCGCCGCCGTTCAGAAACCCAACGGAATGATTGGATTCCCCCCTAGCAGTACCAAACCAGCGATGGTTTTTAAACCGTGGTTGCAACCTTAGTTTCACCCATGGGTTCAATCATGGTTGCAAGATTGGTTTCGTCCATCCACAGTAAACTTAACCATTTCAAAGTGGTGCAAGATTGGGTTCGTCCATCCACAGCAAAGTTCACAGGCTTCAAACCTTGCCCCACGGAAGCCTCCAAGCCTCACCCATCCGACAGCCCGTCAGCTGGCCGTCGGCCGTCGGTTTCTGGGCCCCTGACGCTGCTGGTCAAGAGGAAGACCCGGCCGTCGCTGAGCAGAGCGGAGGCCACTGACAGCACCTGGAGGAGACATGCGAAACGGGGATGACAAAGAGTTCAACAAAACACACATGATGTCACACATGGGGTTTTCATTTCACATGGGACTTGTGTCATTTCACATGGGTTTGTGACATGGGGTTGTGTCATGTCACATGGGTTCGGGTCGTTTGACATAGCAATGATTTGAGCTATGACCAGGATTGAGGGAACCATACGTGCCATGGCCCAACATAATTCAGCAACTCACAGGGGTTTGTGTCGTTGAGGGTCCCTTTGATCGTTTCTTTAAAGGGAAACAAGAGGGACAACAACCCATTTTGTTTGGCCCCTATTTTCACACATACCCACATGGGTGTGGCTTTGTTTTACCTGTTTTCTGCGACCCCGTTGCGGGTCGCTTTGAAGGGAAACCCAAAGAGAACGCATCCATTTACGGGCTGCCCTAAGCAAACCCACAGCCCAATGCCGAGTCCCAAAAAAGGGCCATGGAGGCGTCCCCTGAATACCATACTAGCCACTCCAACTCCCGCAAGCTGTGCCTCTGAGCTGACCTTGGAGCTTCTTGGGTTGCACCGTGAGCTAATGGCTAATGACAACTCCATCCATGCCAAGAACCTCCGCAAATTCCCAAACTGCAATTGGGGGGCTTCGCAAAATAGTGGTCCAACATTAAATGCTCGGATTCCTGGGGTTTTCCCTTGAAAATGCCGTTCAAATTCAGGGGTCCACCATTTTGAGGAACACTCGGAGGAATCTCAATGGCACTATTGACGAGCCTAGCTTTCCTCTTGAGCTACAAGCGCTTTGCCGATTCCCACTTCTAAGCTCCCCAAAAAGCCTGATGTGTGTGTTGTTTTTTTCCCGGGACCTTGTTCCATCAGCTCATGCAAATCAAACTCCTCGTGACCACTCCAATCCAGCGTCAGCGATTCACAAGTGAGTCAGGTAAGCGTCGGCCATACACAACTATGAAAAGGATCTCATCAATTCCCTTCCAGCCGGTTCAACTGCGTCGAAGGAGATCAGACAACTTGCAACCACGAGTGCATTGCCGCGAAAACAAATGTAAGGCAGTATCAAACTTGAAGTCAGGCGGGCAATTCGAAGATCCGTGAGTCAGCTTGTTGCGAAGGGCACATAGGGCACAAGTTCCACACATCATGCGGAGATTGTCATCATCTGAAAATTAACCTCTCAAGAGCAGGAAAGTTTCAGCACCGCGAGATAGTTTTGGGTGTGTGAAAATAGGTGAATTCCTTCCCTTTCACAAAAAAAAAAAGGCTTCGGTTTTCCGCTCAAGCAACTACAAAAAGTGTACCCTCAAGAAACACAAACCCTTGAAGGAATTGGATTCGGAGGATGCCGCCAGAACGTCAGATGTGCCATTGGGCATGCGTCAACATAGGGACCCCCCCCCAATTGTCTGGTTTCCTGTTAGCTCCCCTTGAAAAACCAAGCAAAAGGGGATTCCTAAAGTTCGGCACCCTTCTACTTGGTCGGGTTGCTTTTGAGTTTCTGTTCAAACCACCACAAAAAGAGCACCCCCAGAAAAGACACACCCATTTGGGTATAACTTTCAATTGGGGACCCTTGGGTGGACATCATAGGGACCACTTGTGAGGGGTTCCAAAGCTAAAAATCACCGCCACTTCGCCGCCCCGCGGCCCCTCCCCTCGACACCGCGGCTCGAAAGCTTTCGGACGAGGCGTGCCCGGGCCCTGCGCCCCGCCTCTTTGGAGGACGCGCCCACATCTTGGCAGCGATCTGGCAGCCCGGCGCTGACCTCAAGGCAAGGATCGGCGTGGCTGCGAGTGGTTCGGCCAGAGAAAACGGACCCCAGCCCCGCCAAAACCAATCAACCAGCTCTTGCGCAGTTCTTGTGGTTTTCAGGAAGTTTGAACTGCAGGTCAGTTTTGAAGCCAAATGGGGGAAGGTTTTGCTGCCGGGGGGCTCGGGGGTGCAGAGCGGCTGTGGACTAGTGGAAGGATCCGTTCGGGAATACCTGGGCTTAAGCACCCCCCACATCTCTCTAGTTGTTGGCCCATAAGCCGATCAGCAAAATGAAGGTTAAAAAACAGCTTTGGGGTTGGAGCACCTCCAATACAACGTCTCGTTGACGTGGTTTTCTGCTAGTGGGTGGGGGCAAACCCTTGAAAGCCAAGTGCTCAAAGAGGGGCATTCTGCACTGGGAACATGCAAGCAAGCCCAGCAAGCTGGCTCCCTCTGATCACTTGGTCAGAAAATTCCCAAACCAGAAGTCAGAGATCCCCTCAAACAGGATCTTGATCCTCTCCGCGTGCTCGAATGAGTTTGGGCGACAATTTGTGGTGTGCTTCGCAACCAGGTGGGCAAAGAATCAGGGGCACTCTGCCAGATTGCCAACTCTGGGTGATTCAACGACTAAAAAAAACGTGCCCAAAAAATACTCACTTGCTGGACATGTGCCAATGTTATCTGAAACCGATCCTCAGAAAAAGTTGCCAATGGACTGAATGATTAGTGCAAATGGCCATCCTTTAGTTGCCGCTGACTACTTGAGTCACAATCAAAACCTGATATCAACATGGTCTACCCAAAGTCATTGAAAGCATCTGGAGGCCGGACATCCGAACCTATTTGGGTGTCTTTTGCAGGGGACCGCTCCAGAATGGTGGTCCTTTTGCTTTCCCTTTAAGCCCCCCCCTCCTTTCCCCCCCAAAAAAAACATGAGTGCCCTCCAAAAACAACAAACCCATTTGTGGTTTGTGACCATCCCAAAACTGTTTTGTCTGCCGTGAAAAAAAAACTTCGCTTCGCTCTGGGAACCCCAGCGCCGCACAAGCGGCCGCGGCCCTTGGCTCCTGAGGCAACATCCGCTCAGGACTTACAACCATGGACCATCTCTCGGTTGCTTTTTGCTCCCCTGCTAAAAGCTTACCTTTTAGTGGTTTAAACAAGCACCAAAGATCTGAGGGGGGCTTAGGTTCCAAACACCTGGCCGGGGACCCTTGACAAACACTGCTTCTCTTCGGAAAACAATACATGTGTTTGACCATTGAACCGGCCAAAGCTGAGATGTTTTGCTGAAAGTCGCAAGCACAAGGTGTGATGGGACGGGCCATGAGTCTTGAAATCATATTTCGATCGAGGCCCCCCTGGCATACTCAAACTCAAGCCCAATACCCTGACGGTTGCAACATAGGTCTGAAGCGTCCACCTCTCAATGATTTCCCCTTTGAAGCCGAACGGCCCCCGGCGAACCACAAAAAGCGCCTAAGGTAAAGCTTGCGGCCAGAGGCAATGGCGATAGTCCAACCCTTCCTGTCCCAAAGGACCCGGACATGCAAGGCTAATCCGTGCGTTGATCAAAAATGGGTCAAAGACTCGGACCATCGGCTTTGGATATTGGACTGAGTTTAAGTACAATGATGGCTCTACGTGCCGGCAAAACAAAAAACACGGCGTCCCTTGCGGCTCAACACCCATGTGCACCGAATCGAATCGGCGACGCCTTCGCCGCCGATGAATGTAAAGAAGCGGTGGCCTGGATCTGCAGGCGTGTTTCGGAAATTTTGGACACACACCATTGGATTGCTTTATCCTGGGATATGTCCGAAGCTCAACGAAAAATGTTTTCCCTGTTTGGAGACAGACCCAACTTGCCATCTGCGTCTGATTCTCCCCGACGTGAGAAAAGGACTACTCAATCCGTTTGCTGAACCACATTGCCCTACGAGACAAGAAGCCTTGTCCTGTCTTGCTCTCTACCAGCCGTACTTTTAAATGCCGATTGCCTAGCAGCAAATGGCCCAATCCGCCCATTGCAAGTGTAATGCTTACGATGGGCCGCAGAACCATCCACAAGTTGGCTCACATGATACCTAGGTCACACACGTGGCACATGCTGGCAATAGCCTCATTTAGGCGTTACTGCAGACATGTCTGGACGTGCATGTGCCCGCCAGTCAAACAAAGTGTGGAAGTGCGTATGATTGCTACATGCTTCTACTGCACATAGTTGCGGCTTGCATGATGCTCTTGCTGACGCTTCGTGAGCAAGTGGATGTCTGCACTATGGCTGGCAGCCCCCGACAAGGGCGCAGATGCGATGGAAAGCTCGAAGCTTGGCCAGCGCCCTTTCTGGACGGACGACGGTGCAACCGAGACAAAGGCTGTCGGTCAAAGAGCAGCCTTTGAACGCCGGAACGCATCCGCCCGAAAACAGCCCCGCAACACGTGCGGTAGATACCAGCAAATGGCCCCAGTCTTCGATCAAAAGCAAACCTTTTGCAGCCAAGAAGGGATCGGGCAGCCGATTCCCCCCCCCCAAAAAAAAAAGAGCACACAAACTGTCACAGAACACGAAACAAACACTATCAAACTCATAGGGTACGTGTCAAAATGAGGCCCGAAAAAACAAACAAAGACGGGATCCTTCCGGGTTCCTTTTAAACCAAGTCGAAAAGGGTACCCTCACAAAGCAAACACACACACACACATCCCTTCATTGGGACAAAAGTATATTGATTGGGACCGAGGATGTGCTGGGACCTTTGAATGCGTCACCTGCCTTGAGGTTGCGCTTCTGCCTGCGTGCGGGAAAGATCCGTTGGATAGCATGCGGGGCAAAGGACCCCGGCAATGTGTTGGTTCCGCAGCCATAAAGAATCAGTCGGGGTACTTTAAAAGGGACCATCTCTTGAGACAAAGCACTGCAGAAGCACTATGAATCAGGCAGCAATCATAATGTCTAAACCAGGCGCGAAGCGTGTTTCACACGGCTTTGCATTAGCATTTCTTGGCTAGTCAATGTGCCACAGAAAGCATTGCCAGTGGAGCCAGACTTCTGTGCCCTCCGCCGTGCAGCTGCCAAAAAAAAAACGACTGCCAACTACACTGCAGGGCAGGATGCCCATGCATTGAATCTAAAGTGCAAAAACCAGCTCTGGCTGACCACAAATGTATGTTCGATCTTTGCTTCTTGGTTTCGCTTTGTGTTTTTCTTGTCTGGGCCGAGGTGATCGGTCAAAGGGGCATGCAAGCTATTGGGCCTCAAGCATTTTCTCGCATGTCGCGTTCCTGGCTATTTGTTGAAACAAACAAATTGCCAACAGGCCATATTGGGGCGATAAGGGGACATGAATCACAAAGCTTATTGAGATCAGCCGTGCGAATCATGGCTACCAAGCACATGAGTGTATTCCGCAACACGACCAGCCCAAAATAAGCGCTCCCTAGGAGAGATCCTGGCTAAGGTGGCGACCTTTTTTGTTGGGTTGGTGCAAAACGAAAAAGGAAAGCCGATATACTGTCGGTTGAGGTGCCTTCGCGTTGTTGCCATAAGTTTGCTAGGTCCTCTAGTAGAGAGGTTAGAATAAGTTGGTCGCAACTTTTTTCTGTTGTCTATTGTAGTAGGGGTGTCCCCCTCCCCCCCAAAAAAGAAACGGTAAGAAAGGGCACCTAGCTAGGGGCCTAGCTTGCGTCATGTGTTTCTTGCTTTCCCCTGTGAAAAACACGGGCGAGCGGTTCGACAGCTCCGTGGCCCAGGCTCGAATCCGTTGACCCCTCTGGGGCTGAAACTGGTGGACCTGCAAAGGGAAACCAGTAGGAAAAACCAACCCGTCTTCAGGTGTTCTCCATTCTGGAAAAAAATCGGACCCAGGTTCAAATCACATGCTTGAAACAAACACCCAAGCTCAAACGTAATCTAATATTCTAAGATATGAATTCTAATTCAACTTCTAGCAGATGGTTTGCACTCGGATGTTGTACACATCACTCGAGGTGCAAGTGAGCCGAACCCTTCTTTGCGGTTCTCCATTTCGGGTCCCCTCATGTGAGCCTGCTACGCTAACTGTTTGGTACTCATTCTATTTATTTGCACGTATGGCAAAACCTTTCCCTGCGCTATCCTCACTTGCCCAAAGGACCCTGAAATAAAGAGGTTCATCTTGTGGGAAGTTTTTTCGAAAAATGGACCAACATGGCAATGGTTAACAGGTCGGCTTGGGGCAAATGAGCATCTGAAAGCCAGGCAGGCAACCTGTTCCTGGAGTTGCGACTCGCCCGATCCGAATCCGGAACGTTGAGGCGCTTAGATGGTGCTGGACATAGCTCAACATGCAAAATGTTGACCCCGGATCTAAGTAGGACCCCTGTTGATTAATATGGGGGTGCTTTTCCCTGGGTTTGGTGGGGATTCACTTTTGGAGGGGCATATACCCCTGTGTATTATGGAAATATCCCTGGGTTTAGTGGGGATTTATCACCTTTGTAGGGGCTCCCACCCCCATATTTAGAAACAGGGGTTTACTAATCCGGGGTCAACACTAGTGACCCTTGTCATAACCCACTTGGCACTTGGGGACTTGGACTTGTGCCCATGGTGAGTAGGCTATAGCCATGGTTAGCAACCATTTAGCTACGTCCAAGCGCATCTAAGCACGTGTTTCCCCAACTGCCAACAAGCGTACTAAGACATTGTCTTTCGAATACGAGATCCTTAGGTAAGGAACTTGTAGGGCCTGTGCAGCATAGGCGGACTCTGTCTTTTGAAGCCCCCAGTTTTCGAGGTTGCCAGTTGTGCATCAATCTAGATCCTCGTCGTCCCACCCCGACTTCAGCCTGGCCTCTCGGTGTACTGTGCTGACTGTACCTCAGCAGGCCGTATGCCAATGAACAAAGCGTCCTGTCCGAATAGCCGTAGCCAGATGGGGGTCTGGCAAACCAAACACATACACCGCCTTTGGTTTATCTCTGCATGGGGGAAGTCAACCAATGTGGGCTGTTTAGCACCCAGCAAGCACAACGACTTGAGTGGCGTTGTGGGATTTGCTGCCGGGAATCCTCTGACGGATATTCAATATGTTCCTGGGCAAATCTTGGCACGTGAATCGTGACATCAGAGCCTTTCTACGGTTCTACAGCGAGCTAAAGAAGAAAAGGCATGATCAAACCAAACAGGTGCCCGGAGGAAAACAAACTGCTGCAACTCGATTGCTCTGGACCACAGAAGCGACACCAGCATGTCGCTTGAGCATCTAAGTCACGTCGTGCCTTCAAACAGCCGGGATCTTGCTTGATCTGGGACAATAAATCACGATAGTTATCTATTCACAGATGGGATCCTGAGCGAGAAATGACCTTCATCACGGGTGAGCTCGTCTTGGCCCTGGGTGAGCTCGTTATAAGTTGTTCAGCCTGATGGCACTCTGAGCCGCAAAAGTCCAAACTGAACATCTCAGCAGCGCGCGCTCCCAAACAGGTCTAGGGGCGGAATTTCGTCCGGAGCCAAGCTCCAACATGGTGCCGCCCGGAAAACCGGGACCACTGAGCAATTTGTCCGCCGGATGTTTGAGACAAAGAGCTGCCATGGCGGGGTGTTTTTGTGCACAAGGATGGAAGGCTGCTAAGCTTTGCTATGGAGCAGGAGCCTGAGGCCTTGATCGCCACTGGGATGTGCTGCCCGACTGAGGCCGTTGGGACCTGTCAGGTCACCGGTGCGATGTTCCGCGCGCGCATCTGATACTCGATTGCAGAACTCGCTGGAGCTGCGTCGCGTATTGCGCGGTTGAATGAACAAAATGAACGAGGACACAAGCCGGGGCCACAACGAAACTAGGCGTTTCCCCTGCTGGGTCATGCTCAGCGTTGAGATGGTTGTTGCAACAAGAAACACCCAAGAACACTTTGAAAGTGACCTGTGCTTGCCCTGTGAGTTGGATTGCAAGCCAACCTTGGGATAGAAAAGGACCTGTTGAGAGCAGCCTTTCCGGGTTCCCAGCATCCCAAAGTGATTTTGGAAATCCAACAAAATTGAAAAGACGGCCCCGTCAACCACCTTTCCCCTGCAAAACGTTCACTTCTTGGCTGGTCCCCCACGTTCCGCTCAAAGCAACCAACCCCCAAAAACTGGGCTGTCCTCAGATTCCCTGCTAAATAATACAACTTTTAGCGGTTTCAAACAAAAACAACTTCACCAAACCAACTAAACACCTAAACAAAATCCTAAGGAACCGGACGGGGCAACCGGCTCCCCGCCATTCGACAACCGGGGCAAGCTTTCGCGGAAGCTTCTTGAATTCTCGCCGACGACTCGGACACCGAAGCGACGACTCGCCGGACTCAGCTCCGGGCTGACGAAGGGGCTGAAGCCTTCCGCCACCACCTGCGGCTCCTGCAGCATTTCCAGCCTCCAGTGGCTCAAGGCGGAGGGTGGGTGGGGGGGTCCTGGGGGGTGCCCGCTTCAAATCGGAGAAAGGCCTGGGGCTGAAAAAAACAACACAGGACTGTTAGGGAACCGAGTTCTCGCAAAAAGAGGAAAACACAGAAATATGGGGGTTGGCGGTTTGCCTGGTGGCTTCCCTTTCAACACCAAATGGATCTCTTTTTGGGTTCCCAATTGATTGAAGCCGGTAAACAAGGGATCCAACAAATAAGTACTGACAATGCATGCATAGATGGAGTCAATATCGCAACAACGTCGTTTGACTTTAGTTTTACTGTTCTTTGTTGTTGCAAGACTATTTGTTTGTTTGGGTGGGGAGACCAGGAAGTACGCCGAGTTGCCATTGAACAGCCTGCTGTCCCTGTGAAGATCAGTCAGTGCTTGCCTTTCGGTCAGGGTCCAACATGTGCGAATTTGTGCTTGATGTGCATCGATCCCCCGGGAAGCCAGCAAATGTGAATGTTCATAGCCCTGGGTTGCCCACGTTTGCCACCCACACAGTATACACTCTATGCTCAGAGCCATGAATCATAACCTTCCAGTTGTCTTTTTCCAGAGTTTCCTTTCAACGCTTGCAGGGATCAACTCCCAACACCCAAAAAAACACACACACACACACACAAAAAAAAAAGAAGAAGAAGAAGAAAAAAAGAAAAACAACAACTTCAACAACAGAACAAACCGAAAGCCAAGGCTCCCCCCCGCCCCCCCCCCCATTTACAACTTTTGGAGGCTCCGGCCGGTGGGACTGCGGGTGCAGTCGCAGCACGGCCTCTCGCTGTCAGAACTCCGCTGGCGCCCGGTGTCCGAATGCATTGGAACTTGGGGAGTAGCCAATCATTCTCTTTATGCTATCCCTGCCCAAGACCCCATGAATTGAGGCACTCCAGGGTCAAAGGCCCTCATATTTCTGGTCTTGGGCTCCTAGGGTATGGGTATTCATCGTATGCCACATTGACATTCAATTTTGGTGAGTGTGCCCCCTGCAGAACAAGTGAATCCTTCATGTGAGCCATGGACATGGTTACCTACCAAGATCCTTCTCATTGTCAAAGTTCCGGAAATCCTAAGGGATCCTTGACCCGGCTCCACGCGCTCCACGGTCTTTCTTTTGGAATCCACCCAAAAGATACGGGCCTGTGGATGGTACAACCCCAAATCCAAACCTCGTGCTGCTTTCGCAGCTGGACGATCATCTCTCACGGGTGTGGAGGATGGGTCAGCTGGGAAATCGACGGGTCCACGACTAGGCTCGGATTCAGATATGCGATATACGTGCAAATATGCCCGTGTCAGCAAAATGGATGGATCGTCGATTGGCTCATAGCGTCTGGCAGCTGGGGGGCACTACATGCGATGCTTGGCGGTGGGAACTCATGGCAGCGACGATGGAAGGTCATGGAAATTCATGATAGCCTAGGTCAGTTATAATAAGGGTACCCGTTTTTCTGTAGTCTATTTTAGTAGGGGAATCCTCCCCCACAAACGGGTAAAAGGGACCTAGTAGCTGACAGCGATGGTTTTGCACAGGTACCAGCACCAGCCACTAATAGTATACAAGTGCAAGCGATGAGGAAACAAACCAAGCTAGGCTGGTGATTGCAACTATGACCCCGCACAATTCAATCAGTGACATCGAAACGAAGAAACCAAACTCGCATAAACAATTTGTCAGTTTATTTGTCTGAAACAC
The DNA here is from genome assembly GCA_963377175.1 of Effrenium voratum. Lineage (NCBI taxonomy): Eukaryota > Dinophyceae > Suessiales > Symbiodiniaceae > Effrenium > Effrenium voratum. The sequence continues at coordinate 2,348,936 of CAUJNA010000557.1, read as the reverse complement.
ACACGACTGGAACAAAACACGCAGCGAGTTGTTTGTCGTGCAATTAAATTGACTTTCAGCTTCTGGCCGCCAATTTCGGTGATCGAACACATAAAGACCACAACCCGCGAGACCACCAGAAGCGCGCACACAAGCGCGCGCGAACCCTCGCGCGCCTGCTTAGTCACTTGCTCCGCGCCGCTATGGTAGGTGTAGGCGAAGGCCTCGGCAATTTGGGATCTGAATACCCAGACCGTCTGAGCATACCCCAAGCCTCCGCCGTTTGAAAGCTGGTCACCTGAGGGTTCGGCAATTTTTCAAAAGGCATGTTGGAGGGTTCTTGCAATGAACAGCCCCTGGATTGATGACTTTGTGCAACATGGGACTTATCATTTCTCCGCGTATGTCTTCGCGCCTTATAAAGGAAGATGCACAGCGTGGGAGCACTTGCAAAGACCATACTAATTGCTACCGCCAAAAAAACCGCCGGGCCGGATGTCTGAAGAGCCTCTGCCGCGGATTGCTTTGGAGAGTGGTCCATGGCTTAGCCCTGGGAAAAAGGCCTTTGGTCTGTAGCATGCAACCTTGGGCTAAGGCTGACTTGTCGCGCCCTGAGTTCAGTCAGGGGACCATGAGCACTCAAACGAAGGACAAAAGTCTAGGTGTACAAACGCTAGCTAGAAACCTATGAGAGTCCCCTGTCAGATACCAGGGTTGCTCCAATAGCACGAGGGTAGAACTTTGGCCCCCGATTGGAAAGACAAAGGGAATTGCTTCAACTGTTTTTTTCTGCTCATGGTTGAAAAAGCCATAGCTTGGGGGGGAAGGGGGTGCTTGTGCCGGATGTTGTTTGGTGTTTTGATGGTCTTTCAACCAACTGTATTGTTTTGTGGTTGTTTGCTTGCTTTTTCAGAGGCTTCAACCAACCAAACTGTCTTGTTATTGGGTGGTTTGATTGTTTGTTCAGAGGCTCGGGGCAACCGGATCGGAGCAATCAATCGACCGTCTGAAGTTTCACAATTGCTTAATAAATCTTTCAAAAACAAGTCTGTCTCAATAGTAGGACTTCGCAAAACTGGCATTAGTGCATTCTCCTTAATAACAACATGTAGCATCAGAAACCTCCAGTTGCCCATTGAGCCCCCGGCGCCGTCCCCAAGCCCTGCCACAGACCGCGCCCAAATCTGACCTCTGCCAGGCCTCAGCTCGTCAGGGGAAAACCTTCCTGTGAGCCAAGCGGAAAAAACAAAAACGGCCCCAATGTTGAAACACATCCACCGGCGTGGTCCCGCAAAACCTCTGGAGCGGTTTTTAGACCCAACATCAACTGGCGAAAGATGTTCAGATCAACGGAGACACAAATTCCAAACCGATGGGTATTACAATGGTGTACCCAAACCAAAAAAAAAAACTACAAAGGCGACTGCAACTAATTCTGGCTGGGACTTTCCCTTACTAACCTTCACTTACCCGGGTTTTGAGTCTGGCTTCACTGGCAAAAGATGTTCGGGCGATTGCGCGAAGTCGCGGCAATGCAACAATGGCAACACACACACACACATAGTTGCAAAGCATGGCAAGCAGTTCGACCAACATCTATATACAAAGGGATAAGCTTTTTCGGTGGAAAGCATTGAACACGTACCCATCCCCTTGTGGTTTCCCTGTGAATACCAAAACAAACCCATGCGATTTTGCCCCCAGACTTGTAGCGGCTGGAGCCCCGGGCTCCAGGGAGGTGGGCGAGGTGGTGAACACCAGCTCAGTGCCCCACAGCTCTGCCTGAGCCGACTTGAGAAACATGGCGGGGGAGGCGGGGGGGGTGTGAGGTGGTGGGGGGAGAGGGTGGGGGAAGGTGATAGGGGGTGGGGGGGGGGTTGGGGGCCGGGGGAGGTAGTCGAACTCAGGAGCTTAAAGGATAAGTTCCAGACATACGCCCTTACACCAAGCTGAAGGTAGATGGCACATGTTCCTTTGTGCTGGAAGGAAAAAAAGGATTGATGCTAAATCAACCTGGGGGAGGTGCTCCATCTACTTTACCCAACATGTTCAAAGAATGAGCTTAGAAGATACAGCCTGTGAGGCCTTGAGGGGTGACCAATGCATGGACCGACCAGTGCATGCCATGGACCCCCTAAACGGCTCTGAGGCAAAGCTTTCCGTTCTTGTCAGACAAGCGTGGAATCCGAAAAGCTTAGGTCTTCCAAAATGACAAGGTTTCAATAGTTGCCTTCAACACCATCGAGCACATATCCTGCCAGCATCAAGCCAGGGCCAACTCTCTGGGCTTTTTAGCATCCCAGCTTCTATCTTCGGCTTTACAAGCACAAAGGTAGATCTTCTGAATTGCCTTTCGTGTTGAACAAACCAGGCCGCGCAGTCGCTGGTTCCATTCACAAAGATCGTGCGGGCGGGCCACAGAAACGGGGTGCCGCGTTGCTGGTGTTGCAAGATGGGGATGGCTTGGCTTCACATCCGATCGCCAGAGACAGAGCTCGGGGAAACACGGCTTTGGATGAATATTCTGCTAAACAGAAGGTCAACAAATGAACTCCATCACATGATATATATATATATATGATCAAGCCGGGAGTTGTAGTCTTCTGCCCACGTTGCCAGCCTTCATCCGCATCGTCCAAGAAATCAAGGGGGCCAATTTCTCCCACCACTTTGGTGCTTGTACAGAAGGTCTGGCAAAGGCTGTTGGTGTTGAGATGTTCAAAATGATGGAGGATGATTACATGGGCAACCCTTGAACGTGTTTGTGGCAAGGACGTACTCTCTCAGTCAAGGCACCTTTGCGGGGAACCAAGCCCTCGTGGTAGAGCTAGACAGGCCAAGAATATCTGAAAATTGTTTGCCCAGTTGCACTAAACACTATCACTATCATGCTATGTGGTTGGTATTCCTGATGGACACTGACCCAGTACTTCCAAATGGCTTCGACATACGCAAGGACACACATCCAAACGGTTGGTCTCATGGTGGAGCCCAGTCTTGGGGCTTCGGTTTCATCCCGGAAAGGTCCCCAAAGCGGAAGCCCCACATTGGAACAACCACATTGGTCTGAACAGGGCACTTCTGCTCTGCTGGCACTGACTCACGCGGGGTTCAAAAAGCCCGCTCCAAGTTCCCAGCCGCTTTTTAGGTGCAACTGGGGCCAGTTGGATACTCGGGTGAACACACATAATGTTCTGATTCTTGGTCAACATGGGAAGTGCGCAATCAAAATCCATAGTGGACGCCACTACTACAACAAGGAAAACCACCACCATCGGCATGATGATTAAGAATTGGCTTGGAACCACCCAGCTAACCTCAATAGTGCACTCGTTGCGTGTCTGCGTCTTCAACTGCTGAACCTGCTTGTGCGTGTCCCGGACGCCCAGCAATGATTCTCGGAGCAAACGTGGCACAGCGTCTGTACACAATATGTGGCTTATACTACACTTACACAAAGCTAGCAGTAACACATGTTGCTGTTGTTCCTTATATAGTCAGAATGCGCATAAGGCCTAAGGGAGTCTCGAACTAACACGAGGGGGGCAGCCTGCTCAGTAACTCCAACATTGTAACAGGTCATCTACGCCAGTGGACCGCTCTGAAAAGCCAAGCGAGCAATGCCTTCGTTTCTCATTCTGCCTGCGCCAGACTCAGACCTGCCACACACTTTCTGTGGATTCTCTTCGCGGAAAGGGGGAGAATGGGGAAAGTCCCGAAAGGTAAAAGACAGGCCAAATTCCCACCCCTTAACTAGTGGGGGCTGAGTTCTGCATGCTGTTTGTACTCGATAAATGGAATTAGAAAAGGAAACTCCATTTTCCGCACCCTCGAATTGCAATAGTTAAGGGGTGGGGATCAGGCAAACGATGTCGGGAGCCTGCACGAGGTGTACCCCATGGCCCCACTCGTCAGTCACTTTCGCCCTGAGCCACTGGCCAAGGAGACGCTGGCCTCTCGGTACCTCCGTTCGAAGCCCGCTCTCACGAGAGCCGGAGAAACATCTCTGCCGCCGATATATAGGGGGGTTGATCAAATGATCAAAAGGTCCGTGATACATGGCATGACCATTGGGGAACACCCCCCAAAAGATGATATTTCCCACTAAATGGGAAAAGTTACCCATGGTCATTTGGAATATTGATCAACCCCCCATATAACACACACACACAAAAAAAATACAAGACCATTGCTTCTCACATGATCTGCTTCGTTCCCTACTTTCACATGACATGTTGTCGGTTCCTGGGCGCTGACGAAACCACAACGTGGAGACAACCTTGTCGTGTTCAGGCTGTCTGCAAGGGTTTGGAACTTACAACATAATAGACTCTCACACACACACACACAAACCCAAGATTGCAATCTTTTGTTGAGAACCCTCATTGTAACTCATGTCTAAGATCCTGGCTTCCAAACCACAATCCCAGTTTTGTTCATTCCATCAAGGGCTTTGCTCCAAGTATTACATGTGACGCACCCTCGGCCAAACAGTGCCGCCCATCAGCCTGACAACTGCGCAGACTGAGCACGGCACGCAGCGGACTCTCGGCTTTGTCGGAATGCAATCGCAAATGTCTTCGACCTTGCGGCATTCAACACCAGACGCGCACGAACATAGGTGTCCTTTTAGGCCTGGTAGATGATGAAACCACCAGGTAAACCAGGGCCATCTATTTTTCTAGCAAAACAACCAAAAAGGACACCAGACGCGCACGAAACTCAACATTGCCGGTTCTCTGTGCCATTTCGGAGAAGCATGAGTCACTTGCTCAAAACCGATTCGGTACTAAAATGGTCGACCCAGAACCATGCTTCAAAGATTAAGAAGGCGGATATCCGCTGCTATGTATGGTTGGGATTGTCCCTTACCTTCATCTACCCGGGTTTTGATTGTGGCTCACCTGCTTGAGCCAAGGAGTACTAAATTCGCTTGAAGCTCCCTACTGTCCGCCAATTCACGTCTGTGAGTTTCTGCGCAAATCTCTCTGCCCCTGTCATGGTTTAGCGATCGTGGCGAAGAAACTCCCGCCGGAGGGAAAAGTTCGACTGGATTTACCAAAGACTCTCAAACTTCCAGTGCCATTTAACCATGGGTCAAAAGCCCGTACCCCCAATAAACATCCCAATCCCCACTGAAATAGACTAAAATGGGTGGTGCACCTACCCCAAAATGGTACCATTGGTTTTGACCCACTGCCATTTGTTAAAAAAAAGACGACTGGGTTCAGCAAAGTGGGCAGGCCAAGTCCACCCCCAACTTCTGGAAGTTCACATCAAACTTCTGACCCCCGGCTCGGTTTCCAGAAAAAAAAAGCCGCCGAGGGGCGACAAGGGCGCCGCAGTGATGCGGGTCACTGCGCCCTTGGCGAAGTGGTACTTGCCCAGCAGCTTTGGCATCTGAGGCGGGGGGCGAGTCACAGCCTATTGTAAGACCTACTGTGGGTCGACAAAATCCTGCACCGCTTGGAAACCATGGGAAACCGTTGTTTGTCGGTTTTCACAGGCGAATCATCATGCCAGGGCTTCTTAGGTGGTGCAGGATTCCGTCCATCCACATGGTTCAAACAAAGACCCTATGCTTAAAGACCTATGGTTCAAACAACCCCCTAAAGTAGACATGCGCTGGTTGTTTTAATTCAGCCCCGCGCCCTGCCCCTGATTCAGGACAAAATCCAGTTCGAACCATGTTAAAACCAGGGCTGAACCTTTCGTGTGTCGGTATTGGGCTTCTTAGTCGGTGCATGATTTCGTCCATGGTTCAAACCACTCCTGCGCTTACCCTGAGCCGCGTCTGCCGAAGTGTCAGCGGTTGTAAGTCTGGTGGTGCCCCAACATAAGCAATGCCTAAACGAACCTTGATCAAGGGTGAGGTCGCAAATCCCCAGCTACTGAGGAGTCTACAGTTTGCTCATATTTACAGAAAAATCGCCCTGCGGTGCCCTGCTTGGCCGGGGCTTTCTAACATGTACCTGCCCTGCAAGCATGGAAGCACACAAGTTTCCAAACAGTGCTTCCAGAGATGCCCAAACGAATCTTGACCATTTCAAAATCCCCGGCAAGTGAGGCGACTGTTCCGCTGATAGCTGGAGAGTCCTAAGTCCGACCGTCCTCCGCTCTCCAAGGCCCGCGCCATCGCGTCTTTCCTCAGCGCGCTGGGCATGCGAGGCATATGGTTGCTACATGTTTGCCCCACGTCTGGTAGCGATCATTGGCAGATGCGTAGTATGTGTCAAAACAGAGGCACCCCACAATGTTTGCTTTCCTTTGGGTGACCCTTTGAGGTAACCTGGAAAGGTTGCCAGTAGCCAAAAAGAAATCGAAAGGGACGCTACAGGGGGCACACTCAAATATGCCTTTCTTGTTCTTTGAGCAGCTTGCATCTATCTGACGCTAAGTCGTCACACTGGCTGTCAATATGATGCCAGGCCGGATGGCTATTGCCCTTGCTACTTGGCGCACTTAACCAAGAAGCTGAGTTCGCAGTGGCCTCGTTCATGAACATCTAGCTCAGCGTTGCAGCAACCCATCTAAAGCCGGACAAAGGATCCGACTTGACATGAAACAAGCGCCATATGTGTCTAACAACGCCTTGGCTCTTCCAAGCGGTTGTGAATGAAGCAGTTGGTTCTGGCGTGCCATGGTGTCGGCTACAACGCCCAACGATGGTAAGGGGCAATTGGGTTTCTTTGGCTTCCGATATCATAGGGGTGGCAAGTATCCCTGGCTGCCCTGGCTCCTGGGCTCCAGCCAGACTCTGCAGTTCCTTGAGAAACCAACAAATGAGTCATACTCAAAACCCGGTATAAAAATGGTCTACCCAGAACCATGTAAAGAATCAAGAAGGTGGCCGCTGCTATTTGTGGTTGGGATTGTCCCTTACTAACCTTCATCTACCCGGGTTTTGATTGTGGCTCAAGTGGACTTCAGCATCCAAGAGTCGAATCTGACATCTCTGCAAGGAGGGACGTGCCAAAGTGTTCCTGGGCGCCGGATGACTGAGCCATCCGCATCTTATGCTGTTGGAAGGTAGCCTTTCATGTTGCTTTAACGGGAAAAGGGAACCTTTTGGGTACCCATGATCCCTGCCTGTTTTGACATGACGCGTGTCCGTGCAGAGTCCAGAGTTCTGTCACATGCAAAAGCAAGATCCTGCCAAACCGCAGGGATCCAGTCGGTTCATTGCGCCCCGTGCTTCAGTAGAGATTCTTTAGCCTGCAGAATCTGATACTTCTGTCTGCCTGGCAACTGTTTGTAGCACTCGCCAAATCTCTGCTCCTTTGTGCACCCTGAAGTGCAACAAACAACGGCAGTATAGACTCATTGTCATGCGGTTGATGTGTTGTCACGAATCAATCATGCGATCCCCAAAAAGTGATCTTGATCCTTTTGTTGGTCATTATTGAGGTAGTAGTAATCTGCCCAGATTGCACTCATCACTCGGAGTTCAAGGAGGCAAGTATTGAGAGTTGCACATTGAATACATGGTTCACCACCTAAGCAAAGCATACAGTCAAGTCCGATTGAGAGCGGCAGATTCAGGCGCTTGATTATCGTGAGCACGGTGGATGCGGCGGTAAAGTCGGCGATCCAGCATGTGGGTATGTCATCCGTGGTTTGACGATGAAACTGGCGAGTTGTAATTGTAAATAGCACAGTGCCCCGACACCCCTTGAAAGGACTGAAACGGAATTTAACAGCACTTCGAGACATTGCACGCACATGGTGGTCAAACATTTTCCTAAGTCTGTTGCTGCTGCGTTGTTTCTAGCGTTGTCATGGTGTTTGTGTATCATTGTCGAACTAGTTTACTCCAGGATTACCTAGCTTGCTTGTCTTGTGGAGGAGTCGAGAAGACAACAATATAACTGCAATGACGTATCCTAGCTTAGTTCAACTGGGAATCTAAATGTGGGAACGCGATTGTTTGCAAGGACGCTTCTTCTCTGCAAGGATGTGCGGGTCATAAAATTCCGGGGTCAACCGAACCATGTTTATTCATGTTTGATGTTGGTATCATGATTGATAGCTTGACAGGTCATACGGCCTAAGAAGAGCTTGGTGTGGTTTGTTGCCCAAGCGTGAAGCAATCACTTCATCAACTGTTGGGCTGCCTTTCCTTGCCAAACCAAAAAGGATTAAGGCTCAAGGTTACAACACAATCCGACATCAAGTCATCAATGATCCCACATTGTCCGAGCAAAGGGGGAGGGCGAGCATTAGCCTCGTTGGGGCACCAAGCTTCCTGGACTTTGTCATATCCGCAGTCACGGCAGACATCCGAGGCTTCGCGAACCAAAAGCTGGCTGCCGAAAGTTTGCGAAGATTCCCCCAGATCGCAAGACCAGCCCAACAAGCAAAAATGTGACTCACTTCTTTCAGTACTCGTTACTCTCTTTGTTTGCACCTTCCCTCCTTTTGGGGTTTGCCAACTCCCCGCAGGCAAGGGGAGCATGGGGTCGATAACGACGCGCCAAAGGGAGCATCGAGTCTGCATCAACCAGGGGTATTTGTACTTGCAAAAAAAATGAAACGCAAGCGAAGTGACCTGCCGTTGGTGAACGGCAAACATCTAAAAGAGGCTTCTCGTGTCCCTGAGTTGATCATGTTAAATAATCAACTCTGTTGAGCAAAACACAACCGTTTAACTATCGCTGGTTTGTGGGACATACACCAACTTTCCAACAAATGAGGTTTAAGATGAAACCTTGCTGGTTTGTGGGATATAGACTTTCTTTCCAACAAAAACAGAGGTTGAAGATCCAAAAAGCAGACGCGACCGATGTTCTCAGCTTCCCGCCCACTGCGCCTGGCAAAGCAGATAGTCAGAAACCAAGAGAGATGAACCGCTGATCACTGCCATTTGCTCCCCGAAAACACATGTCCAGTGATAGAATATCATATCATTGGCCGACGACATCCTGCTTAACACTGAAAAAAAAGAAGTCCCATCTTCCATGAAAAGACATGTGGCGTTCCCTTTCGTTTCCCTCCACAGCCAGGTCCCCAAGTCCCTCTGTTCTGGCGGCCTCCGCCCCAGTCACGGGCTGATGCTCCGAAAAGAGCACCGCCACGCGGTTCTGAGGCCTCGCATCTTGGCCCTTTGATCGATCCCAGAAGGAGATGGAGCTTCCCCTGGTTTCGGGAATTGTCTGGTCCAATTTGGGGCTCGTCCTAGGGTTTGAGGAATTTAGTGGTCCCTTCTTTTCCCCTGAAGGGATTTCGTGAGTTCCCCCCACGTCCGAATGGACCATTCACTGCGGAAGTTGCAGACAAGCCTCCTAGATGACACAAAAGGGGCTTGGGATAACCAAGTTTTAGCGTACAAGGCTTGATATATGGTGGCAAAAAGGATCAACCACATAAGGTGACACACGGGGGTATAGGTCAACCAAACTATTCCGTACTAGGTTGGATTTAGGGACACCACCATGGACGGCCAGACAAGGTGACACACAGGGCTATAGTACGGCTCTGCAAAGGACCAACTAGCTTCGAGACACATACTGCGGACGGACGAAATCCATTTCGCACCACTTTGAAACCATGGTTGAAACCATAACGTTTGTTGGTATTTACGTTGGGGAGTCATCATGGGGTTTCCGAAAATATCATAGGGAATCATGGCGGAATCCCCCGCAAATGCCAAACAAACAACGATTTCTCCTGGTTTCAAAGTGGTGCGATTTCCGGATTTCGCAACCATCCACACGGTCCGAGGAACTCTCGGCCCAACTCCGGGCGCCCGGCAAAGCAATCAGAGTCATGGCCTGCGCCTATCAGCGAGGACATGAGATGTCCGAGGAACGGGGGATGTGATCGAAGGACCTGGTTTGCTGTGGTGAATCCGCTTGAAGCCTACAAAAGAACTGGTTCCAAGAAACAAACAGGGTAAAATAGTGCACGGATCTGTTGGGATCCCTGATAGCTGCTGGCAGCAGCCAGCTATCAAGTTCTTCCAAAATCGGTGTCTCGATTCAGAATGGCCTTCATCAAGTCCGGGTCAATGGCTGTCTAATTCGCCTATGTTAAAGCCAAAGTGGTAGGATTGGACCTGTGTCCGCAATGTTTACCAGTGAGATGACAAGGTGCACCATGTGCACATCCTGTAAAATGAATACTAAACTTTACCCTACAATGTGCACCATCCGCCCATGTGCTACATCTTAATGTGTGTTTGATATGTTGAGACATGGCAGGAACACCAATGCATGGCTTGCACTCCTACAACCATAACTATCTGAAAGAGGTAGCTCAAGTGACCAGAGTTGAAGGCTGGGCGGATACAAGCTAGCTACGAGTCTTAAAAAAATGCACGCATAACACACAAACGCACAAACCCATGTATACATGTATATACATAGCAATCACAAGATTGGGTAAGCTGTGGAATCATCAGGACTGAGGCCTTGATAATCTCTGACAGAGGCACAGCCCGGAGGTTGGTAAAGAAGGGGTGGCATGTTCAGTCAGGCAAAGTAAAGCCAAAGCTTAGAACTCCCGATGGCACTGGCAGCTCTCAGGAGGGACACATGCTTGGGGAATCGATTCTTGGATATTCAGTCGAGCTAATCATTGTGTATATAACAAGCACATATATATATATATATAGATATATAGATATATATATATATACATATATATATATACATACTAGAGAGAGAGAGAGAGAGTGGCACTGGCAGCTCTCAGGAGGGAAACATACTCGGGGAATCGATTCTTGGGTATCAGTCGAGCCAATCATTGTGTGTATTAACAAAAAAGAGAGAGAGAGAAGGACAGTGGCACTACTGTGGCACTGGCAGCTCTCAGGAGGGAGACATACTTGGAGAATCGATTCTTGGATATTCAGTCAAGCTAATCATTGGGTATCTAACAAATATATATATATATATATATATACATATATATATTATATATATATACATAATAATTATAGAGTAATCTGCACTTGGGCAATCCATTCCTATATGAACACTAAACGCTCTGGCGGCAAATCCCTCCCTCCGTCGGCCTGGTAGTGGCTGAAGACGCGTGCTGGGCCCAGCTGCACCCGGTTCTCCGCATCACGCCTGGCAGAAGAAGCAACAGGTGGGGCTCGAGCGAACTGCTGAATTGGTCCTCCAGACTTGAGAGGATAGAATAAGTTGGTACCCGATGTTTTTCTGTAGTCTATTCTAGTGGGGGAATCCTCCCAACCAAAAAAAGGCGTGAGAAAGGGCACTGGGGGACCTAGTCGAGCGATTGACCTGGTGCGATAAGTAGGAAATGACCGTTCCGGGTGTCGGGAATGAACCTGGGGATTCCTTTAAAGGAAACCGCAAGGGATGGTTTATAAGAGTCTCTCGGGAATGTGGGAATGAACACCCAAAATGCAAAGACTCCTTTCGGCTACCGAGCAACTGTAGGGCTCTAAAGCCAGGGGTCCCCTGAAAGGACACCAGTTGGATGACCAAAAAAGGGTCATTCCCTCATTCCCGGCTGAGCATCAGCAAGTTGATTCCCAATGCCCTGAGGTTGTGATCAACCACTCAGAATGCCGCTCTACCTGACCCGCGTCCCTGGAATGTCTGCCCCTTGACTCCGACAAGAACACACAACATGAAAGAACCATCTGGCTGGAACATCGTGTCTGAAGTCTGAGGTGCATTGAGAAAATTGACCAGGGCCCCCAAAATGAATGGCGGTCTAGCCTTGCAACACAAACCTGAAAAATAGGGCTTGCAACAAAAAAAGTGCAGGAGGTCATCGCGCCACGCTGGCGTGGCGGAGTCGACTCCGGAAGAAAAACAAAACAAACGGTTGCTGGCTTGTGGATGTACATTAGTGACTTGTTCGCCACAACATTCTTAAGCAAATGGCAGGTGAAAACATGTTCGTGTTCCCCAAAGTCATAAGGTGAAAGGTCGTCCAAACGGCATGCGCTTTGAATTGTGACCAGAGCCTCCCACGCGCTCAGCAGGGCCCAGCGTCGCTCGAATCTTCGAGTTTCGCGCGCCTTCCGCACAGAAGCATCCCGTCGCCACCACGGTCCTTGGTCCTGCCCGACATGCACATGGGACTTGTTACTTTTAAGGAAGGGACATTTTCGGGGTTCTGGGATTTGTGTTTGAAGGGTAGCCTTTTAAAAGGGCTTGGTTAAGAATGATACCAAAGGCCAGCCAGCCAATTTTCGGGGGTGCGTGGGACAAACCCACGAGACCTCAGGGATACATTGGCCTTCGCAACACCTGATCGATCCCGCGACAAGTCCCATGACGGCCCATGACCATCTCAAGGCATCCGCCGGCTCCTTCTGCTTTAGATCAAACCATGGCCTTAGCTTTCACACCTCAGAGCCACTCAGCTACGTACTGGCTCAAGAAAGAACATGCCGAGGGAGGTAGTCTCTTGCAAACAGCACTCCCGCATTCATATGTGGCCATGGGTCAAAATCCAAATCGTACCCCCAGTGCACATCCCAATCCCCCACAGCCATGTACCCCAGTAAGGCTAAAAATGGTGTGTATACCCAATCAGGTGCCTCATGAACTCTCCTCTGAGGGTCTGCTAGTCTCTGCTGCGAGCCACCGGTACACGAGTGCAGTTTCCCAACAAGATCGAGCAAGAATCCGCTTCCTACCATGGCCTTGTTTAGGACCTTACGGCTTTACCATGACATCAAAGTCCAAATTTTATCCAAGATCAGCTATGTGATTCCATCTGCCCGCGAGGCACTCTTGCACATGTGCTCTACTCCATCTTAGAGGTCTCATCAAAATGAGGGTCTCTCTTCAAATACAAGCAAGGGGGGTCCCCCCGAAATTGCTCCGGCTCAGTCATGTGGGCTGGGTTTATTCCCTCACTATTGCAAGGATACATATATACATATATATATATATATACCAGCCTACCTGAGTAAACAAACGGATGCTCATTCCGCCATACCTGCCAATCTGCGGGCATTCACCTTGAGCTTGCTTGCTCCCAGGGAATGAGTTGGAATGCCCCCAATGCCTCTCCCCAAAACCGCTTCATTCCGAACACCAGGAACGGTCATTTTCCCTACTTCTCGCAAGAACCCAAAGCTAGCAGAAGGCACACTTTTCGCGCCGGGGGGGAAGGGTTATTTTTGCCACCTTTTGTGGAACATTGATCGACCCCGCAGTGAAGGATTTTTTTTTTTTAAAGGATGGTCGCCCATTTTCTCGCAGAAAAAAAAGGGCCAGAAGAACCCCCCTGCTTTGTGCAAACGCACGTCCTGTAGGCCACCGCCAGTCCGCCAGCTTGGTCCTTGGATTCCGGTTGGGTGCACCGACTTTCGAGGCTGTTTAAACGGAAACCACCTGGGAGCAACCCGTCTTTTCGGGGCTCCCAAATTGGAAGTCACCCAAATCAGTGGGAATAACAACACATTGCCTCTCAAGTCGCGTCAGCATATAGCAACTCTGGGCTTGTAAACATCACTGTGATATGGTCCAAGAAAACGGATTCCCCAGCTACACTCCCTCAGACTAACGTGGAAGCTCCGACAAGGCCTCTGTGGAAGTCTTCCACAGGGGTCCTGGTATTCAATTCATACATTTGCTTTGCCAAACAGCCTCGAGGCCCAAGTCAACCTGTGGGTGCCTTTGTCTAGGCACCCCCACCCAAAAGTGGCCCCAGCCATGTTTGCGACTCAGCTCAGCTGAGTTTACTGGCCGGAACAGAGTTGACACTTTCCCGGCATTGACTGAAGCGACGAAGAAACCGACCAACCAAAGTTTCAAGATACTCAAAGCTCGACAACTCAATGAAGCATGACTATCTCCCTTCACTTCACAGGGCGCATTCTGTTCTACGCCCTCTTGAAACGTCGCCAAGCCAAGAGACGAGTCTGTCAACATTGGCGACCAAAAAGGTGATGTCTGGATCTCCCAAAAAGCAAAGTAGGTGTTGTCGAAAGAGTCTGCTGTTGGGGGATCCCGATTGAGCTTCCGGGTGAATTTGCGAGTTGTCCCACAACTAATCACCACCTTTTCGGCCATCTCCAGCAACCCAGCCAATTGCAAGAAAACACAGGGTTTCCCTTGTTCATGCAAGTAGCTGGGCAAATACTACAACTCCTAAACTGAAAAGAAGGATGGGCCAATCGCTCATTCCCCCCACTCCCCCCCCCGATCGGTAAACTTGCTGTAGTGTGTCCAGAAGTACTTGTGCAAATGGTCTGGGAGCTAGCTGAATGGCTAGTAACTACAGGGCTCTTACAACAATGGTCTGGTGAACTATAAGCTATATCCGTTCCATTTTCCGTTTATTACAACAAATTCCAAAGATCCCTTTTCTTTCCTTTCCTTTCGGATGAGCCTCGTATAGCCGCGTGTGCGGTCAGCTACATGAATCCAGCTTCCAAAGATCCCCAGTTTCAGGACCTTCTCATCGCTTTCGCTCGTTCTACACACCCGAAACGGTGAGCCATACTGTGGATGGACGAAATCCATTTCGCACCACCTACGAAACCCTGGCATGCTGATTCCCGGGTCGAACCCAGGTTTCTCGTAACTAAAGGTGTTCGAACAACCCGCTTGAGGAGGTCCTTTGCTAATCCCAAGTAAGATTCCCCCGAAACGGATAGCTCACTGGCTGAGTGGATGGCCCAAAAAAAGTCCAAACTTTGTATTTACCACTAAAATGGTCTTCCCAAAAAGTTTAAAGTTCATGAACTCAGGAAGTCAGATAGCCACAGGCAGAACTTCCCATGGCGCCCCGACCAGCTCCACGAGCACCGGCCCGAAGACCGGAGACCTCGGAACCGCGTCCCGCGTCCCACGCCCCACGTCCAAAGGTCCAGCTGCGGGGTACCGGTATCCATTGCTTGGATGGCTTAGGGGAAGCACCGGGAAAGACCATCTGGCTCAGGGTAATTCTCCGTTTTTGGAGGGCTTTAAAGGGAATTCACCGGCAAACCCACGCGGCGCTTGTTTGCTGAGAGTGTCCTTGTTGGATGTGCTTTTAAGGAAAATAGCCGGGAAACCGACGCATTTTCGGGGCTCCCCTATCTTAAGACAAACCCAAAAGCAAAAGCTCTAGCTTATGGCTCTCGTACAATGTTGTAGATCAGTCATGGGATCCCCATCTCTCACACAGTGGTGGAAAATGACCCCAAAGGAAAATTCAAGAATCCTCAAATGCAATTATAATGGATGCAGTGGCAACCGAGTTGCCACGCTTAGCATCCGACCGGCCCCACTAATGTCAACCCTGGATATGTGTTATTTTCCAATTTAGTTTTAAAGGCAGCCTTTCGCTACTCGACATATCCGCATTTTCTCAGGGGGCTTACGCAATGGAGGCTGTTAACTCCGAATTAAGAAACCACTGGTTGATTCATAGGAGGCAGTCCCGTTTCACTGGGAATTATTGACGTTTGTGGGTGACACCCCCTATTAGAAAACGTTTATTCATTTATGCAAGGATCCTATCCAAAAAAAATAGACCGCTCGGGCCATGACCAAAAGGTTGTCATGAGAGCCCGGTATGGTCAGGCCGCGTGGCTTCCATACCGAAGTGCAAAGTCGTGCATCCAATCCCAGGCGAGTCGCCTTCCACCCAAGGAGCACAGACAACAGACCAAAGGTGCAACCCAAAGGATTCCCAAACGTTCATAAGCCAACCACCAACGTCTACCGAGCTAATTAAGCAAACCAACATCACCCAACTCGTAAATCTACCAAGCAAGCCACAATCAACAGCTGCCGTCCCAAAGCGTCGCCAATATCGCCAATCATCACTGATTGCATTCAAAACACCGCAACACCTGTCTGAAGCGACAAGACGCGACTGGAGGTGGTGGCTGGGGTGAGTCAAACGTACAACGGCCACAAGCTGGGCGAGAGGGTCTACCGCAATACCAGCACATGCAGGATAAAGTTATCGGATAAAGGGCATCCTAGCGAAATGGGATCTGTGTGGGAACTGGGGGGGAACTCAAGAAATGCCAATTCGCGAGCAATAGGGCAAACAAAACAGAAAAGTCACCCCTCAGCCGTGCGGAGGGATGCTTCCAAGAAGGGGTGATGGTCAAAGGTTCTCAAAGCTTGTCGGGCAAAAGGGATCCTACGTGATGCCTCTTTCAGCAGGTTGTACGTAAAGCGTGGCGTGAAAGGCACCTACCAGAACAATCAAAGGACCAATAATATGGTGGATATCCTGATCGATTTGTGGTTCGCATCAACCTTGGGTTTCGCATCCCGAGTGCCAATCCTTACCCTGGCAGCAATATGGAACCCACCAGACACCAGGGTCCCTTTTAGACGAACATGGTCTTCCAGAAAGCATGGTCAGGTTCCATGTTGGCATAGGGTTGACTACGTCCCCCTTTAAACTTGGTCAGCATTCAACTGCAAACCTAGGAATCAAGTACAATTATTGAGTTCATCAACAAACCAAAGGAATCTCACTCGATTTTTTGCCAAATGATGCTTAAAGCCGGCAAACAGAGAAACATGGGGAGTTGATCAAAAGATCCTCTACATGGGGTGACCGTTGGGGAAACCTTCAGAAAAGATGAGACCTGGTTCTGGAGACCCCTACTGTGGATGAACGAAATCCTGCACCACTTTGAAACCATGGGAAACCATTGTTGGTTGGTATTTATAGGGGAATCATCATTCCAGGGATTTTTGGGTGCGAATTGGATTTCGTCCATCCACAGTAGCTCTAGAAACCTGGCAAACACTTCAAAGCACGGAAAATCGCAACCGCTGGGGCATCAGCGAAGCGCTGATCAGAGCCGGCGCGCTCCAGCCTCAAGGCGAAAGGGGACCCGAAACCGGCGGCGACGGAAAAAACTGCTACTGCGGATGGACAAAATGCATTTCGCACCACCTACCAAACCCTGGAATGATGATTCATTCCCCTATAAATACCAACCAACAATGGTTTCCCTTCTTTCAAAGTGGTGCAGGATTTCGTCCATCCACAGTATGGGGGTACCCCAAACTTGCAGGTGCGATAGGCAAAGAATGAGGGGAATGACCCCTATAAACGAGCCCCCCGTGGTTCCTTCAAGGGAATCCCTAGGTTCATTCCATCGTTCCCTGCTTATCGCACCAGCAAGTAAAACAGACACACCATTGTACCCCGGACGTGTGGAACCGACCCGTTTTGTCACATGCCCAAGGTTCTGATTGGAACGTGAATCGGGGTGTCCCATTCTAATCGATTCGTGTAAGAAACAAGGCCCCCCTCTCCTCCCCCGCTCGCCCCCCGCGGACACTTGCTGGTATACAGCTGGTTTAGCTAACTATGACTATAACTGTGTCTTGTGAGGTCTGGACAAAACAACGTTCATTAGCAGGTTGCATGCATGAATAGGAAGAAGGGATGAATCCGTTGTCAGGCCAACGCCCCTCAAAAATTCCGACGGGTTGATTCATTTGGGGTCGGCATTACTCCCTAGGCAAACTCTCAACGATATAACAGCTCTGAATGAGGTATTCGTGCAGGCAACCTTTGTGAATCTCCACAGGAGTGAGGAAGCAACAACGGATTTGAGCTTGTATCACACGACCATGCGAGTAGCTGCCTCAAAACCATTGAATTTGGCTTTAACCCGCGAAGGGTTGAAACATTCATGTTGTGTCCTTTGCTGGTACGCCAGGGGAATATGTCAAAACAAAGGACTGTTCCCAATGGCTGTTCTCCTAGCATGGCCGGCTTTCCTGCATCAAGGAGGCCAACAACCCAACTGACCTCGCTAGCCCTTGGCAGTCTCGAAAGAGTCTCAGACACCCACCACCTGGAAAACGGCGCTACTAGGTCCTCCAGTAGAGAGGTTAGAATAAGGGTACCCTTTTTTCTGTATATTTTAGTACAAGAACCCTCCCCCAAAAAAGAAACGGTGAAAGGGCACCACTGGGGGACCTAGGCTAGGAGACAAACCTGGTAGACCATCGGTGGTCTCAAAGTTCTCCATCTTCGGAGGCAAGCCCCATGTTTCAAGGCAGTTCGCTCGGCCTCAGAGAAAGTGGCAAGCTCAAAGCTCATGTCTACCACCATGATCGACTTTGAACAACCCAGCTGTTGAACTTTGGGCTTTTCTTGGGGGGGGGGGGGGGGGGGCACGTTTCCGTGGTTGAAATGGGCTCGCTCCAGAGCTGCAAGAAGTCAAAACGACGCAGGTGCCCGGGCGCATGCCCCCATCGAGTGCAGTACCCAGCACTACAAAGCCCCGGTTCCGCCTCACAGAGCGGCTGCTCATGTGACTCAGAGAAGTGGCCATGGGGCAGAACCTATGGCTCCATTTTGGGGTGGATGAACATCCATTTGCCACCTAGTTTGATGTTCACCAGGGGTTTCCCGGGTTTTGACCCACAGCTAAGTGGTTGGGACATTCAGAGAAGTGGTTGGTTCAGAGCATCCAGCTGCTTCATGAAGAAAACCAAGAAAGGTGCGCAGATTGATCACCGAAGCTCGGAGGAAACCCAGAGACCCAAAGGCTTACCTATTGAGTTGACTGGCCCAGAAATAGTCCAAACTGTTGGGCCTTGACCAAAACCGTGCCAAATAGTCTCAAAGAAACAAACTCCAACTCCAGTGCACTTCAATAGGAAGATTCACCACTTTTGTTTGCTCCCTTGTCAGGGCCAGTCCTCAGTTGTGCTGCAAGTTGTGCTTGTTGACCCCTCTTCGCTTTTTGGGAACCCGATCCGTTTTCTCAGTGCCCCTGTACCGCTCCTCGACCAAGTTCATCATGGACGTTTTGCAATGTGATTTGACAGCGCCATGGGGGTGCTTGCAGGTAGTGACTGATCCAATCTTCTGACATCACTTTCAAACAACATGAATGGAACGCAAAATCCCAATGCTTACAACTCCCAAATGTGAAATCTGAACATATTTGGAGCACAAAGGCCACCATGCATAGCTGGCGTTGGGACAGTGGAATTAATCATACACCTACAAAACTAGTGGCTTGGAGTGGAAGGGTTGTGCAGATTGAGTTTGCTACACAGGAACCTACAAGGTGAGCGCGGGGGTCAAAGAATACGAAGGCTGGACACATGGCTGTGGCTCAAATAAATGTACCACAATGGCACCTTAGCAAATGGAACCAAAGACTAAAACCCGCGTAACCCTAGCTCTTGAATTTTGAGCCACACCCACATGTCACAGCAAGTTGGTATGTCATCAATTGTCTCCGTGGCAACCGAACTCCTAGATTGGATTCTTGAGATGGCAGGCCGCTGCCAGCCCTCTTCAGAAGTGACTGGTCAACCACCCAAGCCGAAACTGCAGGCCAAACCAAAAATGATGTTTCTGGGTTTTTGCCAAAACAACAACAACAACAACAAGCCAAAAGACAAACTCACAAAGGCATGGTGTTGTTTTGTTTTGGGCTCCTGGCACGACACACACACACACACACACACCACCCCGAGCCACATCGCACCTGGAGGGATCTCTGAAGGCCACCGCCACACCGTTGCCACCTCAGCAGTCGCAATGGTTTGGAAGCGGCGGAACTTTCTGCGCATGTCCTGTCAGCTCAGAATCATGGACCCCTGGTAAGGGCTTGGGGGGGGGATGCTTGGATAAGTCCAGGACCAGGATAAGCCAAGAATATGCCCTGCATAAGGAGTTGTGAAGGGTAAATAGAGGAGTTACACCCCCTCCCCATAGCCTTTCTTTGGGGGTCCATGACAGAATGCTACACTCAGACTCCTGGCTCAGGCTGCTAACGTGCAAGTCCGCCACCTGCACGCTGCCGGTTTTTAGGGCTGTCTTGAAGGAAAACCCAAACGAGAAAACCACTTATATTCAGGCATCTCGCGGCTTCGCCTAGTTGCTATGTGGAGACAAACCACCCTGACCCTGCTCTTCAGACCTTCCTTGAGAGGCTAGGTGGGAGCAAGGAAGGGGCGCAGTTCCTTGGACAAGAAAACAATCCTTGAACGTAACTACCACTGGAACGACTGGCGGCGGATCTCCATGTGACATTATCAATTATCTCTACACGAGGGAACCCCTGCGGGGTGGCGCCCTCTCATGGCATAAAACAGACCAACCCGTGTGGTTTTGATTCTGTTCGAGACTCCAGCGCAATTTGCAGGGTCGGCCAGCCGGTCTGCCAGTGTCAAGCAAGATGCCTCCATTTACCAGCTTGGCGATGAATTTCAGTGGGAATACCAGAATGGTGCGGGGCATAAACCAAGACGATATAACTTATGTCGACCAAAGCGCGGTCCTAGTTGAAACTCATACCTACTACTCAATCCATGGCCTATGTCCGTGGCGAATGGCGCAAACGAGAGCACCAAAAGAACCAACAAATTCTGCACTGTGAAACTTTCCGGATCAGCTCCCTTGAGATTGTTCCCGGCCAAAATGCACAATGAGGCTGAGAACAAACATGCTCCCAGGCCAGTAGTCCTCCCACGCCCAAAAAAACCGCCCCTCAGGAAAACATGTCTGCGCATCCCAAGCTGTTGCTACCGAAGGCTTTGTGGACATCTGGGCCAAAAGATGAGGTGCTGTGGATGGTTGCGAAAGCCAGAAATCGCACCACCGCTCAGAAACCCTGGTTCTGGATGATTTATCTGCAAATACCGAACAAACAATTGGTTCCTCTGGTTTCAACAGGGATCCTTACACTATACACCTGAGCCACCCAGAACCTACTGTAGATGGACGAAATCCTGCACCACTAAAGAATCCCTGGAATGATGATTCGCCTGTGAAAACCAACAATCGGTCTCTCATGGATTCCAAGAGGTGCAGGATTTCGTCCATCAGTAGCTTCGCCTTAGCAGCTCCCTGAAGCTGAAAGTGTCTCGCTTGGAAGCCCACAAGTTGCAGCGCAACATCCAAAAAAAAAAATCAGCACGCCCAACAGGCGAGGCGCTGCGGCACCGCATGCTTTCCCGATTTAGCCGTCGTCCTCTGGACTTCCACCCAAGTCGGCAACGAAACAGCAACAATTCATTTTTTTGTGCCGGGCGAGGCGGTTTTCGGCTTGGAACAACACCAAACAAATATGTCCTAAAGTTAGCCCACTGATTGTCAAGAGAGGTCCCGCAAAGGCAGGGAACAACCCGCCTTGGTTTGGTGGGATCCTCCGCTCCCTTCATCCAGCTGGTTTCCGGCATTGTATGTACCACTCCTAACATTACTCTCAGATTCGGTGAGCCATTTCAGCTTGCAGCACGCGTGTTCCCCTTTTTGCTGGCAAGAAACAACCCAAAGGCAAACACTTGAATTGGAGAAGCCAAAAGGGGTCACTGGATGCATTTTCTGGTGGTTTCCATACGATCGCCACTCTTGAAGGTGCCAACAAGGGAAATGGCTCGGAAACCCTGGCCCAGTCCGACAACGCCAGGGCTAGGCCAGTCCGACAACGCCAGGGCTAGGCATCTCCTCCCCTCGCCAGCACTCGCCTGGGTAGGCTTCGCCCCTGCAGCGGAGATCAGCGGGTGCTCCGCAAAGCCGGCCGCCGGGTTGCACACGAAGCCGGTCTCGGCTTGGTTGGCCGGTGGTGGGGGTGAGGGCCTGGAGTTCTTAACGGGTTCCTTGGGGTTCCAAACGGGTGAAAACAGTCCTGTGACCCCATAAACCTTATGAAACGAACATTCTTAAGCGTTTGTAAGGTGAGAATAGCTCGACGCCTTGCGTGGAAAAGGCCGGACAAACATCTCAGGACTATAGACTATACTGATAGCAACGCTAGGCGTCTCGCAGCAAGCTGCTCGCCGTGAGCAGCAATGCCAGCAAATGCCAGCAAGTCATCAGGCAAAAACAACGGCAGGACAACAGGAACGGTGGGTCAAATTACCTGCATTAGTATTTAGATGAACTTAGTTTCTAGTTTGGCATGATTATTAAAATTACGCACACGTTCTGACTGGCAATGTAACTCTACATTATTGTAATAAATTCACTTGCCTCGCAATGCGGGACCAGTCACAGAACTGCATGTTTAGCAGGGGAAGCTTTCTGATTGTGTCTCGTGCTAAAACACGCACAACGCACAGGACATCATACAATCATATTCATCATCCAATTACATTTGTGTTGGCTTAACCCATTCCAAATTCGAAACATGCTGCCATTCCACGGTGAGCATATCGGCTTAACGCAATTCCTACTGACCACAGGCTGACAAAACCCCTGGGCAAAACGGAAGGGAGTCACAAAAACCAAGCAGTTGGAGAGGTTCAATGGGGTTTGGTAAGTATCCGGATCTAGCACGTCAAGGCTCAATGTCTTACGGTATGAATCATGGTCCCAATAATTTTGCCCCTGATGTGGATTCTGCACTACAAGATGAGCACCGCATGCGCATCACATTGGGGATCATCTTTTGGAGGATCACATCATTTCCTCGGGCTTTTAATAAACAAGATGTATGCAAAGATTGTAGCTTGTCTCCGCTGGATTGGCCACCCTATTGGGAAACCGCTACAAGGGTAACACTTTCGTGACGGAAGGATCTTCTGGATGGCCGCTTCAATTTCAAAATGGCCCGTGGTTCCAATGCAAGCGTTGCAGGATCTGAGTTTCCAGCGCCCTGGTAGCCAGCCTGGGAAGGCCGAACTGGCTCTGCATATCGCCCTGCGGCTTCCTTTTGCTGGTTGCTCATATTACATGAAGAACCCAAGGAACAAAAGGGACTATATACATGGGCAACTGGAACTCTGGCCTCTCAAAGGCTCAAGCAACTCTGTTTCCATACTGCGCATGCTCAGGTGGGGGGTCTTGCTGGTTCGTTGGCTCAATCGAGTGCGTGCAACCTGGTAGCAATGTATACTTCTTGACCCATCCGCCATGCCTGGCAAAAACACTATTCAACCTTTGATAACATGGCTGACCATGGGTCAAACTTGAACCAAGTTTATGAAATGGTCACAGTCGCGTTGCGATAGCAAGAAAGCCAATGCGGGCCAGTGGCACCTGCAACGGTCAACTCGCGAATGGTGCCAGGAAGTCACAAGTTTTCCATGGGGTCCCTATATTTCCCCTGGTGGCTTTGAACATCACCTGTTGGCCCATTTAAGCAGAGTTTATCTGGTAGGGGTGGGTCAAAGAGCAAAAGGAAACCCTGCTCTTCCGTTCGCCTTCTTGCACCAGAGAGGAAATCCACTGTAGCGCCAAGGGCCATGAGCCATCAATCAGGAAATGACGGCGTCCGGAAGCGCCCAAAGCTGTACCAACAACTTTGAATCAGCCCACATCGCTTTCCTGGCTTCCATCTTTTTTCCAGCCGACTGGAGGAGGATCCTGATTGTTGTGTTTGACATATATTTGAGTCTGTGTCAAAGTCGGAACCTGGGGAAATGGTTGGTTTTCCAAAGTGTTCCAATGACTTTCCTTTGAACCGATCCCCCAAAGCGACCATTTCCTTCAGAGGGCACCATTTGGCACCCGACTCGGCGACCCCACCCGAGCCCCGAGGCCGCGGCCTTGCACTTGCAGCGAGCTCCCTGAGAGTCCTCGTCGCAGTAGCCGTTGCCTGCCATCGACTTGGGCCTTTGACGCAGAGCCAGACGCGTGGCCAGGTCTCAAAGGGCTCTGACATGGCCAAAAGGTTGCTGAAGGCGAGAAATGAAGTGCTCCTCCATTTGTTTAAGCCCACTGGAAAGAAAAGCACAAAAACAATATGTCCAGCAGTGATAGATTCCCTTTGAACCCAACAAGGGGAAAATAACAGCAACAAATCATGTTCTTTTCATCAAATTTCCTCCCAAGGCCCATGTGGGTCAAAAATAGGGTAACTCCAAAATGGAACTCTGGTAAATAGAAACAAGGACTAAAATTCCTGCGGTCCGATTCCTGGTTGAATTTTGACCCATTGCATCCTCCTCCAATGGTCCATGCGATTCGGTTAAGAAACTGCACCATGAGCAGGTCCTCGGCAACATGGCGATGGTCAAAAGTCGTTTTTTATCGGCAACGTTCATGGTTCCCTTGCCCAGAACGGTACGCCCTGCAACGAGTTGCAAAAAGTCCTAGACTAGGTCCTCCAGTAGAGAGGATTGAATAAGGGTACCAACTTTTTCTGTAGTCGATTTGAGTAGGGGAGCCCTGCCCAAAAAAAGGGCAAAAGGGACTACTGGGAGACCTAGAAGAGGTCCATGACCGTCCCTGCTAGCCTAAGCAAGCAGGTCTTTCAAGCATGGCACTTATCAGCCCAAGGTCAGCCACTCCACCCGGCAAAGAGCGGCCTCCGCAAACGAGGCCACTGCAGGAGCTGGCGCCTGACCGAGCCGAGCTGGGTGAGAGAGATACGCAGGGGCAAATCGATTTTGGTTTGGAATGCCGATCTAAGGTAGCTCAAGATGCCCATTTGAGGCGACCACTGTTTTCAGAACCTCCCTCCCATCTGGCGAAATCGCGACTTTCAAGTCGTGCCTTCGCTCTGGCCATTGAACTGCTGCAGTGTCGCTGCAAAGGCCGCGGCCACGCCTGCCGCGGAATAAATCCACCAGGTTCATGGAAACAGAGCCATCAATCCAACATAGGGAGACCTTGAATTGGTGTGTTCCTCTTGCGTGCCTTTTAAAACAAGCCTCAAAGGATACTCTCAAATAACAAGGACCGAGTTGCGGAGAGCTCGCTTCCGGAGTGAATAGGTAAGAAAAAGTCCAGGAACGCCCCTCC
The DNA here is from genome assembly GCA_963377175.1 of Effrenium voratum. Classification (NCBI taxonomy): domain Eukaryota; class Dinophyceae; order Suessiales; family Symbiodiniaceae; genus Effrenium; species Effrenium voratum. Next base: position 2,324,342 of record CAUJNA010000557.1, on the reverse strand, counting down.
GAGTGCGAAGAAGAGGCCGGCTCTGGCTAAACAAATCGGGAACTTAGCAAATTATATCCCTCTAAATTTGGGTGTCCTGTTTGGGGAAACTGACAATTGACTATATAGCATTAGCAGCGGGTTGCATGACCAAACCAAGCTTCTTCTCGAGTTGGGAAACCTTCTCTTTGCGAGTGCCTTACAGTGGGGCCATGTGTTCACAATCCAAACCCGGTCCAAAAAGGGCAGATTCCCGCACCTCTCTCTTTACGGCTGGGTTGCCGGAATTTCGATTCTGGCCTGAGTTGGCCTCTGTGTTCCTATTGCAGCTCCCCCTAATTGCGCTCTCTGCGTGGCCATTGCCCCTTTTGGTCATATGACGGAAGTGGCCACCACACCCCGTCTCAAGATGTCTATTGTCCCCCGCTCGCGAAAAGCTTACCCTTTTGCTGGTTGGAAACAAAACACGCTTCCCCAAATCAAAAGACCAAATAGCAGCCAAGCTTTACAGTATACAGGGCAAGAAGTTAAAACTTCTGTTCACCTCAATAGGCTTGTATCATTTCATTGTAAAACGAAAAGGCCTAGTAGGACGGTAATGGAATAGAACTTAAACAGGTGTGTGTGTGTGTGTGCGTGCGTGCGTGCGTGGGTGTGCATGGGTGAGCGTGTGTGCGTGTGAGCGTGTGAGCGTGTGAGCGTGTGTGCGTGTGAGCGTGTGAGCGTGTGAGCGTGTGAGCGTGTGTGCGTGTGCGTGTGCGTGCGCGTGCGCGTGCGCGTGCGCGTGCGCGTGTGCGTGTGCGTGTGCGTGTAAGTGTAAGTGTAAGTGTGCGCGTGTGTGTGCGCGTGCTCGTATGTCAAAGCAGCTTAAAATGTTGCGAATTCCCTTTTTTTCTGGCTCGCTGCAAAAGGAAGCTCACATACTGTTGACACACCGATCATGCATTGTGGCTCTTGTGCATCATCATCATTGCTTGATGCACGACAATACATCTAGCAATCAGCACATTGCTTTCAGGTGCCTGCCAGATTCAACATTAACAGGTCAACTAGCTGTCCTACACAGTATTGTGAGTCTTACCACGTGGGGGCCGGGTTCTGTCAATATCGCCCACTCTGAGCGAATCATGTTTTTTCCTTGGCTGATATCTCTTCCTCAATCAAGGACATGACCACTCCAATAGTCGAGCGCATTGCTTTGATTGCTTTGGGGGCGTCGTTGAAAGGGGTTCTTCAACAAATATTGTTTCTTTAGACAATTGACTGGCCTGGCTTCATTCTGAGGGGTGGAAGCTAGATTGGGCCACCAGTTGAAGCATGCCAAAACCACTCAACGAGACTGACATGCAATGATCACTCAAGATCACCTTAAATCAACTGAATCAGAGTGACGGTATGAAATGTGGGGCCTTTCAATCCGCCACTAATACGCAACTCGTTTGAGGACTTGATCCGTGGCGCCTTCTCAAGTAGCCTCTCCGAGCTCACCCAAGGGTTCCACACTCACCTTGGGATTTCCTGTTGGTCCATTCCGAAAACCTCACAAAGAGGCTCCTTTCGGGCGCTTCCGAAGGCAACGTGGAACAACTTGCCAAAAGGCTGGCCTTGCGCATTCTCCTCCTCCATGCGAGACTCCTCCTGAATCTTGTAAGCCTCTTCTAGCAGGTCCTTGTCCTTCGGGTTGACAGGATCCTCTGCTAACGCCCTGTGGTTTCTGTTTCAAGGAAAAGAAACCCACTACGCAGAACCATCACCGGGGTTCATCAACAAGTAAGAACCATCAACCCTGAGGTAACTGGACCTTTATGAGAGTCAATAGGTCCCCCCGTTCCGCTCCTGTCCGCGTGCGCGCTGGATGTTGGACCTGGACCTGGCCCGGAAAGTTCCACGGCTCAACCATAATTGGCGCTACCCCAAAGTCTTTTGGCGTGACCATCTTTTACAAGTAGACGGCACCTCCCGTGCTCTAACACATCCGGCCAATCCTCCCCGGATTGGAAGCTGAAGCAAGGAATTCTCAAGGTCAGGACCTACATAGTGGGCTCGTTCAACCCCAGTCGAGCTCGCCATAAAATCAGCAAATGCGAATCTCAAGGGTCAGGCTCAGGTCTGGGTTGTTGAGAATGGGGTTGGGATCCCTTGTCCCAATCCGTAGTGGGACACCAAAAATACAAGGAAAAAACACTATCACCTGGATTGTCAGAATAGATGTTTAAACCCAGAAGGTGTGCTCCTTCACAACTCGGCATGATGGCATCGTGACATCTTTTGAGTTGTCCCCATAAGAACACAACTCTGAAAGTCTTTGCCCATCCATCCGCGACTTCCAGTGAGGTATGCTGAGCCTTCCCGCCAACAGCCATCTTTTTTGTTTTGTGCTGGCTGCACACACACACACACACACACACACTGGACACATCTATATACCCGAGGTCTCGAGACAAACAGGCCAACCTGGGAAAGTCTGCAGACATCGCCAGTGAAATATGTGTGCATGATGCGCCATGCACGAAAATACGTTGCGTTGATCTCAGCAATGCAGATCAATGCTTCTACGTGCAACCAAACAATATACAAAACAAACCAACTGATTGCCCGCTTGAGAGATCAGAGCTGTATCTCCATACCTTGCAACAAAACAACCTTTGCCAAGACCTGTGACTAGAACGGCAAAAGATGCCTGTATGTGTCAAAATTGTCCCCTCCCCCCCGCCGCAAAAAGAAAGAAAGAAATAGACAAGAAAGAAAAAGAAAGCGGTGTTTCCCTTTACCTTTAAACAAAACCGAAACCTGAAAGGAAACAACACACTCCCATAAGGCGCATCAAGGCCGCCCCCCCCCGCACGGCCATGGCATGTCCCACCTCGCTACCTCTGCAGCGTCTAGCAAGGACTGCTCTGCGTCCCGCGTCCGGAGCCTCAGCAAATGGAAGCTGTGAACAAGTGCGCATGGACACAAAAATCCAAGCGTGTTTCTGAGTGGGTATATTTATATGACATATGCATCCATGGATGGGTGCAATATGTGTGTATGTTTGTCTGTCTGTATGCATGTATGTGTGTGTGTGTGTGTGTTCGCCCCTGCGTGCGTGCGTATGTTTTAGTATTTGAGTATTTGTGTATGTGTGTATGTACGTCCGGCTAGTTGTCTGTCTGTCTGTCTGTCTGTCTGTCTGTCTGTCTGTCTGTCTGTCTGTCTGTCTGCATGCATGCATGCATGCACGTGTATGTATGAACATTGCTCGACAAAGATGGCTGTTCCAAACGGTCCGACGTTTCCTTAGTGCTCTCAAAGTTGAAACCAAAGCGCTTGTTGCATACTCCTGTCTAAGATGCAACGATGCAAACATGTGTGAGTGTGTGTGTGTTCAGGAATGCCTTTCTCTGATGGTATGTTGCTTTACAAACCATCCATCAGCGCGCTCTCTGGGAGAAATAGGGGGCACTGGTAAACTTGTAACAAGAAACAAACTGAAACCTGCGCAACACAATTCCAACCACACTGGCCTTAAAAGGACACCTATGACGAACGCTCCCGGATATTCATAGAAAAGACACCACAGTCGTGGTATATCATCCCAGCCACTAACATGAAACCCACTCAATGCGTCCCTTCAAGAGGAACGCGGCTTTCCACAACCCCCCCCCCCAGGTCCCATGCTGGGAGGGTAGCACCCACACGCATCTTTTGCCCGGCCGCCCAACCTCCCGCTGAAACACGGATTGTGTAAACATCGTCCATTCAAGTCCCGTTTTGAGGGGCACCAGGATTCTGAGAGGTGGCCAGCGAGCAATTCCTTAATTATCGAGGGTCGAGGGGGGGTCAGTAATTAAGAGTTCTGAGCGGTGGGTGGCAGCGAACAATTCCTTAATTACCGGAAAAAAGGTCAGTACTTGAGGATTCTGGTGGTACAAACAATTTGCCCCACCCTGCCCGCGGCTTAGCCCCTCTTTTCTCCGAGGACGCCGATGCCTGTCTCAGCTGCTCGCAGCAAGTCGTCTGCAGCGCTCCTCTTCCATGGCAAAGACGGAGCGCCAGCGATCCACGGTGAGCTCATCCTTTCGACTATCCGAAACACAGGGCTTCCCCGAATGTTGCCTTTGACCACCAAAGTGGCCATGGGTTCATATGCATACATATATTATATATGTATATGTAAATATTTATATTCACATCATATATGGACCTATATACACATTCAGCTTTTGCTTCCAGCCAAACACCCGCCAGTGTCATGACCCGCTCGCTCGCTCGCCTCCCCATGGGTGAAGCACACCGCCCGCGCCAGCGCCACCCAGGCGTGCAGCGTCTGCTGGCGCAGCGCGGTGCCGCGGCTCCGGAGCCGAGCGAAGTCCTGTGGCGTCTTCCAAGGTCTGCGCGTCTTAGAAGTGGCCATGGAGAGAACAAGGAAAGCATTTTTGGTGGCTTGGTGCAACCTCGGTGGTGCCTGTCTTACTGTCTCACCCCCAGGTCAAATCTCGCGGGCAAAATGGGGGGAGGGTGGGGGGTGTTTCTCCAAATGGCGTCCCTCTTTAGGGAAATTCCATGGGTCATTGCAGGTGTGGGGTGCTTCTCCAAATGGCGGTTGTCTGAAATTCCTTGCTCCGGTTGCTGAAGGACCTTTCGGACGACTCACAAAGAGCGTCCCTCTTTACGGAAATTCCAGGGGTCATTGCACTCGCAATTCCTCGAATGTGTGCTGGACCCCTCTGAAACGTGGTTTCAAAAAGGGCCCAGTTGCCGTATTGGGGGGTGTGGATGTCCTTAGCGCCATGTTTTTGGTTTTTGTGTTTTTTCCGTGGGAGGGGCAGTCCCCAGATAGGCATGGCTGCAACTAAGCTTCTGAAGCTGACAAAACATGGCCAAGTCTAGAAAAGCTCTCGGCTGGAACTCATGAGATCTTCGAGAAACTCTTCCCATTCACATGGAACCCGGCTGGTTTCACCATCCCATTCCTGGTTCGGAAGCTTCTTGAAAGGGAGACAATTCAGGAGTTCCATGCGAAAATTTGCAGAGTATCAGATCCTGAACCGCTTCCTTTGACTCAAACTCACAAGGCTTGAATCAAGACAAGTTGCAACCTTTTGCATTCCAGGTTCATGGTCAAGTCCCACTTGCAAATTGGTTCCCCAGCTCTGCCGATCGATCGCAGGGAAAGGATGCTCAAGGAGATAGATCGCGAAGAATTGCTGTACCCCGCGAAAAGAAACGAAGCCGTTGCAACGGATTTGCCGGCATCCAGTTGCAATTCTTTCACACGGCTCTCACATGCGATCACGCCAGCGTCCAAAGCTCAGCTTCAGAAGGCAATCCATCAGGTGCTGGCGGTGCCCTTGGCAACAGGCATAGCAGTGGACAGTGCCGCAAGCGGCTACCCGCGTACGGGTCCTTGAATGCGTGCCAATCGCCCGGTCCACCCTTCCAGCAAGCGCCCGGTTCCATGTGAGTGAGGCGAAACCCATACGACTGGGTGTGAAAGGTAGGCGAAGCTGCCCCTCCCATGTTGCTTCCGGAATGGACTCACGTTGCTTCCCGGCAATGAAACCTTCGTCCTCGAAAAGGAGTCGCTTGCTACGAGCCTCTAACGTTCGTCGACATGTGGGTATGTGTCAAACTAGGACCCCGCCGCCAAGACCCATATGGCTGTGGTTGTCAAAACCGTTTTGGGATCCCATTTTGGCTGGTAGGTGAATTCACTACCCAGTTAAGAACCTATTTTAGTGGTTGGATTGGGATGTTCACTGGGGGTACGATTTGGATTTTGACCCATGGCCAGATTCCCTTTACAGTAATCACATGAGTCGCAATCAGAAGCTGGTATCAAAATGTTCTACCCAAAACCATGTAAAGGATTAAGAAGGCGGCACCTATTTGTTGGGACTGTCCCTTACTAACCTTCACTTGCCCGGGCTTTGCTTGTGACTCACATGGTGTTGAAGTCCTGACCTTGTGCGTTTGCTTCCAGCTCCTTCCTTGTACTTGGTGAGTTGGATGAGTTGCTTGGGGAGTTGCCCCAGCTTCCTTTGAAACTGTTGCCCGAGCAAAGAGCTCCCCAAAAGAGAGAGAGAGAGAGGAAGAAAAAAAATGTCAAATATCATGCTGTACTACTTGTCCCTTGTACATGCATGATGTACACTACTCGACCGCAGGCCTTGAGTCTACAAGCAAAAGAGCACATGCTGGGAAAACTACATTTGTGTTTGTGACAGCATGAACAACACTTGCACTTGTAGTAAAGTAACGACGTATTTTAACGTGGTAGCGGAGCTGAGGTCCTAAACATAGGGAAGCTCCAGTAACAGCAGTAAGTACTACAACTGCACAGGCAACCACATGCCCAACTACTACGACATGTCAGGAGAACCAGCACCAGCATCAGCACAACCAACTACAGGAGCAGACAACGGGCCCACAGCAGAGGAGACAATAGGAGCCACAACTACGGGAACAACACAGGAGCAGGAAGACGTCCAAAGGCTACACAAATACAAACTGCCACCACCGTTCTTCACTGGTGACTACTCACAGTACGAAGAGTGGCTGTTCAAACTACAAGCATACCTCGGACTCATCGACCGAGACTTCGACATGGTACTACAACTAGCACAAGCAGCTACAAGACAAATTGAAGATGCAGACATCAGAGCCCACATACGCGACCCTACACAGGCAGCAAAAGCAGTAGACCTCTCACGAGATCTACACTACATTCTCATCAACATCTGCCAAGGTGCAGCAGCTACAGTGGTCAGACAAAACCGCTACAATGCCAATGGATGTGAAACACTACGGCTTTTGCACAACAGGTTCAGCCTACCAGTAGGAACACGCAGTGTTGGCTACCTCACCAAACTACTGGAACCTACATTCAATGAAGCACAATTTGATGGAGTGAAGATTGCAATACTACTCAACAAGACCAAAGGAGCACTTCAACAACATCTCCAACTACGTGCTGGACAGATCACGAACTACAACGAGATCAGAGTTGTGATCCCGGACTACTACAAGACCATATCTGCATTCTCAAGAGCGAGCTCAGCGGTTGGCACAAACTACAATGGTGGAACAGCACCCATGGACGTGGACAACATTTGGAGGAAAGGAAGAAACTACAAAGGCAAAAGCAAACATGGAGGCAAAGGATCCTACAAAGGAAACAAAGGAAAAGGCAAGTACAGAAACAAAGGCCACTACAAAGGATTCGACAAAGGCAGCAAAGGAAACTACAACAAAGGAGGATACAACAAGAGCAAAGGAAAAGGCTACTCAGGATCCAAAGGATATGGATCAAGCAAAGGCTACAAAGGCCAAGGAAACTACAGCAAATCAAAAGGAAAAGGAAACAACAACTACACAACATGCCATCGATGTGGCAAGCCTGGCCACTGGGCACAAGACTGCAGAGTGCCAGTATGGCACATAGGAGAAGGAGAAGAACTACATCCACTAGAACAAGAACAAGCAGATCATGACAACAATGAAGAACTACCTCAGGATGTGAACGACACTTGGGACTGGTACTACGAAGGAGAAGAAGGACAACACGAGGTGAACTACATGGAGGAGAACTGGAACGACTACGACTATGACAACAGCTGGGATTGGAATGACAACAGCTATGATGACACAGCAAACTACATTGGAGGCATCAACGAATCACACCTCACCATTGGACACATCAGACAAGCAAACTCCCGACTACACAAGCACAAATCCAAATCACTACTTGGCAAGAGAACAACACACACAACATCATGGAACGACCACAGCAAGAGCTTTCAACAATTCCTACAAGAAGACAACACACAGCCACACTTTGACATAGCAGCAGCAAGACAACAACAAAGGAACAAGAAGATTGAGGACACTATCACACACTACATCATGTACTCCAACTTCAAGTCATACCACCACCTGTTGATCGACTCAGGAGCATCTACACATGTTTGCCCGAAGGACTACGCACCAGACCTACCGCTACGACCTTGTGGAGAATCGGTTCCACAACTCTACACGGTTACAAACAAGAAGATTCCTGTCTACGGCATCAAGTATGTTCCCTACAAGCAGGACAACTTCAGGATCATGATACCCTACTACGTTTGTGATGTGCAGTATCCAATCCTCAGTGCGTCAAGACTACTTGATAGAGGATATGGACTTGACTTCACTCCACGACACTGCACCATCACGCATGGACAACAACAAGCACACCTCCTAAGACACTCTGGACTTTTCTACCTACGAGCAGAGAAGATCGACATCCCTACAGGATTCGACATCTACCCAATGACTACAGACAATGGAAAATCCATTGCTGTGATTCAACCTACAGAGAAAACAGTACAACAACAAGAACAAATTGCACCACTGACCAAGGACTACGACAGATCCTTGGTGGAAACACTGACGACTGGAAACTTGATGGTGACTACGCCATCAGAGTACACAAACGACCACGCAAAGCATTATTCACACCACACAACAGCGGTTGCCCAATACCTGAAGGAGAACTAGATCATTGGCGACTAACCATCATCAACAGACAAGGGCAAGAGCAAGAACAACTACAAGAGAACCCAACACAACTTTCCAAGCAAGAGCTACAACGAAGACTAGAAGGTGACAACTGGACTGGAGAAACCAGATTCAGAAGAAAGATAACACCTACACGCAGAGCAACATCAAAGACCACACCAACAAGGCAGAGCTCACAACCACAACGGCTAATGGACACACCACCAACCAGATCAAACATCCAACTACGAGCACCACAAAAGATATGGAGACCTAAAGCAGCACCTTCTACAAATCTTGACACCACACAACCAAAGAAGACACTCCACAGACCACTCACAGCACAGGAAAACAACCAAAACTACTGGGAAAGACAAGGTGAATACTGGATAAGACACCACACAACACTTAGAACAACTCTATTCACTCCAACAGATGGACCAGGACATCCACCAATCAGCACACTTGAACATCACAGAACTACAATCACTCACAGCCACTTTGGAGAAGTTTCGCAACGCAAAGATGACTGGACAGTCATAGGCAACGCAGCACTACCATTTCAATGGAAAGGAACAACAAGGTTCACCGTGAAGAAAGACTACGAGTACATCCAGGATAACCACGACGAGGAACAACAACACGAGCATCATGAAGCACACAGAGCAATAGGACTACGACAACCGCAGCAGCCCACTCCACAACAGATAGCAGAACACAACTTGACACACCTACCATACAGAAATTGGTGTCCAATTTGCGTTCAAGGCAAAGGACGCCAGGACAACTACAAGAAACAACAATCACGACAACCCATCATCCAAGTGGATTTTGCCTACATCAAATCACAACAAGATCCGAAGACCGTACCAGTCTTAACAGCAGTTGATGTTACTACACAACTGTGCATGGCGGTATTGGTTCCGGACAAACCATCAATGATGGACTACATGATCAACAGCCTACAAGCATTCATCTTTAAATGCGGAAGAACACAAGGCATACTACAAAGCGACAACGAAGACACACTCAACGCGCTACTAAAAGCAACAGCATCTAAAGTCGGCTCAATGACTGTACGACATTCACCATCCTACAGCAGCAACAGTCAAGGAAGCGTTGAGCGACTACATAGAACACTTCTCGGACAAATCCGCGTCGTCAAAGCTCAGGTTGAAAGCAACTACAGCATGACGATGTCCACAAAGCACTGTCTACTACCTTGGATAGTACGACATGCAGCATGGACGGTAAATCGCTACGTCATTCACTCAGACGGCTACACAAGCTTTGAACGCCGCTGGGGAAGAAACTACGAGCGAGCAATCTGCGAATTTGGCGAGACACTACTTTACCTTCCACCACAACACAAGAAACTTCCAAAAGCAGACCTACGGATGCAGAAATGCATCTGGCTCGGAAAAGTTTCCGAAACCGGAGAAAACTACGTCGCAACGGAATCAGGCGTACAAAAGGTACGAACAGTACGGAGACTACAACCGGACTTCAAATACGACCTCGCACTGTTGAACAAAGTTTCCGGCACACCATGGGCACCACGACGGAACACCTACAACCCATCGTTCGCAACACTGTTGGATACGCAACTACAACCGTCAGAGAAAAGAAGGTCCACGCAAGATTTCGGACAACAAACGAACGCTACTGACGACATCGTTGCGGAACCCGCAACAAAACAACAACGCACTACACCACCTCCACGACTTCCGTCAACATCGACGTCAAGTTCACGACCACTACCGGATAGTCCGATGGCTACTTCACCAACCGGACGACAACATCCACCACTACCAGCACCACCTCGACAAGCACTACGACGTTGAACTCCGGAAGAAGTAATGCAACCAACTAAAGCACAGAAGACCTCAAAGGACACTACAATCAGGTCAACGGAGCAAGCAACCAAAGAACCACCACCACTACGACAGAAAATCAACGCAGTGACACTTCCCAACGGAAAATCCATCACACCCTACACAAACGACGACACCTCAGAAGACCAACCCATAATCTTCGACAACGAAGGTTACGACGAAACACAACTACTGGAAGGAATGAAACACGAGTCAAACCAAATGAAACTACATGACGTCTACGACGAAGTAGATGCGTCTACCGTCGACGACAACGTCATCAGAGAAGCGATACCTACAAGATGGGTACACAGAAAGAAAGGACCAGGAGTACGAAGCCGAATCGTCGCAAAAGGCTACACAGAGAAGATCGAGGACGAAGACTCCGTCTACGCCTCTACACCAATGTTCACGACACTCCGGACACTTCTCGCACTACAAATGTCACGACCAAACTGGATAGCGCGACTAGGTGACGTCTCTACAGCATTTCTACACGCACCCATCGCAAAAGACCACGACGGTAAACAACGTGACGTCTACCTTTGGCCACCTAAAGAACTTTGTCCACAACAGGACAAAATCTGGCGACTAAAGAAAGCCATGTATGGACTACGCAGTTCACCAAAAGCATGGCAGGACTACCTGGCTGAAGTGTTACAAAAGCTCAGCTTTGTAAGACTAAAGTCAGAACCTAACGTCTACACCAATGCGACTCGCGACTGCTACATCATGGTCTACGTGGATGACCTCTTGGTACTTGGTGACAAGACTGCAGTCGACTCCACCTTCGAGGCCGTCCAGAAGCAGGTCCTACTCAAGCACATCGGCTACCTCGAACCTGGCAAACCACAACAATTTCTTGGAAGAAATATCGACCACTTTGGCAACTACTGCAATCTTGGACTAAAGGACTCCTACATCGACAACATGATCGAGGAGTCTGGAATGAACAACTGCAACTCAGTGAACACTCCAGGAATTGCACACTACAAACCAACAATAGAAGATGAAGCACTACTTGACCACGAACAACACAAAAGGTACAGAAGGATTGTTGGCAAACTTCAATGGTTAGCATACACACGACCAGACATTGCATACTCCACAAAAGAACTAGCACGAGACCTCACAGCACCTACAGAACTTTCACAAAAGAGAGTCAAACATCTACTACGCTACTTGCACGGCACCAAGCACTACAAATTCACCATAGAACCAACAACAACACTCAGAGCAAACACCAACAACATCCTGGATCTCGACGTTCATGTCGATGCCGACTGGGCAGGATGCCCTACTACCAGGAAATCAACTTCAGGTTTCAACATCATCTTTTTAGGAACAACAGTTGCATTTGGCAGCAGAACACAAGCTACAATAGCACTCAGCTCAGCAGAGTCTGAACTCTACGCCATTTGCACAGGAGTTAATGAGGGACTACACCTCAGAAACTTCCTACTTGAAACCAACATTTGCAGCAAGCTAAACCTACGCATCCACACAGACTCCACAGCAGGCAAGAGCATTGCTACACGACAAGGCACCAGCAAACGAGCAAAACACATCGACCTTAAATTTCTCTACACACAAGACCTCATCAAGCACGACATCATCAGAATCCCCAAAATCAACACACTACACAACAGCTCAGACTTGTTCACAAAATACATCAGCAAAGAAACACTACAGAGGCTCATACAGAGCATAGGCATACGCGCTACGAACAACAACTGTTTCACAATTATTTCACATCAACCACAACAGTTTGTATATGGCCATATGTAACTACCTGCATGTAAGTAATAGTAACAGGAACTACAAGTCACAGTAATTGTACCACCAGTAATTTGCACTCACACGCTTTGGCGGCTTTTGGCGGCTTGAGACAACATTACATGTTGTTTTGTTTTACTACATTCCCGCATGTGTTTTTGTGAGCTACCATTTGGCTCACTACTTTGCCCCGTCTCACTTCGTTTGATTGATCGCACTACCAGCAATGTCTGGACCCATGGATGTGACTACGACCGCGCCTGAGACTACTGTGCCAGCACAGGAGATTGGCACTACTACACCTGACCGAGTTTCGACACCACCCAACCAACCTTCCACTACAGATGCCAGCAGCATGGTCTCTGTGGCACCTCCGCCACCTGAGGCCTACAATGCCCTCAACTACCACTTCAACCACCAACTACCAACCAATGCACCATTCTACAGGCCCGATGACATCCTGAACCACCTCACTACTGTCGAGTACAACAGTATCCACACTCCGACTGTGGATCAGGGACGAAACTACGCCGAGGTCTACGTGGGGCTGACTTTGGAGGAGTATCAACTACTCAGCCAACAACAGACTACACCAATGCCAGACCTCGACTACCAACTACCCATCCACAACCTGCCATCAGACCTACGAATGCCCCTCTACGATTCACTACCACTCAGCCTACGCTTTTCAGAAGCGTTCAACTTCTTTTACTACCACTTGACTTCACTACACCTCACCACATCGCACACCAACTCCATGGTCATCGTTCGACTTCATCTCCCTCAAGAAATTTTGCTACACTACATCAGCAGCGGCCACCTCATCAACTTTTCTCGTGACTACTTGAGTCACATGGTGTCAGTCATTGGTCAACATCACCTACCCACTCGGCAACTACCCCAACGACTTCACAGGATCAACTACGACATGAACCAGATCACCAATACCTTCAACCTGTCCAACAACTACATCTGGAACTACCACATGCCTCTTCACCTTCTTGAACTACTCAGCTACTACGACCAACCACAACAACTAGAGGATCACCACTACAAAGCAATCAACACCATCATGCACAAGAGTTCCACATACTACGGATTCACACTACTCACTGCCACAAATCTTCCCATGCAACACAAACTACTACTACACAAACTCCTCACTACATTTCAACAACCACTTCCACCTCCAGAGATCAACTACACTTGTCTTCGAGGAGGCCCTGACTTCCTTACTACTTTCACCACCAACCACTACGCCAGCCTTGACCACCGCATTGGTCAGCAACAAGGCTACAGAGTCCAGCATTGGACTAAGCACACCTAACTACAGGTGATGCTACATCAGTGAAGCAGCACCACAGCTTCACTACAACTTTGGACCTCCAGGTCCAAACTACATCGGGATGTATCTCATGAACTCCACTCAGTACCACTACTGAGGCCTGAACAGGAGAGCTACTGAGATCAGCCTGTACATACTACAGTTTCTTTTGATCTTTGAGAGTCAGTGGACTACAGCCAGCAGAGTTGTAGTTATACTACTTTCGATCCTTTTGCAGTCAAAACTACTTTGAGCCCTTTGCACTTTTTCCCCTTCCTGGATATGGTTGAAAAGACACTACAGGGTCTTTTAACCAAGGGGCCGTGTCAAATATCATGCTGTACTACTTGTCCCTTGTACATGCATGATGTACACTACTCGACCGCAGGCCTTGAGTCTACAAGCAAAAGAGCGCATGCTGGGAAAACTACATTTGTGTTTGTGACAGCATAAACAACACTTGCACTTGTAGTAAAGTAACGACGTATTTTAACGAAAGAGAGAGAGAGAGAGGGTGCGGGGGCCCAGAGAGTTTTCAAATTTGCCCCTTGTTTCAGCATCCATGTCTAATGTGTTCAGCCAAAAAAAAGAGAGCCACAAACAGTCACCCCCTTCTGCCCCCCCCCCCCCGCTCCTCGCTGAACGCCGTCATCACCGGCGGGGGCACCCGCAGCGCCTGGCCAGAAGTGAATTCCCCAAGCTTTCTTGGGGTCTGACCGCCAGCCGGACAATTGGGTGATACTGCGGATGGTTGCGAAATCCATTTCGCACCACGCAATGAAACCATGCTTGAAACCATGATTTGTTATGGTATTTACAGGAGAATCGAATCATTCCAGGGTTCTTAGGTGGTGCGAAATGGATTTTGTCCATCCACAGTAGCGACAAAACGGAAGGCGTCTGGTTTAAGTGGGGAACCCCTAGTCTTTTCTCTGAGTTTTGACACGTACTCTCGTGTTTGTGTGTGTGTGAGTGTGGTATAATAGTTGGCGGCAAAACAGAATGGTCGTGGTTTGCGGTTACTTGCCACTTTAATTTGGAGTGTGCCACATTTCAGCATGCCGCTTTGTGGACTTTGAAGATAAACCAAAAGCACCCATGGGAGCGGGGCCCCGACTACAACGCACACACACACACAAGCATGTTGTGGTTCACCACAGGCTTCCGAGCCCAGACTCATCCAAGCTTCACAATCGCACCCGCGCGTGAGTCCGTTGGACCTACTTTGGACGGACAAAACCCTGCACCAGTTGGGATGCTTCAAACCCTTCAACAAATGGGAGGGATAAACCACCTACCAAACGGTACAGGATTCCTCCGTCCACGTCCGCCATCGCGCATCCGCCGCCTGGGTGCGCCGCGTCACCAGGCCCAGCCAGAAGCGCAGCGCGTGCACGGCGCTGGCGGACAGCGCCGAGGCAGGTGAGGGCGCTGAGGGCTGAAGCCTCGGGCGTTGGATTCGTCTCACCACTAGGTCCTCCAGTAGAGGTTGGTTAGAATACCCGGGTGCCCGACTTTTTTTTCCTGTAGTCTATATTAGTAGGGGAACCCTCCCCAAGAAAGGAAAAAAGGGCACTACTGGATAACCTAGAAGACATTCTTCCAGCCATGCTGCCCGGCTGGGTGCTAAAGCTAAATGGGAGGTCTGGATGCATAAAAAAGAGCGGACATCCCGGTTTGGTCCCCTTAGGGCAAACAACAAGTATGGGCTATTCAGCACCCAGCATGGCACCTGACATACACCTTTCAGAGACACTGCTTATTTGTGCGCCTAGAAGCTGACCATCTGCACACCCCCACTCTTCCAAAAGGCCCCGAAACAGGGCTCCGGGCAGGGCATGAGATAGGCCAAGGGATCCCCATCCAACTCCCCCTCCGCTAAGTTTTAGCCCGGAACCCACCTAGGAACAAAGACACCAGATCCCGAGGAGCGCGCACATCTCCCCGCGCGACCGACCCACCGGGTGGGTTTTTGGGGGGCCGGGCGGTAGCACGAGGTCGGGCTTGAAGATGGAGGTGCCCTGGGAGATGAAGAGGCAGTTCACTTCCAGAGGTATTTGCACCTGCGGCCAAGTGAATCCAACGGCTGAAGTCTGGGAGCTCTGGACCAAAAAGACTCAGAAGCGAATTTAATGGCGAGATGGCCCTTTTTATGCTTGGGATCAACATCCAGCGGCTGAATTATTCAATAAGCCCATTGCGTTTTTGCTGGCGGGGTGGCCCCTTTCATAGTTGGGATTCTTTCACTTTCGTATGTAACACCCCCCTTGTTACATAGTAGCATGGGTTTATGAGTCTGAGTTGTTTTATTGGGGAGAAAGCCAAGGACCCGCGGGGTGCTGAGAACAATACCTCTCTGGGGTAGGGGCGTCCTTTGCAGGTACTCTTTGCCATTTCCATTTTCTTCCCAAGCCGTGCACGGGAAACAGCCTCGTAGCTGTTGAAGTCACAAACCAGGAGCTGGTCGCTCGCCAAGGCTTCGATGGCCTGCACATCCGGGATAGAGGCTCATTGGGTCGGTGGTGTTGACTTAAATAGGGGAGCCTATAGACATTATTTGCCCATGGGCCAAAATCCAAATCGTACCCCCCAAGTGAACATCCCAATGCCCAACCAAAAAATAGGTTCTAAAATGGGCGGCGAATTCACCCAATCCAACCAAAATGGGATCCCAATCGGACCGTTATGGCATCATTGGGCCTTCTTGTCCTCAAACCACTTTGGAGCTCTTGAAACTCATAGCCATGGTGGGCATAACTCCTCGGGGTCTTCTTTCTCTCTCTCTGGCTGAGTGAGGAGAGCAATATCAGATGTGCGATGCGATACTCATCACCGAAGCAGATGCTGCGCACAGACACAAACATAGACATAGACACACAACAATCCGCACTCAGTCCTCACTCTCATCCTAAAGTGTGAAATCTTTGGCACGGCAAACGAGGCCCCTGGACCTGGGCCCCTGGACATGGAGGCATCAGGACTTGCTTGCCACCATGGCATTGCGATCAAGGGTGACATTGCCAAGCGCAAACGCAACTGTGAGACCCACCAACATGCAAATGGAGCTTGCATTCGATCCTGCTTGGATATACAGTCTGTGCACGCAATAGCCGTCCAATGAGCGCAGGGGTTCCTAAGCGCTGGGCATACAAGAACACGCAAGACCTTCAGCCTAGATGTGCGCCGATCCAACTCCCAGGTACACTTCTCTGACTGAACCACCAAACCATGCAGCCTGAGGACTTAAATCTAACAAGCACTTTGAAGATAGAATGACGCCGCGTTCAGCTAGCTGCTCGCAGGTTTCTTTCCTCTTCGGGCGCCATCATTGAACATCTGGGACCATTTGGTGGACATCATTTCGGTAGGTGTGTATGTCCAACTTCATTCTGCCTGTCGCTTGGTAACCAACTGGCTCGTTTGCTGGTCGTTTTGCGGCAAAATGGGTCACCAATTCCTCCTCATCGATCCGTCCAACCAAAACCACGCCGTTGCTTGCCGCTGTGCGCTCTGCCTGTGTGGCTCTCACCCCGCGCTCGTCCAGATTTCCGGGCGTCATGCCGCACTCGTCCAGGACAAGCAGAGTGCCGGAGGCCAACTGCAGTTGCCCCGCTCGCAGGCGATTCGCATCGAAGTCCTGGGGACCAGTGCAAACTCATGTGTATGTATATATATATATATGTATACAATATATTATATATATATGGCTGTGGGTCAAAACCAATGGTATCCCATTTTGGTTGGTAGGTGAATTCACCACCCATGTTAGAACCTATTTTAGTGGGCATTGGGATGTTCACTGGGGGTACGGGCTTTTGACCCATGGCCATATATAATATACCCATTTTCACACAACATGGGTGTGCCTGCTTTTGGGGTACCATTTTTGTTGAGTTGATTTAAAAGGAAATCAAAAGGAATACCTGAACCAAAAACACCGTGCATGTATGTATGCACGTATGTATGTGAGCACGCAGGTATGTCTGCATCTTACCAAACAAAAACACCTGGGCATGGTCAAAATTAAACCACCAGGGGACTACAGGTTTTAGAACTTGCTTCCATTGACCACGGTTTCATTTACAAGGCTTGCCGTTGTCGTTGCAGTGGTTGTTGTTGTTGTTGCTGCTGCTGCTGCTGCTGCTGCTGCTGCTGTTGTGGTTGTGGTTGTGGTTATCGTCGCCCTCTCTCTCGCTCATTCCCTGCAAGAAAAAACCCGCCATGTGCTCACAGTATTAATCATTCCTGGTGCTTCCGATCCCCAGCACTTCTCTCGGCCCGCTGTTCCCCGTCATGTTACCACTGTCAACGTCAGCCCCGACTCCTGACTGTTGTAGCGCCAAAGCAGCCAAAACAAGGGACTCAACAAAGCATTGCCCAATTTCTGGCTGATTGTACAAAGAAGCCCCCCAAAAACCAAGAACTCATACCCCAGCCCAACCTCCAGACCAAAATCACCAGTCCTTCCAGGGCCGCCAGTTGCTCTGGCACAGCGTCTCCGCCGTCACCGGCAGACGCAGCACCCGTGGCACCAGCTGAGAGATCGCCTCCACCAGCGCTGCCACGGACACGCCGTCGCCGCCGGCGGTGCCCCAGCGGCTGATGTTCAGAGACCACCTGCAGGGCTCCAATTGGTTTCCCTTTCCAGCTGCCTTCGAAACGGTGGATGGACGAATTCCTGCACCAAATTCAAACCATGAGAAACCCATTGTTTTTGTTGGCATTTACGGGGGAATCAAATCATTCCAGGGTTTCCGAACCGTGGTGCGATTTCTGGATTCCGCAACCCTCCACTGTATTTGGGGCATCCGCAACGGCGACTCCTTTCCGCCTGCCCAGGGGCATGGAACCACTGTGCCCGTAGACGCGAGAGATCAGCAGCGCTAGAACCTGGGCTGCGGTGGACAGGAACAACTTACCAAAACGAGAAGGCCTTGCTGGGAAGGAAAAAACCATACTGTAGATGTTTTTGTCTGCTTAGTTAAGAAAGCAAAAAAAAAGAGATTGATCCCTGGTTGCAAGGCAAGCTGAGGAAAACCAGGCGTGTTTATATTTTAAAGAAAGCCAAAACAACAATTAAAAAAAAAAAAAACACGGCAAGCTAAGTTTGGCAATGAAGCATACTCTGCGGCCAGCGCGTCGTTCCCCAAGGCCTTGCAACGCAAAATGATTAGGCACCTGGGCAAGACTGGTCCAGTCCATCCAGAAATGTCCCTGGCAGTCTTGAAGGGACCTCCTTGTTCTTGGTGAAGAATGAAAACCGGAACTAAGCTGCTGGACTTTGATCCGGTGTCCCGATATCAGACCACTCTTGGAGGCAACCCCCCCGTATCAATAGGACTGGGTTAGTCCGGGGTCAACACTATCTGGTTGTGTGACTTGTCGCGCCGTGGGTATCAGAGGCTTGAAACCCAACTTTCACAACCATGTCATGGCTGGATTTCAAAGGAACAGCACAAGAAAACCAACCACCTGGATGGGGTTCCAGTTTCTGAGAAGCACAAGACAAGTCGTAACATGACCTGATCCATACTCTAGCAGTAGCCTGGGCAGATCCAGGGGCCAACGAATCGTTATGGCCGTATGGCCTACAATAGCCCCTCCAAACACCTTGTATTCAAACCCCTGCACCCCCACTTCCTGAGTGGGTGGGCCAAAACAAATTATGAACTTGTTGTACACCAGCAAAGTGGGCTTGCCAAACGTTTAAAGTCCGAAACGGAACTCAGGAAGTGAGGAGGCAAGGAAGCGACCGCTGTCAAAACCCCCAGCCTAGGTCCTCCAGCAGAGAGGCTGGAATAAGGGTACCCGATTTTTTTCCTGTAGCCTATTTTAGTAGGGGAACCCTCCCCCAACAAAAAGGGTAAAAGGGTACTACTTAAAGGGGCAGGGTACTTGGAAAGTAGGTAACCATCTCTTAGGTTATAACCAGGTTTTCTAACCACTTACTAGGTAATTACCCTGCCTCTTTAAGTACTGGGTGACCTAGCAGCCCCTCCCTCCCGGACGCCTTGCTCAGCGCCTCGTGGGCGTTTTGCCGCGCGATCTGCACGGCTCCGAAGGGCAGGCGCCGTTGGAAGGCGGAAGCGAGGCGCTCCTCTGAAAGCCACCTAAACCAAATGGCCGGCCCCAAGATTTTTCCCATGTTGGTCCATTGTTAGTAAAGGTCTCCAAAGCTCGACCTTCTATTTCCAGGTCCATTGGGCAAGTGAGAAATCAACTAAAAGCCCAAGGGACATGGAAAACACAGCTGAAACTGACCTATATAGAGGAAACGAAGAGCAAATGTAGGGTTGTCAGGGGCAAGACTGACATGTAGAGATCGAACACATCGCCGGGGAGCAAACCGCCGGAAGGGAGAAAACGCTGCGGAGCAACCAGCCGGGAGCAAAGGCTCTGACCCTCCCTCCCAACGGAACCGAAGGTAAGGGGAGTGGGAGTAAGTGGACCAGTGCGCCAGTTGTCTCCAACGCGTCAAGCACGGGACCCGCCCAGTTGCCGAGAGTCGTAGTAACGTTTGCGCCCAGCGAACAAAAGAGCCGGTCCATCGTGGGAGAAGTGAAGGCATCCCTGCCATAAAAAATCATAACCATCCGGACGCATTTGAGGAAATGCCGGCTCGGCTTGAGAACATGCCTAGCAAACCGTCGGGGTCGTGTCCTGACAGATCTCACGTACGTCACTTCTCTGATTTGAGAAGCGCCCAAAACTGCCCAAGACCAGTTGACTCTTGTCTCTATCATCTTGCTGTTGCGCAGTGAAGGGGGGAATGACTCTTATCAGCGCTCCACTTTTTGACTACCCGAAGATAGACGTAAACCCAAGGGTTCCCCTTTTGGGGGTACTGAACCATCCCTGGGTTAATGTCGTTCATTCTCAGAGAGCCCGGGAGTGGCCACGGGCCAACCCAAGTCTAGCGGTTGAAACAACCTTTTAAGTTCCGGGGACCAAAGCTCGGGTGCTGCAAAACCATTTAAACATCTAGTTTAAACTTTCGGTGTTTCTCAGGACCAGGGTCCGGTGTGTAGAAAGAAATCTTTAACTTCACAGCGACCAGTTTAAACCAATTTCTCCGAAACATACCGGCTTGTTGCTTTACTGCGGGAACCCTCTTGGCGGACACGCTTGGGGAGAGCTTCCATGTGGGACCCTTTTCCATTCTCTGCCCAAGGGGCTGGGGGCTGAATGCCAGCATGGGGTGATAGAAGGGCAGTTTTCGGATCACCAGGCCGTGCAGTCGGTAGCAAGGGGACTCCAACCTCGCGGAGACGTATGTGGGGGTTGATCAAAAGGTGATACATTGCATGACCCATTGGGGACAACCGCTAAAAAGATGATCTTTCCCATTACATGGAAAAAGTTACGCATGGTCAGTTGGGAGCAGGAAAGCTGATCAACCTCCCTGTGTCAAAATAGGAGCCCAAAACAGGGGGGTTCACTCAAACTCAAACATCGCAACAGGTGAGTTTGTGACGCACACGGTGGATGCCCAAAACTTCGCAAGAAAGCCAGGCAAATCATGGTAAATCAGTGGGTTTCCCTGTTTCAGTACTTGGTTGACGTTGGAAGGGGAGCAAAACTTTAATTTTTAGCAGTTAAGTGGTTGGATTTCAACCACTCAACCGCATCAGGTCAAAAATGGGAAAAATGTAAATCCCAACAACAACCATGTAGCTTACTTGCAATATCTGAGGCATCCACGCGACCTTGGCATTCACAAGGGTGCCTGGGGGAACCCGCTCGGAACCAGCCGCCGCGTTTCTCTGAATTACTCTCCAACCTCTGGGGCTGACTTCGGAAGGCGAGTGAGCAGCGCTTTGGGCGAAAGCCAGGTATTCGAAGTCAAAGAGGGAGGGAGAGGGAAAGAGAAGGGAGGAAAAGACAAGGAGGAGAGAGGGACAGAGAGAGAAGCAGATGAGAAATAAAAAAGAACGAGAAAGAGGAGACAAGGAGGTAGAAATAGAAAGGGGGAGAGAGAGAAAACATGAGAAAACTGGAAAACAGACCACATATTGATCGTGAGGCTTGAAATGAGAAGGACCACTAGGGGAGTAGCAATATGGCTGCGCAAGGTTCACAAAAATACTATGCAAAGACGCTCATCTGTCCGACAAGCACCTCGTTTCCAACGACCAACAAGTGTCTTACAACGCACCAAAGCGAGTGGTCCACACATGCACAAACTCAGGTGGCGAGCTACCGATTGAACACTCAGTCTAACCCCATTGTGGGATTCTACAAATCAGCCATCAAACAAATAAATGCAGACTTGATCTAGTTAAGATAAGACCCAACCCGTTGTCCGAATGGTTCCTGGAACTTCTTGTAGCGCAGCAAATGCTAGAAAGCATGAGAGGGAACATCTGACAAGCCTCTGTTTTCTCACCTTGGGCTAGCTGACTGCTGAATGTCCTCCGGGGATCGGCGTGGTCGATGTGCAGAAACTGGAGTAGTTTGCAACTCTTCGCGGCAGTTGCGTTGAGAACGACCCTTTGCGCTGAGAACGGGGCACGCAACAAACTAGACCATGCAGTTGCGCAGCGAGCTTGTGCAGAGAAGCCTGCACAGAGCAATTGCAAAAAAATAACTTGCACCCAGAGCTCGCCCAGAGAGCTTGTATCGATAACTTGCAGAGAAACGTGCATCGAGAAGTTGGGTAGACAGACTTGAGCAGATATTGTTGAGCCGAGAACTTGCGCAAAGAGAAACTTGCGCAGAGAACTTGCACAGACAGCTCGCGCAGAGACACTTGCCCTCAGAGCACATGCGGAGAAAGGCATGTGCAGAGAAATTTAAGCCGAGAACTAGAGGAACTTGCGCAGAGAACTCGCGCAGAGAAGCTCGAACGGAGATCTTGCGCAAAGCAACGTGCAGAGTGAACTTGCGCAGAGACTACTAGCGCAGAGAACATGCGTCGCTCACTATATGTTCTGCCTTTGGGCCACCCGTTCTTCTAGTTTCTCCGTGGTTTCCCTGTAATCCCTTCCATGAAATCCAGCCGAGTCCAAAGACAAGTCTCGGATCGTGACAAAGCACACCCAGGATCTCCACCGTATCGCATACTTTGAGCAGCTCTTCCTGGCACGTTCCGGCGAAGAACGCTAAGTCGGATAGGGCCGGTCATTAATGGCTCTTACCGCTTGCTCTTTCTGGCTTCCAGCATCCAAATTCACTGTCCCTGTTTATGCTGCTTTGTCTTGATTGGTCCCTCAGCAGTGCGCCATGGTGCTCCTGAGAATGTGGACCTGGCAAGCAGTGTTAACGCTGCACACAATGACAGGTGCTGGGCCTGTCTTACGGTTGGCTCCTTTGCCAGTGGAATGGGCTGGCTGGTGGACCGCCTCAGAGCCATGATTTCGCCATTCAAGTCTGCCCCTGATTTAGCGGGAAACGGAGGAAAGGTCCCCACCAACTTTGATCACAATTCACAAGTGGCGTTGTTCATCATTCCGCACAACTCCAGGATGCCCCTTCTGAGCCAATGATGCTTTGGTGCGCCTCTGTCTTTGGACTTGGACGAAACCGCGTCAATTCATCAGCTTGGAAGGCGCAGCGGGCATGCGCTGTCAGCTGTATCATGAGCAAGCTGAGACAAGTTGGAACCCTCCGCACGGTCTGCCTGTACACCCCGTTTTCGGAAAATCAGCATGCGTCCCCTGAAAAAACAACTGCAAAAACAGTGAGTCCATTATTTCACCACCGAACACGGAAGAGACAAAAGGTATGCCCTGATCTTCCTTGGCAGGGGAGGTTACATGATCATTTGACCATCTGGTCTGCGCAATGTTAAGCTTCAATCATGTAAATGTGATTTCACATGTTGCTGGACTTCAGTGTGTGTGTGTGTGTGTCTGTGTGTCTGTGTGTCTGTGTGTCTGTGTGTCTGTGTGTCTGTGTGTCTGTGTGTCTGTGTGTCTGTGTGTCTGCGTATCTGGGTGTCTGTGTGTCTGCGTATCTGGGTGTCTGGGTGTCTGTGTGTGGCTGCGTGTCTGCGTGTCTGCGTGCGTGTCTGCGTGTCTCTGCGTGTCTGTTTGTCTGTGTGTATGCGTGTCTGTGTCTGTGTGTCTGTGTGTGTGTGTCTGTGTGTTTGTGTGTCTGTTTGTCTGTGTGTGTGTGTCTGTGTGTGTGTGTGTCTGTGTGTCTGTGTGTCTGTGTGTCTATGTGTCTCTGTGTCTGTGTGTCTGTGTGTCTGTATGTCTGTGTGTGTGTCTGTGTGTGTGTGTGTGTGTCTGTGTGTCTGTGTGTCTGTGTGTGTGTGTGTCTGTGTCTGTGTGTGTGTGTGTGCGTGTCTGTATTGACGTGTGTGTGTGTGTGTCAAAGTGTGTGTGTGTGTGTCAAAGTGTGTGTGTGTGTGTGTGTGTGTTTTTTTTTATGTGTGTGGTGTGTGCGTGTTGTCTCTGTGTGTGTGCGTGGTGTGCGTGGTGTGCGTGTGCTTTGTGCGCGTGCATGACAAGAAACATAATTGTCTCAATCACATATGTATATATATATATATTATATACACATGTACATATGTACATATATATGCACACATTCATGCATACACACGATTGCACATGAGTCCATGACCCGCTCCTGCGTCAAAGGCTGCATGAGGGAATCCATTACACCACTTCAGCTCTTTGCAGCCAGGGGTCGTGATCATCATAGAGCTTCACTACGCAGGCGACGCCTTTGTCCTCCTCCCAAGCGGATCCGATGCCGGATGGCGTGTGACTGGGTTTCTCACAATAGGATTTGGTCACGAATGGTCGGGTTGCTTTGAGTTCCCTGAAAATGCAAACTACAAGGAGGTTCACCACTTTCAACGAGTCCCGACTTGTGAATAACAGCCCAACACAAGAGTCATTGGCAAACAACAAGCGCTTGCACAAATAAATTAATGGAAGCCGAAACAAATCCCTAATCAGGAATACAAAGCTGTAGAACCAACACTGAAAATCCACGCTGTGAATGATTCAGTCCACGAAACGATAATGCAACAAGGTGACCTGGCAGGTCATGGGAGCCAGTCAAACGCTCTTTTAATTACTGGGAACACATGTCATGTGTTGACAAAGTCAACTTCGGATGAATCAAGAAAACCACACAATTCCGAGAAATTCCCGACAAATGAGCTATGCAAAAAGGGGAACCACCCCTGAAAGTATGGTTGTCCAAATGAATCCGAGTTTGACATCATGTGCAAGGTTTGCTTCTGGCAGGGCGTAGGCCTAATTATTCCAATCAATTTCTGCTAGTTGCTTGTCTCCTGAAGAACCCGATAGCGCGAACGAAAGAAAGGAAAGCACGCTTGTGCCCATCACTGCTTGCTGCGCACACATCCAATGACGCGGAAATTCTCCAAAGCCACAGACCGTCTTAAGTAAGCTATTGTATTTTGACCCAACAAGTGTCATAGCGCACGTGCACCACTTTAAACATATAATTAGTGTGTGTACAAGTAAAGCATTGTCCTGTCAGGGTGTTCAAGATTTGTAAATACACCATGCTTCGCATGTGTGCACACTGACATGTGCAGATACTTAAACAACCGTTGCAAGCTTGGCTACGCAGCATGTGTTGCTAGAATCACTATGCAGTTGCCATTCTGCCATATAGCCATACGCATTTTGCCAACTAGCTATTCAGCTGGCTAGCTTGACAATCCACTATATAGGTAGCGGTTGACCATTCAAAAAGTAGCTGGCTACGAGACGAGGCACGCCACAATTCGGTTGGCCATGTCTCTTGACCATGAACCATCGCCCTCATTCTTGACACAAACCTGACCGGCAAGAATGAACTGGTTACAATGGAAAATACAAGATTGAGCATAAAGGCCAGTTAAGCCTGAAGACACCGTTGATTTCATATGGGCGTTTCTCAAAGTGTATGTGTGTAAATATATTTATGTATACATATATATATATATATATTGTAGACACCTTTTCACAGGCTCCCCTCTACAACCATCCAAATGGTCCGCCATTTGTTTTGCCTAGTTCAAGTTTGATGAAAACCCAAATGGGTTCCCCTCTTCTGCCGTCCAAAAAGAGGTCCAACCCTTCGATTTGCTTTTTCGCCGCCCCCCTGAAAAACAAATCAATCCAGTATATTGTGAAAAAGTCACTTTAAAGCCAACATGGGAAAATCAAAAAGCTATAATTTCAGCAAATGGAAGAATCCCATTCGGCTCCTCCCAGGGCAGTGGGAAGTTCCGACTCCCGTGCTTTGGGCGCTTGGCTTGTGGAGACTCCTCGCTGGAGTCCTAGCCGAGGGAGTGCCGCGTGTCTTATTTGCGCTGGTACTGTGGATGGTTGCGAAATCCATCTTGCACCACCGTTCAGAAACCCTGGCTTCTGCTGATTCGCCTGTGAATACTAACAAAAAACGGTTTCACATGGTTTCAAATGCTGCGAAATGGATTTTGTCCACCCACAGTATGGATGGAGAACATCATCGTACCAGTTGAGATTGGATAAAACCCGCAGGAGTCTGTCCATCCACAGTTTGGCGGGGGGTCCTTGGTTTGGTTGAAGGCAATCCAAAGGAAACCAACCCATCTTTGGGTTCCCAATTTTGAGAAAGACGCATACATATGACTTCCTTGAACCCCAAGCTTGTGGGTTTATGGGAATGGCATAATCCAAAGCTGAGCTAGATGTCAAGTGTCGGAATATTTCAGCGTTCCCCAAGCGACTACCTAAGTGGCACTGTATGTCAGCTGCAACTTTGCCTGGCAACTTGCAACACAACCTATGGCTACTGAAAAACTTGTATTGGGCTTTTGTCCATTTCGAGCAGCGTCGGCTGATTGGGATGAAAACAACTAAAAGTACCTGCATCGGTAAAAGCTCGGAAGGCCATATGTTGTCAGCAAATGGTGTCAACAACATTGTCGACCTGATCCACTGTGAAACTTGATCTTGGACGTCTAGCAGAAAAACCGAACCGATTGGCTGACCGAAAGGATCTTAATGAAACCCGAAAACAGCCAGAGGGCAAGTGCTTAGATCTGATTCGCGTTTTTTTGGTTTTTTGCTGTTGTTTGTTCTTTGGAGGTTCTGTTTTTGTTGCTTCACCCGTGTAGCAAACAAATCAAGTGGTGCATGGTTTTGTCCAGCCACCGTTTGATTTGCAAACCACAAAAAAGGGAACATCATGGGAGAGCTCATCTGTCTTGGGCGAGCTCAGGACCTGGGTGAGTCTGAAAAAGGGAGTTGGACTCCGAGCGTGTGTGGGTTTCCCTTCGGATCTGACATGTATCTGAAACACACCCCAAAGGATACCATGGTTTTCATTATTGTGTGCCCACCAACTACTTTGTCAGGGTGTTGCCATTGGTAACCTCCATCGAGTTGCGTATGTCAAATTAGGTCAGTCCCAACATGAGTGGCTTGCCTCTTGGCCTCCCATTAAACCGACCGAAACAGTGTCCTCAACCAAACTGGACTATGGACTGGAAAGAGTTGCGCTCCCCAAATCGGAGACAAACCTTACCTGTAAGTCCTTCCCCGAACTAAACTGTCGTCCCCCCAAACCACTGCTGTTGGGACAAGCGTTGGACATGGGACAAAAGAAATAGTTGGGGGATGCTGGATGTCCCTTGGATTTCTTTTCTTTTTCCCCAACAGCGGAAACTTTGGGGTCTCAGCCCAGATAGGCTCCGGGGTGGTCCGGGGCGGCCCTGAGGTAAGGTTCCACCAGGGTTCCACATACTGTTGGGGATATCACCTGAGCTTATCTTGGCCCCCTTGTTATACGCTACAAGTACAGTACCCTTTTCGGGGAAGCGACACCGGGACCGGGACCCGAAACCGTCTTTTCGGGGGTTCTCCTTGAGCCTCGCCCAAGAGCTCTCCGCCGGCAAGGGCACGCAGTAATAGGCGCCCCGGGTGCCTGGAAGAGGACAAGTGGTCAGACGTTGGATGGGTGTCCCGTTTTTAGAGAATGCCCCACCCCCCCCCAACAAATATGCGACTTGTCCTGTGGGTGTTCCTTTAAACAACATAAAACCACCCAAAAAAGTAGCCTCGAACAAGGACACACCTGAAGTTGAAACTACGATTGTTGAATTGGAGAGCGTGTTGAACTGCTTGTTCTTAAACACCAATTGTTAAAACAACCTTTTGTTGGCGTCCCAAAGGGTACCCTTCGACATTCAACGCGAGGAACCAAATTGCTGTATTGTCTAGGATGGTCCCTCCCATCCTGGCGAGTTCTGAGCATGTTTCAAAATAGAACCAATTGGCTTCCTTCTGGTTTCCAAAAACCAGAAGGAAAACAAACGAGCCAACCAACCAACCAACCAACCAACTAACCAACCAACCAACCAGTCAACCTGTTGGTTCTCCTGTTGCTTTTCCAAACAAAACCTACCAAACCTACCTGGCAGCCTGCAACAAACCCACCAAACCCACCAAACCAATTAAACAAATCCCACAAAACTACCTGGCACCCTGGAAAAACCCACCAAACCCACCAAGCAAATCCCACCAAACCTACCAAACAAAACCCACCAAACCTACCAATCAAAGCCCACCAAACCTACCTGGCGCCCTGGAACAAACCCACCAAACCCACCAAACCAATTAAGCAAAACCCACCAAACCTACCTGGCACCCTGGAACAAACCCACCAAACGCACCAAACAAAACCCACCAAACCAATTAAACGAAACCCACCAAACCTACCTGGGACCCTGCAACAAACCCACCAAACCCACCAAACAAAGCCCACCAAACAAAACCCAAACCTACCAAACAAAACCCACCAAGCCAAACCTACCAAACACTAGAGGACGATTGGCCCGAAAGCATTTTTCCACAGGTGCTCATCCAGCTGCGGAGACACCTTTTTACATCGCTGCGGCGAGCGTGTCTGCGCGCGGCGATGCTCAGTGTGTATGGTCACATGAGAGCTCCATCTCATCATCCTACTTTCCTCTCGAACTGCACCGCGCGATTTCTCACGAAAGTGGTCTGCGCAAGCTGCATTGTTCCAGGCTGCTGCGCGCAAGTTGCTCTCTGCAAGCTGCTGCGCGCAAGTGCTCTGTGCAAGTTGCTCTGCGCAAGTGCTCTGAGCAAGTTGCTCTGCGCAAGTGCTCTGCGCCAGTTGCTGCTTTGCGCATGTGCTCTGCGCAAGTTGGTCTGTGCAAGTTGCTCTGCGCCTGCTCTGTGCAAGTTGCTCTGCGCAAGTGCTCTGAGCAAGTTGCTCTGCGCAAGGGCTCTGCGCCAGTTGCTCCGTGCAAGCGCTTTGCGCATGTGCTCTGTGCAAGTTGATCTGTGCAAGTTGCTCTGCGCAAGTGCTTTGTGCAATTGCGCTGTGCAAGTTGCTCTGCGCAAGTTGCTCTGCGCAAGTGACTCTGCGCAAGTTGCTCTGCGCAAGTGCTGCCGGAGCTGCGGGGGTGTGCTCCGCGTACTACGTTTGTACTTAAAAAATTGCGATTCTCCAGCCGGAGCTGCGGGGGTGTGCTCCGCGTACTACGTTTGTACTTAAAAGTTGCGATTTCCAGCCTGAGCTGCGGGAGCACGCTCCGCATACTACGTCTGTACTTAAAAATTGCGATTTTCCACCCGGAGCTGCAGGAGCACGCTCCGCGTACTACGTTTGTACGCACCGCAGAAATCGTAAAAAGTCCGCAGTTTTTGAACCTCGACCACGCTAATCTCCGCAGAGGGTCGCGCGCGCATGCTAAAAATCGTAAAAAGTCCTCAGTTTTTGAACCTCGACCACGCGAATCTCCGCAGAGAGTCGCGCGCGCACCGCAGAAATCGTAAAAAGTCCTCAGTTTTTGAACCTCGACCACGCGAATCTCCGCAGAGGGTCGCAATCCCGAGCGACGATCAAACTCCCGCCCCGGCGCCTTAGAAACCTAAACTAACTTACATAGCTGCTAACGCCGAAGCTCTAAGCTCTACCTAACCTTGGCTCTATGTAACTTGGCTCTATGTAACTTGGCTCTATGTAACTTGGCTCTATGTAACTTGGCGCTATGTAACTTGGCTCTATGTAACTTGGCTCTATGTAACTTGTCCAAGGGCTCCGCACGGAAGAACCCTTCGCGATGCTTTCGGGAAAAACCCACCAAACCTACGTGGCACCCTGGAACAAACCCACCAAACCCACCAAACCCACCAAACAAAACCCGCCAAACAAAACCCAAACCTACCAAACAAAACCCACCAAACCTACCAAACAAAGCCCACCAAACCTACCCGGCACCCTGGAACAAACCCACCAAACCCACCAAACAAAACCCGCTAAACAAAACCCAAACCTACCAAACAAAACCCACCAAACCTACCAAACAAAGCCCACCAAACCTACCTGGCACCCTGGAACAAACCCACCAAACCCACCAAACAAAACCCACCAAACAAAACCCAAACCTACCAAACAAAACCCACCAAACCTACCAAACAAAGCCCACCAAACCTACCTGGCGCCCTGGAACAAACCCACCAAACCTACCAAACAAAACCCAAACCTACCAAACGAAACTTACCAAACCTCACCCTGGAACAGAAACCTACCTGGGACCACCACACGGCCACGTACGTTGCGGCCTAGGCCACGGCGACCCAGGTCTCGGAGCACCTTGCCCTCCTGGCGTAAGAAAACCGACGACGACTCACCCAAGGGAAACGGGTGTGGCTCAAGATCAAAGCAGGGGCAAACCGCAGGTGTTGGTCCATGTCTCCACTTCCTTGGGCTCCATTTCGGTTCCTTTTTTTTTTTTTGAGCCACAGCCATATACTTGGTTTGAAATCGGCAGGGAATGTGTTGGAATGGTCCATATAAACCATCCAACTGGTGGTGTCCCTTAAGGGGGATAGGCAAGGAATGAGAAATGGAACGACCCCCAAGAAAAACCATCCAACTGGAGGTTTCCTCGAAGGGGACCCCAAAACGGTCAGTTCCATTTCTCGTTATCTGCTTATCGCAGCAAGAATATGGGAGCCCAACCTTTTAGTGGCCATGCGGAATAAAGGACTCGCGTTTTATTTGGCGGCTGTTTCTTTAAGGAAAACCCCCTGCATGCCAAGGCAAGTTACTCTGATTCATGCATGAAAGAACACCTCCAAACATCACCTGCTTCGAACCGGGATCCTCGGAATGAGCTGCAGCGTGAAGTGCTGGATGGCAACAAGAGGCCCTGCGCCGCTCCATGGAAATTCTTCTCCCCCCCTCCACCCACCCAGCCAGCCGCCAAACCCCCACCCCTGCCCCCCCCCCGGCCCCGACTCCTGGCAGCTGCAGACCTCGCGGTACTTGGTTGTCACCAGCCGGCTGCCGCTTGCGCCGCCTTCGCCGCTTTCGCCCTCCGTCTCCAGCAGATGTGTGGCGTACCACTCGGGCTCGAAGACGTCCTGGACCATGCACCTGGCAGGGTGAAGCTTGTTTGAGGGTTTCAAACGGAAACAAAAAAGGACACCATCCTTCTAATTTGACCCTAGTTGGGATGGATTAAGCCGTAGGAATATTGGGATAAACCATCTACTGGTGTAGGACTTTTGTCCAGTCACAGTAGAGAATTGCTTACTTGAAGGGAACCCTAAGAAACCCGAAATGGGCAAAGGGTCCCCGCACGCTTGCGCCCACCCCCATTCTGGCTGGTTCTCAGAAAGTTGGGGCTTTGGGAATGAATCGTAAGGGGATTTTGTGGGAAAGCGGTCGGATGGTTGGTGTCATTCCAAACAAAAATCACCTGTCAGAGCCGCTTCCGACTCGCGTTGTTTTTGTCCCGAAACGATTCGCTGGCAGTCAAAGACCTGGGAACCCAAAGCTTGCAAGGCACAAAGGGCCCGCTCTTAGGACTGAGAGGATCTCCTTGGGTGAACACAAACTTGGACCTCTGTTCGGACAATGAACCCTCTTCCAATGGGTCCAGCCCTTTTTCCACTGTGTACTCCCTGTACAACGGGCGCGATCTCAAGCTCGACCCCGGGAAGCTTTTTGCACTGTCAACCAACGAGTCGGCTCAACCCGGGACCCCCCCGCCGGGACCCCCCCGCCGGGACCCGGCGCGCCTGTACCGCACCAGCGAAAGCTGCGGGGTTTCCGGCGCCTCGTTCAGGCAAGGCACCTTCTCGAAGTTTTCCTGGTGCAACTGCCCTGTGCTTTTGGAGCTACCCTCTTCAGCACCAAGGGGAAAAACAAACTCCAGTTTAGGGGTCCTACTATTTTGGAACCCGGGGTCTGATTTGTTCGGTATGGGAGGGAAAAAGCAACACCATTGTTTTAAGGACAGCCGAAGCAAAAAGGAAGATTATGCCACTTTCGTCTCACCAATGGCTCTAAGAAAATCCTTGGCAGGTCCATGATTGGGACACTATGTTTTAGGGGACCCTGCATTTCCAACCAAACCTAGAATTTTCGACCATGACGTTGTTTTGCTTTGTTTTTTGCATTTATGTTTTCTTTGGGCCCAAGTTTAACTTTAGTGGGTTAATTGGACATCCAACCACTAAACACTAAAAGGCTAAAAGGCTAAGGAACCGGATGGCTGGCTTCGCCACCAAGAGTCCTCATCTTCCAGCTCCAGGGCTCGGATGAAGTGCGCCTTCTCCCGCCACTCCCGCGGCGGGCGGGAGTTGGAGTCGTTGGCATCCGAGAAGGGCGAGAAGAGCTCGTCAATCACTCCCAAAGGATTTGAGACTTCTCGCATGGCTCTAGAAAAGAGCAGGGTTGAGGGAAATTACCACTTCTTTTTGCAAGAAAGAGGGAAGCCCCAAAAAAAGACTAAGGAAACATAGGGACATAGGGGGGAGATTCCCTTGTACAGCAGTGGGGATAGCCCCTTCCCACAACCCCGCTCTAGAGGGGTCCCTGATTTCCCCCGAACATATTGTCAAAGGAAGCTCACGCAAACAATGGAGGACCTAACGGTGATGTGTTACACAGGGGAAATCTAGGGACCCCTGAACCATGGCTGGTCTCAAGTCAAGCGAACTTGGGTAAGGGAGCTGCTTGGCATGTCTGGCTCAATGTGTGAGTGGAACTCGTGTCGGACAACCGGTAAATGAGGGGCTACTCTTTGCTACATGAAGCAACTCAACCAAACAGCCGATCAGCATTTTATCTTTCTGGACATTCGCTGTGACATTCAACACCAGCCATGGCATTACTGCCAGTCAAACCCTGCGACTGTGCAGTCTCTGCCTAAGCCCTCTGCAGAAAGTTGAATGGCGGCGATTTCCAGCATCAAGCGCGAACCTTCAACTTTCGTCAAGATTTAGACAGCAAACATCATGTTCATCCTGCCATGACCATGTCCAACGAAAGCCAACAATAATAATTCAGTGATCTTGGTACTGCTGGGCAATCCTCCATAACCCCTGCGGGAAACGACTCAGGGCACCCCTTTCGCACCGGGCAAGGATCGAGAACCAAAGATGTCACCATCGACCGTCCTTTCACATAAGAAAAGGGCTCACTACCTCACTATTTAAGGGTCAGCTACCAGAAGCAAAGTGCCAACTTTGGGATTCAATTGCCTTTCTGATGGCTTCTGGCTTCTGAGCCTGCCATACTGGAAAGTTGGACGACTCTGAGGACTTGCTCTGGGGGTATACAGCTGAACTTGGAACCCAAACTCGGACACCACATCTGCCATCCAATTTCCGTCAGTTCCCTTGATTTTTTGGAGAGCCTGACTCATCCTCCAAGCCTTGCACGCCAAGTCCTTTTCCAAGCAGCTCTTCTAACCCTTTCGCTCCAGTGACGCTTGGAGTGCAGCATCTCCGCTTGGCTTCTTTGGACTTCCGGCATTTTCGAAAATTGGAGACCCTCGCAATGGGACTTTGGCCCACGTAATCCTTTGTTTGGGCGTTGGCCCTATGAAGGTTCCATCGTCTGCACTGGGCCAAACTTGGGCCCAAACGATGCTTGCCAGCACGGGAACTGAACAAGGCCTTCCTTACAGGCATCAACATTGGCAAGCTTCAGGACTGGGTTCAGGGTTTAAAACAAAACAACTCCCCGGATCTAATTGATAGTTTGAACTTGAAGTATTTGATGTTGAACGGATGGACGGATGGATATGGATGGGTGATCTTCGGTGTGAACCGGATGAAGCCGGACAGACGTCCGCCATCTGTCAACAAGGCCCATGCCGCTGCAGGAGGTTGGCAAACTTCCCCGCAGTGTCGGCGACCTCATTTGGCCGCTTGGGGAAAAAACAAGTCACACCAAACTTGATTTGTCTTCGTGTGATAAACTCGTTGTCCACGTCTCACTTCCCGAGTGGCCAAAAAAAAGGAACCACGCTTCTTGTCTAAGAGTCTAAGCCACAAAATTGCTCTTCCCAAAGAGCTTCAAGTCCATACACTGGTGGTTTACCTGGTTGTTTGACATAGTTGCTCGTTTACCTATTCTGCCCTGTTAGGTGGGAACTCTTCGTTCAAGGGCGTATCCCTGTGATGGTTATAACCGACCGTTAGGGGTGAACGTTCAAAGAAAGACGCCCGCATTATTAAAAGGAACCACAGTTACCTTCTTGAAAGGAAACCACAAGTGAGCAGCTCCCAAACGCCTTCTTGCCAAAGGCATTGAAGATACGATTGGCCGGTCCCTTTATTTTCTGGCTCTGCTTGCAAATTCTGGCTTTCAGAAGGCCAATGAAGGATCTGGAAAGCATATATGTATAATATATATATATATATGTATATATATATATTTATATGGTCCCGTGTCCCGTGTTGCTACCCCCCCCCCCCCCCCCATATGGTATGGGTCCCCCAGGACCCCCCGCCCCCCCCCCGGCCCGAGACCCCGAGCCCCCGGATCCTGTCACCTACGGTCCCACCCCCACCCCGACCCCCTGAACTCGCACCCCGACACCCGGCACCCCCACCCCCAGGACAAGCCAACCCGCAACCAACCACAAACCAACCCTAAACTAACCCTAAACGAACCCTAAATACCCCCTAAACCAAACCCTAAACCGTAGACCTCTAAACCTAAACCAACCCTAAATCAACATAAACCAACCGTCAACTAACCCTAAACCAACCCTAAACTAACCCCAAATACACCCTAAACCAATCCCTAAACAATAAACCCTAAACCTAAGCCAACCCTAAACCAACCCTAAACTAACTCTAAACCAACCCCAAAAACACCCTAAACCAAACCCTAAACCGTAAACCTAAACCAACCCTAAACCAACCCTAAACCAACCCTAAACTAACCCTAAATCAACATAAACCAACCCTAAACCACCCCTAAACTAACCCTAAATACACCCTAAATATACCCTAAACCAATTCTAAACCAACCCTAAACCACCACAACCCAACCACAGGACCACAACCACAGGGGGGGGGGGGGGGGTGCTTGCCTGACCATGACCTTTGGTGGGGGGGGGGGGGGGCTGGCAACGCTGTACCATATATATATATATTATAATATTGCAAACAAGGAGGAAACCATATACATACATACACATACATACATACATACACACATATATATATATATAATAATATACATATATATATATATGCGTATATACATATCGTTCAAACACAAAAACAACGAAGCCTAAAGCGATAACAGAGAGACACGAGAACGTTCCATCGAATCCAATGGATCCTTAAACATCTTTGAACCCAAAGTGGTGGGCAATAGCTTCATCTGCGCCAAGGCG
Organism: Effrenium voratum; assembly: GCA_963377175.1. Taxonomy (NCBI): domain Eukaryota; class Dinophyceae; order Suessiales; family Symbiodiniaceae; genus Effrenium; species Effrenium voratum. Next base: position 2,289,235 of record CAUJNA010000557.1, on the reverse strand, counting down.
ATCAACCTTGCGTCAACAGCGTCAACGGTGTTTCCCTAAACCCTCCATTTGCCGAAGTGCCACGGATCAAAAACAAAACCCTCCATTTGCTTAAAACCTCAGAAAAAAAAAAAAAAAAAATCATGTCCAGTAGTGATAGATCCCAATGGGTGTTTCTCAAAGCAAAAGGGGCCCCTTCAAATGATTCATTTCGCCTTTTTCAGGCATCCAAGTCCCCAAGCCTGTTTGCCGCAAGGCATTTGCTCTGGTGGCAGATCCACCTGTTCGGTAGTAGTGAGGAGAGCCACTTGAACGTGGTCGGGACCTCACCGCCCTCTGGTAGTCCAGGTGTCGACCACCCACCGAGCCTCGAAGTCGCTCTTGTGCTTGTCAATGTGCTGCTTGACCTGCTGTCGTAAGGTTTTCCCATGCGTAGTAGATTCAGCCACGCTTGGGAGTTTGCTGCCCAGGTTGTGTGCCATGTAGTACCCGGCAGCCACCGAGTTGTAGCCGCAGGCGCCCTGTGCGCCGTACTCGAGTGTCTGATAGCCTTGCAAGATGTCTTTCTTTCACTTCTTGGCTGGTTGAGTTGAGGCTTGCTTTGGCGCGGTTTTCCCGTTTGACCTTCCGTTTGCTTGCCTGTCTTCTTGCGTGCTTTGTGACGCCAGGACCTGTAATCCAATTCAGCCAAACATGGGCCTGAAATTCAAGGAAGAGCCTGGTAAGAGAAATCCTGATTTGGGTGTGCATCTTGATTAAGGAGCCTTTGGTGGACATCATGGTGGAGATTCATGTCCACCACTTTTGAGGGGGTTCCCCATTAAAATTCATAGTCATGTAATTTTTGTCCACCAAAGGACTATTCTCAGGGTTGATACAAACATCGCCCCCCACCTCCCCAGTCATTTTTGGGCTCGCGCCACGTTCGCCGAAGAGGCCTGAGGCTCAGTCTCGGTGTTGCGTGGTCCCCATTTTTAGTCGGTGGATTTCTTGCCATTCAGTGAACCGTGGGATGTGCGGTTTAGACACATACTTTACACACTTGCACCCACACACCACAGTATGCACCAGCACAACACACACACACATCGCAACGCAACGCATGACAAGGCAAGACATGACAAGACAAGACAACACGAGACTGCGCAAGACAACACAAAACACCGCAGCACAACATCACACAGCACGTTATAGCAGAGGGCAACACAACGTAAGGCATTGCACAGCTCACCCACAGCGAGAGAGAGATGGAGAGAGAGAGAGAGGGGAGAGACCTAGGATACATAACACACATAACACACATAACACACGTAACACACGTAACACACGTAACACGCATACTACAGACACACCCATGTGAAGTATGTGTCACCACATGCTGTTTGGATGGTTGGTTTCACCCTAGCTGCCTGTACACAATGCCAAACAGCCGAACTCAATGACTGCAGCTGAGAAATAGTGCCTGGTGAAGGGTGGGTTCACTGAATGCAAGTGTGGGCAGGATGGATCGAATCAGAACGGTTGCCCGCAAAACAGTGACGAGTTGAGATGAAACAAACCCTCTGCAATTGTATGCCTTTAAGATCACCAAAGGGGGCCGGCATGTTCAAACTGCAAAACACATTCGGGTGTGTGTCTTCTTGGGGGGACTCCCCAAAATGGTTGGTTTCTGTTTGGTGCACCTTTGAAACCAACCAACACTCTCAAAAAAAACAGACCCATTCAAACACATTTAGACCCCGTCCAACTCATGTGCCCAACGACAAGCTCTGAATCTCTGGTTCCGGCTCCCCGCTCGCTCGCCGGGGGCCGGGCACTTGCACTCCTCTGGAGTGCGTGCCCGATGTCTAAGCCTTGCAGCAACCGCACGTGCAAAGTGTCCGACCGCAACTTGTTCACCGACTTTGAAATCATGAAACGCTTGGTGCGACAGCTATGCTTCATAGGGGTCAGTTCCTCTGGGTGCGAACCCTCGCCACCGATTCCAGAAAAACGACTAGTCTCTCGTGGTCAAGTGGATACAGAGGTGGGCTAAACCGTGAAAACATTCCATAAATGCAAATTCTTCAAACAGCCTTCGGTGCCCGAAAGGTGGCCTGGGTCGGCTTGACGCTTAGCAGGTTCCCTTCAAGAAGCGTTTCAGCACTGGAAGGGGCCTCAACTGGAAAAATGGAGAGTTGCTACGAGCGAGCACGATGATTTGCTCAGGCGCAATGTATAGTGGCAGTGCAGGTGTCCTGCAATGTTTATATGCAAATGCACAGCTGATATATATATATATATATAATATATATACATACTTATACATACATGCATATTTTTAATATTAATGTTTATGTAGTCCATCTATCTATTCTCATCACACACTCATGTTGTACGCAAATGTAGCTAGGTACATACGTATACATTCATGTGCGTACACAGAATATATAACTATATGTGTGTGTTCATATACAATATACACATATCGCCCCTCACCTTGCGGCGCTCTCTTTGGATGCCAAGGCCACCGCTGTGGCAAACATGAATAAGAGTCAGCCTCAGATCGGCGGTTCAGCCGCAAGTTGGGCCGTGGGATCTTCATGGCAAGAGGTGGGGGGGGAGGGGGCGGGGGCCTCCCTTTATTGGGGTGTGGTTGCCAAAGCAACAGAATGGCTTGCCTGGGGAAACGGACACATGGAAATTATGTGGTGTTCTGGTGGCTTCAGTTTTGGCCCATAGCCTTGTCTACGTAGTTTTCTGGATGTCGCTTTGAGTGTGTGGAGTGAACGCCTCCTTCAGCTCGGTCAAACCAAAAGGGCAACAATCTGCTTTGGGGCCCCTATTTTCACACATACCAACATTTCATGGGGCAGGGATGATGATTCACCGATGAAAACTCTGGTTTCGCTGCGAGAGCATCCTGATAACAATGGCTATGCAGGCTATGCAGGCTATGCAAACAGTCCAACGGTGCCAACATGAAGCCAGACCATTCAAAGACTTCTCCTGTTTTGACGTGCGCACGCTCCCCAACCGAATTCCTGCCGAGTAACCCCCATGGTTGTTGATAGGCTATGATAGGTATCTGCAGGAAAGGCAACTAAGCATGCTGCGTGCAAATTGAGGGACCCCCTTTCCCCGGTTGCTATGGTATGTGTTGCCTCAAAATTAGGACCCCCAACAAAAAAAACGGTGGTGTCCTTGACATGTCCTTATGTTTCCCTATGGTTCATGGTTCAAAAAGGGGTACCCCCCCAAAAGAAAGAAACACCCACCCCCCCCAGAAATGGTGGTTGTCCTGTTGCTTTCCCTTTAGACCCACCTGAAAAGGGTAGCCTCCAAGAATTTACACACACCCCTCACCTGAAAGTTAGCATCCAAGCCCACTGGCAGCCAAGACGCGTCAAAGTCAAGCGGCCAAGGTTCGCTATCCGATCCTGGCCCATCTTGCTGGTGCGATAGGCAGGGAATGAGACATGGAATGACCCCTACAAACCATCCGACTGGTGGCTTCCTTTAAGGGGACCCCAAACGGTTCATTCGATTTCTCATTCCCTACTTATCGCACCAGCAAGCCATTCTTGGCATGAACAATCAAATGACTGCGCTGTGCAAGCGGAGTGTTCGGCTGAGGCAAAGAGATGGCAGGCTCGTAACGAATGACTGCCAAAAACAACATCGAAAACTGTTCGAACGTAAGGCTGGGGTATTACACAGGTATATATATATATATTCACACACGCTATATGTTCAATGTTAGTTCCACTTTCAAACTTGTGCAATAAGCATTTCAGGGAAAGTGCTTGCCAATCTTCCTTACAAAGTTCACGTCACCTGAAGCCACCAAGGGTCCAATGACTGTCGGCGACCCAGCGGAAGCAGCTAATGTTTGGTCGCCCGATGAACGAGCGGTGTGTTTGTCGGCAAGACCTGCCGAAGAGCTACGAGCGCGTGTGTCAAGTATACCGCCAACACGCTTGTTGTGTGTCTTTTTCCTCAGTTGGAAATGGTACCCTGAAAACCCTTGACATACATACACACAGTCGTTAATGAACAATTGCGGCTCTTCATTCATGTGTGTCGCCCAGCTTTGGGCAAGCATAGCGAACGCCGCCCATTCACTTGCACGGAATCTGACTGGGGGCTCGTGGAAGATTGTTTTCCTCCGAAAGGGAACCTCTGGAGGGTTCCATGTAGATGGACAGGAGGGTAATTACCCCAATTAACATGGAACCTGATGCTCGGGGTCCTGGTTTGGACCATTTTCCTTTTGAAGGGACCTGGTCGCTGTCAGGTTCCATGTAAGTGGACAAGCGGGTACCTGTCCGAGCAAAGCCTATTCACTTTGTTTCGCCATCGCGTGTCTTGGCTGTAAACCCAAAGCAGATCGTGCATATGCGTCCATCTGCGTTCTCACCCACTGGACAAATGAGAACATATGCCCAGTAGTGTGATAGAGTCCCTTTGAACCGAACAGAAACAAAAACATGTTGTTAAGCAAATGTATATTTTCTGTATGGGAGGTCCCCTATTTTGCCCTATTTTGAATTGATTTGTCAATTTGGCCATAACCTGCGGTATGTGGAGAACCCACACTCCCTCGCCGCAGCCTGGGGCCACATGCCCGGAGATTTGGCTTTGGATCTTGAGCCAAACTGCCTGCGGGCGTCGAAGCCTTCATCGAACGGCAAAATCCGAGGACACAATTCCCGGTAGACGTGGGTAAGGAGGATGACTAAGCCGAAATGGTGGATTCGTCCTATCTAGCCATCCAGCTACACCCAACCGGCATCACAATGCGATCGCAACTCGGGCTCAAAAGCCTTCGAAGAGGAGAGGCTCAAGAAAACGGTTTTCTCCCTAAGGAAGCACCAGGAAAGTACCAGCACATCACCTGCGCAGAATCCAAAGCACCTGAGGTCTCGGGAAGCTCGAAAAAGACCCTCAGCGGTCGAGCGATGATCTGCACGAACCGTGCATTGAGAATCCCGGTTCGGGTTGCAACTAGCCAATCTACGTTTACTACGCCATGCTTTGCTCAAAACAACAGAGACATTGTCAGTGTGTCCATCGCATAGCCTCAAGGGACTTGTCACATCCATGGTTAAGCCAGTTGGCTTTGTGCCAGACCTACTTCAAGTCACTTGTTTGCCGGCAAAGGGTCCAACTCATTTGGGACCCCAAACGCCCCATCCACGGAAGGCGCTCATTGTTCGTGAATACCTCCCAACGCGATAGACAAGGCGGAAGTACTTGGTCATGCATCCCGCAATCAACCAGCAACAAGCTGCCCGGTTGAGCCAAGTCAACGAGCTGGCCAACCTCTGAAGGGGAAACTGGAGAGCAGGGTTCGGGCTTCACAGAGGCACAAGGGAGCGATTAAAGACATCTACGGACCATCAAGTTGCCAAAGCGGAGATCGCTGCGCCCCTTTAGCACCGCAGCATGAGAACAATTCATCTTCAAACGGGCATGAAAACATCTAATTGTACTTGATTTGCTCTTGGGTGTTGTTAATATAATTGATTGACTGATCATGGAGATGGTTCTCATCCAGCCTCACCAAGAGGAAGAGGCCACGCTGTACAACTCCTATGGACATATGTCGTGTGTCAAGCCAGCTGAAAGAAGCGATCTGTGTGAGCGCATGCTGGTCACGACAATAGAGAAGCCCTTCGCGTCTACTTGCTCAGCTACTCGCCCTGCGCACATGAAGGACATGTTCAGGGGCTTCCATGGTGGAGCAACACCTTGATTGAAAACTGGTTGATGGAAATCCCGGCAACCAAGCAAGTTGAGATTGTTGCAGTGGCGCTGTTTTTATTGCCATTTGGGGGAATGTGCCCAACTACAAGCCCTGCGAAAAGTGACCAAAATGGAAAGCACCTGCTTGGAAGGGTCTAGCACATGGCGGCATAGTCCATGTCTGAGATGAATTCATACAACTTCTTTGACAGAGGAACCGCAAAATGATGCAAACTATTCACGTGGGTCCCCTAGTGTATGCAACACCCAGTTGTGTTGATCACCTGCCAAAGGCTTCATGGAATGGGTTGCAACTGCAATTTGTTGCAAGAGATCGCCGCCCTAGGAATCTCTTATGTCTGGTGGTTTTCAGGCGAACCTTAGAGTGAGATCGCGTTGATCCAAATTCCAGTGTCGTACCACACACAAATTCGGTCCCTGCAGGACATGCAGCTTCCGGACATCCTCCGGCTTGCTGGTGCTCAGCAGGGAATGAGAAATCATAGAGGATATCGTTTACAGGGGTCATTCCATGTCTCATTCCATGCCTATCGCGCCAGCAAGCCAGGCGCCATGGGGAAGAGTGTCTCTTTCCGTTCTCAGTTTCCTGGTGCCCGGCGGAGAAAAGTGCAACGCTTTCCTTTGACTGAAGACTTTGGAAACACAAAACCAATCCAGAGGAAAGCTGATGTCAGCTACTGGACGCTCCATGTCCACTTGCTCGCAAATGAAAAAAATAGAGTGGCATAGGAATGCGAGTTGCCGCATATGTAGATCATGTAGTGTCGGACTCTGCTTTTTGCAAACAAATAGCAAAACCCAGCAAGAGCAAGCAACTACATAGTGCTCCAGTCCAAAGCAAGCAACTGTCCGGACATTCAGACGCTTAAGATATTCATTCTCCCAACTTAGTGTCACAAAACCGTGGATACAGCCAACACATGGATTGGTAGTTTACCGCTTTGGCAACAAAAGCAAAAAGCAGATTATGTTCCAAGAAGCTTGAAGGTCGGTTCAAAGAGCAAACACCCTGCAACGCGCCTCTTTTTGGATGGTTTCAAAAAGAAGCCACAGGAAACCACAAGTATATTTACATGAGACCTCTAAATTTGACACACATTTGTACATATCTAGAAATGTATGACACATATGCAAATCGAAGCTATAATAATGGTGTTCGCCGCGACTTGGTTCTTGCTCACGAAGGCTGCGGACATGATATCATCTGGGCATAAACCTGACATCTTCAGTCATCTACGGTCCATGGCTCTGCATAAGAAAGCCCCCTGTATTTATGACAGATCTCCAGCCAAAACCTCATTACCTAAAATGATCCCTACAGATTCCCATCTTAACTCCAAGCCACTTTCGCATCTGAACTAGATGTACAGCTCAACATCTTTATCAAGATTACTGAACTGTCTCCATTCATCCCTTCATTGTTGTCAGCTGGCTCCATCGTCCCATCATCTGACTAATTCACAGTCACAAAGGGGTAGCTTTGACGTCCATTGAAATTTGACTGAGGCCCCTACCCGTGGGAAGGGAACAACCTACCTAGACTCTCCATGACCCCTAGAAAAAGGGGTCATGACCCCTTTCTTTTGGGCAATGACCCATTTTTTTAAAGGTCCTGGAGAGTCAAGGTATGCCCATGTGCCAGGATGCTGAAAATCAACTTCTCTTGCATCTGCTACCAGCCAAAAGCTGCGATTCTCAAGATCGGTTCAGGAAGACCGGGCCGGTGTGGTCAAAAAACCACAGATTGACTGGGGGATCCCACACCTCACCCAGAAACTATGTCTGTTGTGCGAGAAGAACGCCTCAGAAGTCCGGCCTCCCCGACCAACTCAGCCGTCCTCGTGCACCTTGAGTCAGATTTGATTGGAACATGTGAGTCACAATCAAAACACGATATTCAAATGGTCTACCCAGAACCACGTAAAGACTTAAGAAGGCGACCGCAACTATTTCTGGCTGGGACTGCCCCTGACTAACCTTCATCTACCCGGGTTTTGATTGTGGCTCATGTGGCTCAGTCGACGCAGGGGTCGCCAAATTTCCCCATCGAAAGTTGCAACTTACTGGTGCGTTCCTGTGAACGTGCCAATGTGGATGGACAAAATCCACTTCACGCCAGTTAGAACGGATGATATCCTATAAATGCTGGGATGAACCAACTGCTGCCCGCACCCCCATGGAACCCTCCTTTTGCCCCATCCCAGAGCCTATCTGGGCAGAGGGTTCACAGCTTACACATTTTCTTCATGGGTCTTTCAAAACGAGATCCCTAATCTGATGTGTTGTTCTCCGTGGGACACACTACAAGAGAAACCACTAAAGTCACTACCATGTGGCATAACAGTTGAGGAACAATATTGAATACTCCCAGCCATTTCATGAGATTTCGAATCCAGAATATATATATATATACAGTACAAAAAAACAACTAACTGTCAAGAGAGAGACCCCAGTGTCTGCCCCACGTTGGAACGAAAGCCAATGTAAGGGGGCAAGTCCGATTCAAAAGATGCGTCTACATGCATGTTTCGGTAATACATTCATTTGCACATAATGTCCCTGGCCGTTGGGGGAGCGGATTTTGCCATCAGAACTGGCTTGGAATGGGCACCGAGTGTTCGGTCTAGAGGCTAGACCCTGAAGCCCCTTGGAAACATGAGGGGCTTGAACCCCCCCTTTGGGGGTTCAATATTTGAGGTCTTGGGCAGTAAGATGCCAAGTGAAGGCATCCCAGGCAACCGGCCCAATTGCGTTGGAAACGAGTCCAATCGATTCAGCGTGGCCGGGTAAACACGGAGCAAGACATCAACTGCATGCTTTGTGGCTTTGTGTTGGCTGAGAATCTCTTCTCCCAGCTGCAGGACGCAAACAGCTTGCGCGGCAAGGGCCGTGTAGACTGAGTCGCGTGGCCAATGTGATTTCAATTCGCGCCGCTGGCATTCGAGCTCAAAACGTGATGACCAGAGAACTGGCGTGGTCGGTGGGGAAACACGCAGAACCCTTATAAGCGCCAGACACGAACAGCTAGTTTTTCGGCCGAGCGCGACGTAGACGGTGCGATTGCCATTTGCCATCAAAATATTGATGAATGTGGTGAATTCAGGCGCGCCCATGTGTTTTCGAGGGCGGCCATGCCGTGATGTGACTTCCTTCACGCGCGCTGAGGTGACTTAACGCGACTTCTTGTAGCAGGGATCGCAGGTGTGCGAAAAAGTGTAGAAACCATGTATCCATGCCAGCCGATTCACCGCACACCTGAAATCCATGTTCCTCACAGGAAAGGGCAGAGTGAGCGAAGACAGACATCTCCCACCAAGAATCTTCCAGTTGCTTAAGACCCCGGGGAAAAAAATCCAGTAGTGCTAGTTTCCCTTTAAAAACCAAATAATAACAATAATAACAATAATAATACTAATGATACTAATAATAATAATAAAAGCAATCTTAACCAAATGGAAGGAATGTGAGCAACAGAAAGCTGCTGGTGGCATGAGCGCCGATGGCACTCTGATAACAACAATACGTGGCAGCATGCAGCAGACATATCGAGTCAAGAGCATCAGTCACGGTATGACTTGAACGCAAATATGGGTGTCTGCTTCTGTTCATGAGCCCTTTTTCCGGGCTGCTTGAAACGAAACCCAAATAAAGCCGACGCCTATTTGGGTTTGTCCCACTTGGAGACGGTTGAAACCAGAACATATGAACAGAAAAGAGCTTCCGACAGCCTCCATCTGCTGTTGCGCGTTCAACTCCTAAGCATAGGTGGCCTTTTGGAAAAATAGATGGCCCTGGTAAATGAAACAAAACCCATCTAAACCAGGGCCATCTATTTTTTAACAGGCTCACCCGACAAGGACACCTATGGTCCTAAGATGATGGTTAATTGAGGCTTCCAAAGAAAAAGTGCCACACAAAGTGCTTCAAAACATGTTTGTTGGCCCTATGGGGGCCGTATGATATGTTCATTTGAAACACATTGGGGATGTGCTTTTAGCCGGATATTCACAAGCTCGTCATGGCTCTCCCTGATCATATATGACATGTTTGGAGTTAAGTCCTCTGAGCTTTAAGGGACACACATATAATCCTTGTGTACATACACATATATGGCTATATATGACATGTTTGGAGTTGCGTCCTCTGAACATGGGGCTACCTGAAATACTCCCTGCAGAAAACAAAGCAACATCGGACGCTTGGGGCCTGTGCCAAACTCAAGACGCGGACCCCCCCAAAAAAAAACTAAATAAAAGCGGGGGTTTGATTCCGGAGAAACGGCTACCACATCTAAGGAAGGCAGCCGGCGCGCGAATTACGCAATGACACATGGAGGTAGTGACAAGAAATTGATAACAACACAGGGCATCCATGTCAAGGTCCTCCAGTAGAGAGGTTAGAATAAGGGTACCCTTTTTTCTGTAGTCGATTTTAGTAGTGGAACCCTCCCCCAACAAAAAGGGCGCTACTGGGGGACCTAGTTGCAATTGGAATGGCGAACAAAAAAGCCACGGGTCCCGGGCTGAAGGCAGTCACCAGAATGCCTTTGGCGCCCACCTGCCCGATTTTTTGCGCATAGGTCGAAGGCTCGATTTGGTTTCGAGGGATCTGCTTTTGGGGCTCTACGAAGGCCGCAACACCCACGGTTCGCCTCCCTCCTGGATCCGACAAGTAGCATCACGTAACACCCGCTTTTGGGGGACCCGCCCCCATGCATGTTGACTTGCAGAGGCACTGGGCCCAAACATGGGGATCCATGCTGACGTGCAGGGGGAACCCCACAGCCCTGTGTTGGAGATCCATGTAAAAACTGGCAGAGGCAAGTTCACGGCGCCAGGTCGCCAATGGAGTCCATCTGGTTTGGTTGCTTTTGGTTCCCTTGCATTTCATGTTCTTCGACCAACGGGGTGGACCTTCCAATACGTCTAGAACTACTGTCTGACATCATTCATGGGTCCTCGTGAACCGGCTAATGTAGAACTGGTGCTAGAGAGAGAACTCTCCGAAAGCTGCCCCCTTCCAAGGTATAGGCTGAAATGCTTGGTGGGTGTGTCTTGCTTTGAGGGTACCCGTTTTGAATCGAAGGAAAGGCAAAGGGCAGCCCATGTAACCCTTTTTTTCTGATTTCCCATGTTTTGCCGGGAATTGGAGTCAAATTCAGTGGCAACCGACTCAGCAGCTCTGAAAAAGGCGCCCAAGCAAGGAAGAGAGTCCTGACAAGGCCTTGTCTCTTGGGCAGGGGGGTGGGCAGAAGTGCAGCACGAACCATCCCTGTCGAATGAACAAACGGTGGAGCCCGACTCCCGTCGGGCTTGACGCACCGAACAACCAATGCTTGCTTCTCTTTAGTTCTGCCCTCCAACAGCGACTGTTGTCTGAGAGGTCCTCTTCATAGTGGTTTAGATCGGTCGCATCAATCACATCCCAAATGGAAGCCCAATCTATCTGGACCATGACTTCCCCTGGGCTCTATGCGCCAGGAGACAACAGCCAATCGTCCGAAATGGGCGCATGCCGCATGCTACCGCTGGGAACAAAGCTTTCAATTTGAGGGTTGGGCCAAACACCTCACGAGGGGTCCGAATCCAGGGTCCTCCGAAACAACAAAAGGACAAGGCCGACGTGCAAATGTTCCCATGGTTCTTGGCTTTGTTTTTCCAGTGACTCAGGTCTGGCTATTCCAACCAACTTTGCCCAACCCTCTCACTTTTCCCGCGCTGGACATGTTGAGCAGCACCACGGACATGCCTAACCCTGTTCAGCCAAAACCACATTCCTCTATCTTCTTGCCCCCCGCGCGCATGAGACACAAACGCCTGCAGCTGGATGGTCCAGCTCTCGCCGGTGGTGCCGGACAGGCGCCAGTACTTGCGATCGCCCAAGCAGTCGGGCCCGCAGACCTCAGGCGAAAAGTCGTGCGGAACCCACCGGTTGAAAGCGGATGCCACCATTCCCTTGTCAGGGGATGACTAAACCAAAATGGGGCTTGGAATTGAGGCGTCTGCTTTCACCCTGATTTGGTGGAATGATGGGGGATCTCTATTTTGGGGGCAGCCTTGGATTGGTTCCTCACTTTCCATTGGAAGTTATGGCACACCGTGTGTCCCTCTATCTATTTAGGACCCAACATCTGCTTAAACATAACTGATGCTGACATGTTGATCTCGGTTTTGCGAAGCAGGCGAAAAAAGGATTATCAGCTGTCAAACCACTTCCCACGAGCTGAGTAAAACAATTGGGGCCTGGGAAACAATTCAAACACGCAAAATAACTCGTGGTTTCTTTTAGAGACAACCTGTGGCTTACTTTGTGGGAACTAAACGTGTATAGGGGCCGTCTAGAATCCCAACTTGCTAGTTCGAGCGGAAAGAGTAAGGACACCTTTTCTTTAGTAGCCTTTAAGTGCACACAAAGGGATAGTACGTCCGGCCAAATGTCAAGTGAAGGATTGCGTTTGGGTCGAAGCCCAAAGTCAAGGCCCTGACTGGCACAGTGCCGCGGCCGCCCCGCTCGGCGGGATAGATGGTCTGCGCACCGGCTTCCGACAAGACCAGCTTTCTGCAAAACGGAGGCTTGGACTTCTGGTGTGGCGAAATGAGAAGGCTTCCCATTTACCCTCACAAGAACCAGGGATTCAAACCCAAACCAATCCAAACCACCAACTTGCGGCCCGAGTTGAAGCGACCTTCTCCACCCGTTGAAAATGAGGTCATCTACCAGAAATTTCTATGGCCCCCATGGTTGAAGGGTCATGGAGACTCCTCGAAAGCTTCTTATGCCGCCTCATTGGCATCTAAATGCTCGTGTCGGACCACAAAGATCGAACCCATGAGCAGACATTTGACACGGGGATGGTGTGTTCAAACTCTTTGCCGGCGATGAACAAGCAAATTTGAACTCCATCTGGTCCAGTGATCACTGAAATTTTCTCAGGATGTTAAAAGTACCGGACACACAGAAGAAGTTGCGTCAGGTGGCCCAGTATCAAACATAGTGGGCACCAACCAGCGGCACAAACCGCAAAACCAAATGGGGGCCGCTTCAATGTGGATATCTGAAGATCAGACTTAGTGTTTGGGCGTCGGCAAACAACAGAGACCTATGATTCCAACATGGGACACTTCCATTTGCTTGTTCGCCCCTTGGAAGAATAAACATATTTCTACTAGTCAAATCGATTCCCTTTACAGCGCTCAAGGGAAAATAAAGACACATCTTCAGTAGTCACAGATTCTCTTTAACACCAGCACGGGGGACAAATAAAAAACAAACAGCAAATGCAAAGACAAAACATGTGGAAGACAGAGGTCACAAGGTACTGAAGAGCACCGACAGTCCGTGCTTTGTGCGTAGTAAACCAGCATATGCGTCCTGCTGTGGCTTTTTGGTTCTTGCACAATAATGTCGACATATTGTTATTTCGTTTGACAAGCTGTCATGAACCTACCAGCTATTCGAAGGGGCTGGTTCCGACTGATGCCATTGGGCATGGGGTTGTAATTATGTCCCTGGTAGACAATACGTTCCGGAAATTTGCTTTAGGTGTGCTTTCGGCGAGTGCTTCTACTCTGCAAGCGAGTACTTTTTGGCGAAGTGACGAGCTACTGGATGACTAGTGGCTACAAGTATCTGGATCTGCATCTTCGGACGTGAGATGACGAATTGCAGCAGCCATCAGGGATTGGGCTATGGTCTATTCCCTCAAATTGAAGCAAGTAGACCGCGCATGAACAATGCCAAATCAGGGTGTTCTCTTCCTTGTAGACCTGCAATATTTAGGGCTGCGACCATTCAAACATCAGCAGCAACGAGTGTCGGAAGAAACATGTTTGCAATCCATGCTGCATGACAGTCAACCTTGCAACTTTGGAAGGTTGCTACCATCAGCTTTTCTATCCCCACCCCAACCGCCACGAAAAAGAAGAAGACAAAAAAACACACCGTCGTGCTCTGTTTTCTCCCCTGACCAACCCTCCCGCCAGTCCCCACGATGCGGCCTCAGAACATTCGATATTAGCAACGTGCGATGTGGACGAAAAATCCTCCAGTCGCAATGGATGCAATCAACTGCCTAGTCTCCACGACCCCTAGAAAAAGGACCCATTTGACCCCTTTCTTTTGGGCAATGACCCCATTTGTCTAAGGGTCATGGAGAGTCTAGGTGGTTCTTGCAATGATCTCATCCATGACTACTGCCAGCAGATTAATGGGAAGCCCCGGTTTGTTCCTTCCCGTAGTCTCATTTTTTTTTTCGTTTGGCTCCGACAGCACTGGTGAATGGTTCAGACAAAGCTGAAGCCAGCGGCATTTTGGTTCCTTCCGTTGATTTGCGGAGTAGAAGGGCGAATCCCCGCTTCCTACAACGCCACCTGCAGCACGTCGGCATCCCGCATGAACTGAAACTCCTCAGCGTCCGTGATGCCTATCCTGCAGGAAGGCATTTCGGCGCCGAACCGAAAACCACAATTTTAGGTCACAGGCACAAGTGGGACAGCCAAGAGTTTGCTTTGGTTTCCGCTTCAAACCAATCTGTCATCATTGGGTTTTTTGTCAAAACCCAACCAAACTCCCCAGTGTGTACCTAGAGTCTCCATGACCCCTAGAAAAAGAATTGGCCCATTTGACCCCTTTCTTTTGGGCAATGACCCCATTTGTCTAAGGGTCATGGAGAGTCGTGTAGTCAGCTTCTCAAACCAAAGGACCCAACGGCGGATCCAAGGACCAGAACCTCGCGGTCCTCACTGTCGCTTCGTAGAGCTCGCCCTTTCGAATGGGCACCATCTCAAAGGGCCTCGATCGGCCGACTTGGAGCATTGGCCAACACTCCTTTGGATTGCATGCCCAGAAGAGGGTCTAAACCCTTTCAAGGGGCTACAACCCGGAGGGTCTAAAGCCTTTCAAGGGACTACAACCCCTTGTACCAGCCACTGTCTGAAATCATTAAGTCTTACCGTTTCTCCAAAACCCCTTTCAAGGGCCCAAGTCGTTTGACCTGGCACATTTTGTCCTGGTAGGGATACGGGTGCGGGTGGGCTGGGTTAGGATAGCCTAGCCTTACAACAAAAAGAGGTATACAGCAAATAGAAATCCAAGTAGAGCAGGGATTATTCAAATAATGCAAACCGGAATCAAGCCTCAGTCGTTGGCCTACAATCAGTCTGCGCCTATATCCAGTCTGCCCGTGAGCAGCACGCTGCGCCATCAAGCACTTTCGGCGAAGGACCCCCCAAACCCATGATGTTTCTTTTTCTTTCCATTTAAAACCACCCCAAAAAGGGAGACACATCCATATCGGAGGAGGCTTGGAGATGTCGCCTTCGGAGTAGCGGGGCCCCGCGCTGGTAGGCGGTCCAGGAGGCTACAATGTAGTAGCTATGGCGAACCACCTGCAACGACAGGTTAGGCGGCTGCCCCAAGTTTCGGGTGTTTCCTACAGGGCAAAGCAACAGGCTGATCTGCAGGATGCCAAGTAGACAAGGGCATGTTGCACAGGGACCCCTGTGGATGGGGGTAGGGATAGGAAAAGGAAAACAAAAACAAACATGTTGAGGGCAATCTGACGCAACACCAATATTGTGGGAAAACCTGTGATACCCCAGTTGGTGGTCTGGTGCCGAATGCCTTACCTAGCCACGTCTGTGCAAATTGCACGGAACTTATCTGGGGCAACACGAGCTCTGATGAAGGTTCTGCAACCGGAGGTTCCTGTTCCGGCTGGGAATTAGTGTAGTTTGCCCAGGTATCTTCATGCTTACAAAAGACCCATACCAATGAATCGATCATTCGTGATTTTGCCAAAGGCAGCGCCAACATAAGTGGTCATCGTAGAACGTGGATGCTGATAACAGGCTGATTCAACACAACTCCCTGTGGATGGATTTCACTCTTAAAGCAATGTCGTCCAAAGACCTTGGCTGCGCATCTTGACTGTTGGCTATCACAGCTAGACGTTCCAAGCTTAACATATCTTATCACATGTTCGAACTTGAATACACACCCCAGGTGCTAAGCTATTGAGTCTGACAGGATGTGATACTCGACAAAGTTCCGTTGACCCCTTTGGGCCTTGCCAAACTTTAGGACTCCCTTGCTTCCCGAGCGCGGAAGCCAAGCGCGGCGCCAAAGTCGCTCGGAAGACGAGTGGCTCTGATGGGAGACCATTTTTTGTAGCCTTTCTGGGATTCCCCGAAAAGCCGCTCGACTAATTTTACTGGAGGTGGCCACTGCAACTGGCACTTGTGGAGCTTCCAACAGGGGAAATGGAGGACACCCGGAATTTGGCTTGGCCAGGAGTGGGAACCCGAGTGTCTGCGTGCGCTGCGCACTCAAAAGCAACCTGCGCGCCGAATCTGCCTGTTGCGTAAAACTGATCACTGCCAAAAAACGAAGCTGCTCGAAAGTGGCAAAGCTTACCATTTGGCAGAGACTGCAAAAACTGGGCTGTCCTCAGATCCCCCGCTAGAACCTGTAGTAGGTTCAATGGAAACCCCCACGAAAATAAGAAGCTAAAAAGCTAAGGGCATGACTGGGAGCCACCAAGAAAAGGGGAGCTTCGCAGCCAGGCAAGTTCTTCAACCCTTGTTTGTGGGTAACACCTCGATAAATGTGACTAAGCATTCCGCAGAACTTCAGACTGAGCGGGGCTGCAGCTACGGCTCGCTCTCCAGCGTGTGGCCCCAGTGCAAGGACGACGATTGCAAATCGAGAAGCTTCGTGCTATGGCCATGGGTCAAAATCCTGTACCCCCAAGTGAACATCCCAATCCCCACTAAAATAGACTAAAACGGGTGGTGCACCTACCCCAAAATGGTACCATTGGTTTTGACCCACAGCCATTTCGCCAGAGTCTTTTTCGGAGCTGTGCCTTTTCGTGATCTCGGAGTCCGTTGGAGTCTTTGACGAGTTCTTTCATGTTCTGCATGAGTTGTGTTTCACTGGATGCCGCAACGGAGGGGATGGGAAACCAGGGGTTTAGGGTGCCATGGAGCGCCCAAGGGGCCGCTGGCCGCGCCTTGAGGGGCAGGTCGGAGGCTTCCACCGGCTCCCACAGCACCCTGGCATGGCTGAGCTACGAGAATTCGCTCAGCCCAAAGAACTTTCATTTTTGGAACCTTTACTCAGATGCCCGGTGGATTTCCATAGAAAGAGAAAAAGGGCGTCCGATTTTTTGGTTGGTTTAAAGGAATCGGCACCCTTCCAAAGAAAGTGGACAAAACGGGGCGCCACGTCTTTCTTTCAAGCCGCGGGGGCGTGTTGAACATGTGCGTGGAGTCCAAGCTCGGAACTTGTTGAAGAATGCACTTGACCAAAAGCGAATCGACCTTTTGACCTTTGGGCTTGCCCTTTTTGTGGCAAACTTCTGGTCAACGTCCGTTTACCTGCAATGTGTCTCAACTAGCTTACATCCCGGCGTCTGTTGCAATTGACCTTGGGTACAGGAGATGAACAGGGCCATGCAAAAGATCCCTGGTCAAAGTAAGCCCTTAGCTCAACCACTTCAGGTGAAGTGTTGCACAAAACATATCCAGGCTTTCTGCTGAAGCCTACTATGCATGGTCGTCGATGCGTGTCACGCAACCAAACATATGCCCAACCATGCCCAAACCAGCTGGAACTGAATGGTGCATGACTTTTAGTGGATCAACACAAGGTTACCAACAGATCAAATGGTGGACTTGGGCAAGTGAGAAAGCCAACAACCCCAATGAACCAGCGACATGTTTCACATGGGACAGCGGGTGACCAATAACGATGCACCACTGGATTGGCCTGTACCACCAGCGTCATTCGCTCTTTATTGAACTCTTTTTTCAAACCCCCATGCCCCAACCCCAGACAGGCAGATGCCGCGTTCCCTCACAAAGATTCGAAAAGACTGGGGGAACACCCGCACAAGGAAAACCGCCCCACCCTGGATTGGTGTTCAACAACCCGCTCTTATGGATCTGAGTGGCTTGTTCACGGGATTCCTTTCTCTCTGCTTGACATCAGGTTGGGACATGAAGGGGTGCCCACGGGGGGGGGGGGGGGCAGGGCAGGAAGAATAGTCCGCAGCTGTACCGCCACCAACAAACCAACCCCGACGCGCATCATCTGTTGCTTTCTTCGCCCACGTTTTGCCGCCGTGCCATCTCTCACAGAAAGCATGCACATCCTTCAACTTTGCAGTCGAAGCATCTCAGGCCGAACCCCAGCGACTTCTTTGGTCGCCTCCTCCAGGACTGGCCATCTGGCATGTCCTGAAGCTGCGCCAGTCTGAGGCGCCGGCATTTTGCCTTTGAACGGACCGGAAAATTTGGGTTCCACACGAAGGAGCAACCAGGAAAACCAGTTTGCCCCCAAAGCCACCAAGAAAAGGAGAGTCCTTTAAACTTGCCCAGGCACCTACAATTTGCCTTTGGGACCACCCCCAAAAACGGCTCCCCCTCAAAAACAGTTCACCTCGACATGCCGCAAGACATGGTTGCGGAAAAACATTTTTTTGTGACTCCAATGTGGACCATCCGTATAACTTATGACTACTTTGTCACAAGGGAATTCCCATATCACAACAAGTGCGCCGCAAAAACCCGACGAACATCCCCATCTGTCACAAGGGAATTCCCTTAGCACAACAGGTGGGAACTCAAATCCCAACAAAATCGTGGCTCCACATGCTTCTTGGAACCCAACATGTTTTCTCCATGTCCTCCGCTTTGAGAAAGCCAAAACTCATGTGCCCAGTCGATGTCCATGGGGGAAGAAAAACGGATCGGCGCCCTTCCCCAAAAAAGGCCGGAAATAAAAAAGGAGTTGGAATCCACTGGTTGCCACCGGCAAACAGGACCAAACCCACCCCCCCCTGTACTTCCATTTGGTTAAGACCCCTGGAAAAAAAACAAAACAAACATGTCCATGAGTGAAATCCATTCCAATTGAAACCAACAGGGGAAAAAATAATAATAACCGATTCAGCCAATGGAAGCACCCCCCTGTAGGCGCCCAGGCGCCGGCACCGGCGGCGGCGGTTGGATCTGGGCGCTCTCGGGCAGCAGCTTGGGATAGAGCGCCAGGCGCCGGGAGAGGAGCCGCACGACCTCCACCGTGTAGTCCACCTGTCCGGAGCAAAAATCCGAAACCCGTGGCTGGGTTGCCTCGGTTGCTTTCTGCTCCCCTGCGAAAAGTCTAACTTTTAGTGGTTTAACTGGTTGGCAAAAAGTTAAAGTCCTAACATCCAAGCTAAATGCACCAAAGTTGCCCAGGTCTTTGTTGCCAGAAAGAAGAAAACGGTGGCTGTGTTGCTCAGGTTTTTTTGCTCGCATTTCCAAAGGAGTGGATGTGCATGGCCCAAACGAAAAGTACAAACAAGCTTGTTGCATGCCCCTAAAATGGGCCAAACCCAAAAGTACGTAAAGACCATGAACGCGGCAAGTGAGTCTTCTTTTTGAGGGTACCTTCCCTTCCACTAACATGGCACCGCTGGGAGGGTACCTGGAAGATTGTTTGTTTGTTTTTTTTAGGGACGCCATGTCTGGTGCTATGCAAATGGGAGAGGGAACACAATGCGAAAACCCGGCGTGTTGCTTGCATCTCAGGCTGAGAGGACACAAGCAACGTTGCATGTAACACTAGGAACAACAAGACCAAACCAACAGGTGGCTCGCCATTTCTTTAGAGGTAGCCTCCCTCTTCGACTAAAAAAAGTGTAAACAGCGGTTGAATCAAGCATGACACCAAAGGGCAGCCTGCGACTTGAGGCCCTCCATGGTCCACTCCGGGCGGTAGGTGTCGGCAGGCTTGTGGTACTCCTAGGCCCCCGAAATGGGTTCAGAATCAAGGGCCCACAAAGCAAATGGTAAAATGGCGGCGCGATGTTGGTTTCAAGAATGATGGTGGTTTCATGCTGGTCCCATGCTGCTTCAGGGTTTAAACAGGCTTGACGTATTTGTTTCGGCAGTACACTAAGCTGCATTCAGATTGGGCGTATTGTTCCTGGCGTCATCCAATCCTACAACGCTCCCTCCCTCCCTCCCTCCCTCCCTTCCCTCTCTTCCCTCTCTTCTCTTCCGATGGCTTGTCTTGCACCCTGGCTTCTCTCCATTTCATTTTCCTTCTCGTATTCCCTTCTGCGTTCCTCCTGAATTGGTTCGGCATGGCTAAATGAGGCATGTGGTTGTGGGTCGATCTTTAACAAGTCTTGATATATGCCCCTCGAAATCAAGACTTCAGCTCTGCGTTCCACACCATCACCACTACTTCCGGTTAGGGACACATCGCCACTTCTGGATATTGAGTTTCTTGCTCTACATGGGTAGGTCTGCCCGGGTCCCAGGCTTTGACTTCCGAATCCTGAGTCCATTCGAAGCTGACCCAGGTTTCCGCGAGCAAAGGGCCTGCCCTGTCCGGGCTGTTCCTGAATTCCCAAACCAACCAATCGAATCCGACACTGAACTTGGAAACTCGGAACTGAGGCCTTGATGTTTGTGGGAAGTAAAACCTGCAATACCAGTCCTGTTGCAATCCTACTTGAACATCACTTATGGGGTTCCTTGGGGTTCGGACATGCTCGAGTGTAAAGGATGCATCACAGGGTGGCCCACATCCAGTTGACTTCAAGGATCCAAATCCGTAAGCAGGTGGCATAGTTCCAAGGTTTCAAATAAGGGATCCTCAAGTAAATTACCTAATCACGGCTTTCGCACGTGTTACCCTCAGATCGGTTCGCCTAAAATACCAGTGGCTTCCCGGCAGGTAAATTACTTATGCTGTTTAGTTAAACAAATGTATCGAGAAGTGCTTGTTTTGCGAAACGACACGTTTGCAAGTTGAGCATTGCAGGTGGTCGCTTGCCAAATCGAAACGGCAACTTGACCCGTCCAAGCGGCAACTCAACTTTGCACGACCGTTGGACTGGCTTCGAAGGGGCATTTTGTGAAACGGCAGTCTTTTAGGTAAACCGCGCTTGTTCGCGAAACGGCAGAAACATATGCCTTTCAATTTCGCCAAACGGCAAAAACAAGTACCCTCCAAAAGTCGCAGGTATGAACCAGGCTTGTAATTCGGCGCAGGTTCCGATTGGATATACTTGCCCACCACCTGCTCGAAGTATCCCGGCGGCTTGTCCACAAACTCTTTTCCGAAGAAGAACCAGCAGCCAGGCACTCCGCAGCGCACAAAGCTCCAGTGGTCGCTCCGGTAGAAAAGCCCCATCTTGGGTTGCTGGTCTGGAATGATACCTCAGAATCGCCAAATGGATCCGGGCCGCCTAAGGGGGAAAATGAAGGAAACTCAAAAGGAGAGTTCCTGGACAAAGAAAGGAGGTCATGGCCCCGTGTTTCAAGGGTCATGACAGGCTGAGTCTGGACATTTGATTGTCAAGGAACGTTCGACATGTGTTTTTAAGCGCTGTTGGTTCCCATTGAAGCCAGTCAAACCCTTCAAATATGCGCGCTGATATGAGGTGCGAGTTTGCAGTCTATGGGTCGTGGTCATGATTTCATTGTCTAAACCAGTAAGAGGCTGACGATCATCTAACCCCAAAAAGTTATGGCACATATGCAAGTGTGAAACCCAAGATTGGTTTCAGGGCTTCCTATATTTCCACTGCATCCCTAGGGAAACTCTCCTACGGGCCATGGATGTGTTGAACCACTTGCAACGGCGCTGCGCATCTCCAGCGACGCGGCGGCCTCCTGCAAGATGGGATCCAGCGTGCTCTTGCCGAAGCCCAGCACCGACCTCGGCTCGTCCAGCCATATGCAACGTGTGTGGCGATGTGGCGATGTGCTTTCCTTGCCGTGATCTTTATTTTGCCGTTGGTTTAGAGCGAAACCAGAAACCCTTCAGTTTGCATTTGTGTGTTGGGATGGTTTAAAAACGAAACCGGAAATCATCCAGCTCGCATTCTTGTGTTGGGGGGGAGGTGTGCGCATTCTTCACCAGGCGCATGTTCACATGTTGCCTCTAGCTGCCATGAATGACGGTTTATCTATGCACGATTGTTCTTGTGCATCTATCCGTGTCTGGCTTCTGCTAGGTAATAGTCTCCCACAAGCAAACTCCAAATGCAAGACGGTGTTTCAAAAGATGCTTGCAAAGCTTGTGCTTGTTGGAGAGAACCAACGAACATCAAACAAATCGCACACAAGCGTTCATAAACGCCCCATGAGATGCCAGGATTCACAACAGGGAGCCCTGCTTCGTCCAGACTGTAACGGGAGTAGAGGAACCTCAAAGAGGGTCGTGTCCCTTTCGTTTCCTTTGACAAGCCAAAATTCGGCAATGCTCCTGTCCCTTTTGGTTCCCCTTGAGAAACATGGGCAATTTAGGCCCCAACTGAAGGGAGTTCCCTTGTCAGAGAAAGTGACCCCACAACCCCCGTTTCCACCATCCTGGGCAAATTCTTATAATTCAGCAACCGAAAATCAGTGATGGATCCCTATGAAGAAAACAACCACTTCCCGGGCCGCACACCAAAAACCCCTAACATACAACAGAGTTCTAAGTTTGGCCACCTATGGACCTAGGAAACCTACAAGCGACCCGCTCGGTGCTCGCAAAAAAAAGAGAGCAAACAACGAGCGGCAGATCCCGCGTCTTGCCCCAGACGTTGCCCACGTCGAAGGCGAAGGCCGCCAGGAACTGCGGCTTCGGCCCGTTGGGCTCGATGGGCGTCGGCGCCTTTTGGGGGCGCCGCCCGAATCTAAGGCCACCTTCTTGGATCCTAGTTGGGTGGTTTGAAAGTCCCCCTTGGGGCAACTTTTGAGCTGAGGGTTTTTTGGTGGTGAGGTTAAAGGGAATATGATTCTAGGGATACCTTCCCCATTCTTTCCAGGGATCCGATTCTTTCTAGAAAACCTCCTTTGAAACCCAGCGAAAACGGCAATCGTTTCTTGAAAAGAACTACGGTTCAAAAGAATGGGGAATCAGCCTCTAGACTTGAGAGGAACACGGGAACCCTCCAGAAGTAACCTCTTGAAGGTTCTGGCATTGTTGTCCTGTTCGGAAAACGCAAGAAGAATTTGGTAACAGGGCTCCTTCTATTTGTGTCTTGGCCCAGTGGGCCTCCTTTTGGCACCTTTTTCAGGGTCCTCTTCCCCACAGTGAGTAAAATGCTCAAAAGCTTGGATTTGGAAGGGGCCCAAACCAGGGTTCTCCTGAAAGGATTCAGGTCATGATTGTGGGCAAGTATATAGTTGATGCTCATCCTTACGACTAATCCTTCTGACTACTTTGTCACTTTGTCACTTTCAAGAGAAACAAATCCCTTATCACATTTGTGTAGCCCTGGCCAACAGCTCTTGACCCCTCAAATGAACCTCAGAACCCCTCGTGACTCTCCAAGGGTGCTCCGCGACCAAAGAAGAACCGCCCTTGCCGGGATCACCAAGCGTCAGTTTCCATCAGCATACTTATCGCACCAGCAAGTTTTCCATCAGCAACAAACTGTGGCTATGGGTCAAAAGCCCGGTTAGCCCCCAGCGAACATCACAATCCAACCACTAAAATAGGTTCTAAAATGGGTGGTGAATTCACCAATCCCAACCAAAATGGGATCCCAAAACGGTTTTGACAACCACAGCCATGCGCACTGCGCACCTTGGCATAGAACTCGGAGCCCAGCAATCCGCACTCCTCCGCCGTGGGCGCCATGAAGATGACCGAGCGGTCCTCAAAGACTAGAAAGGCACGGGCCCAAATTTCCGTGTCACGCGCAGGGCTTGGGGGTTAAGTGATGTTTGAAGGAGAGCTATGGCTGTGGGTCAACACCAATGGTGCCATCTTGGGGTAGGAACCACCCATTTTAGAACCTATTTTAGTTGGGATTGGGATGTTCACTGGGGGTACGGGATTTTGACCCACGGCCATAGGGGCATGAATGTTCATGGAGGCCTGGGTGGATATCATTTTAGGTTGGGGGGCATGTCCACCAACCACTTTGGAGCTGGTTCCCAATTGAAATTCACTGGTCTTGAAGTCCCGAGAACGGACACTCGCAAACCCCTGTACATCAACAGAATATCTGAAACAAAGGCACCATTTAACTGGTTGCAGAGAGAAAAATAAAATAAAAATCTGGACTGCCCATGGCTTTGCTGGATTTTCATAGCAAAGCCCGGGGTCTTTCCTCAGATTCTAGCGGATATTGTGGGACGTTCCTAATTGTACAGTTGAGTACATGGCAAAATTCCAGTTGGCTTCAACTCCTTTACCCACAAAAGGGAATCGTGCCATCTACTTTCCCCCCGGCGTAACCCTGGTGATTTTCCGCAGAACTGACTTACAATCCAGAAGTCAGGGAACCAAAGCCAACGCGATGCATGCCGAGAACGAACCGGAACCGGTGCCCCCGCTTGAACTGCAAGAAGGGGCCATCCAGGGTGGGTCTGGTTTTGGTGTTTTCTCCTCTGAAATTATGGGCACGGAAAAACAAGGGAGGTAACTACTTGAAGGGTCAGAATGCATCCACGTGCCATGGCTTTTAGTCCAAGTGCATTAACTCCTTGGTGACAAACCAGGGCTCTGAAAAAGAGTCAAACAAAATCCCGGCCCTATTAGCTTCCTTTTGGAAACACGTGTCCGAAAAGGGGTCGCCCCACTTTTGACCCTCAACAGGATGCCTTTGCTTGCTGGCTGACAAGGAACGAAAAAAACAGCAAGGCAAGTCGGGCAATGGCTTGCGTCGAAAATTGGGGAACCTCCCAAATGCATAATGGTCCCGCGTTAAAACAACCGAAAATTGGGTATCCTCAACAAACTGGGTTTGTGAAGTGACATCCTCCAAAATTACCCTCTGATTGGTGTTTCAAAGGAAATCGAAGGCCAACAGTATTGTTGAGGGCCTCTCAAAATGTTGACATTAGACCTGGAGTCTCCACGACCCTCCCAAAATGGGTTACCCCAAAGAACGGGGAGGCCCCGTCTTTGAGGGGTAAGAAAACTCCCGAGTCCCCCCCCCCCAAAAAAGGCCGTGACATCCATTTCACTTTTGCTTGCTTGTCACGCGTCCAGAGCCTCACCCGACTCCAGCAACAGGCGCGCCGTCGCCAGCATCATGGCCACCCCCGTGCAGTTGTCCACAGCACCGTTGTAGATCTCACCCTCGCGCTCGCCCAAATGGTCGTGGTGCCCTGCGTCGTGAGCGATGGGGGAAAATCAGAGTGGCACCGATCTTTGGTTGGTGGACTTTCAAGCACCCAAACAGCCGTTGGGCAGCTGGGGTTGGGGATCCGAGTGCAAACAATGAGAGCAAAGTCAAGCGGCCGGTCCTCATCGGTAAATCCAAGTGGAACAGGAGCCAAGGAGTCGGCAAAATGCGTTACGCATGAGTTCAATGAGTCGCATGCTGGCATTGTGTGAGGTCTCCATGCACTGAGGACATAGGGAATCCTGTGATGTTTATTTGGATATGATAAAACCGGACGCATCAACGGAACCAACACCTTCTTGAAAGCTCAACATTCTGTGGGGGGATGTTCCTCTGATTACAACCCTCCTCTGGTACATATCCTGCAAAGGTGCTAAATAAAAGGGAACCCTTTGTGACGCTGACCGCTTTTCGTGGGGAGCCCACTGAACAACTGGGTTGCAATCCTCGCCTCCAACAAAACATATCGATTTCAAGCAAACCTCCTCAAGAAAAAAAAACAAAAAACGCACCACCCAGCATCCCCCAAACTACTGCTTCTTCCCATGTGGGTGTGGGTCAAAAGTAAACCACCAGAATACCAGAAGGCCGCAGATCTTAGTCCTTGGTTCCATTTGCCAGGGTTCTATTTTGGGTGCCCATTTTTGACCCACAGCCATGTCCAAAATCTCAAAATCTAAGCACTGTTCAAAAAAAGCAGCTGTTGGGGGCGTGCTGGACTGGAGGTCTCACCCCCCCCCCCCCGCTGGCGCCGCCTGCGATGACGACGGCCTCGTGGCGATGCTTCTCGCTGAGCCCCGGCAGAGCGCCCAGCACGTTGCGGCCCTGGAAGAAGCGCACCGCGTACTCCGCGCTGTGGGACACGCAGCCCACCTGGACCATTCGTGACGCGTCAGGTTTGGGGAGTGGGCAAAGGCCCCTCTCCTTTTCGGTTTCTTGTTCTTGTTGTGGGGGAAGGGGGGCGGGGGTGTTAAGAAGCCCCCAAGGGAATGCTTTTGTTGGAGTGGGAAAGGTTGTTTTGAGGTGGTTTGTATAAATGGAAACTGGAGGGAGAGACAAAAATCTACGTGGTTGCGAAAAAAAAAAAAAAAAACTCCTTTCTCTGGAAAGTCGGATCCCCTATGAGTACTTCACGGGCACATACATACATATATACCCAGACGCGGTTTCTCCTTGGCCACCTCCACAAGGCAGGAAACTTCTTGGGTACGCTGAGGAGGAGGGAGGGGAAGGCAGGGGAGGGAGGGGCGAGAGTGGCAAGCCCACTTTTACCCCATTAAAAAAACAAAATGAGAAAAAAGGAAAGGAAACAACGCGTTGGAGTCCAGTTGGAGCCCATTTTTTTTGGGGGGCGCCCCTCTTTTGCAGTTGGAACGCACCAAGCGCCGGCCTTGGAGGGCCGAAAGTCTGGGCGCTGGGCGCTCGCTACCCAGGCGTCCAGCGACGTGCCCGCTGCCTGAGAGGCTCGGAGGTCGTCCTAAAGAAAACGGCCCGAAGTCCTGATTGGATTTGTATGAATGAAGGCAGCCAAAAACATATCATTCTCATAGGTCTCTAAAACACCAGAAATTCATGGAAGATGCCCCAAAACCACAATTGGGTTGGGACTATCCCCCGCGCAACCTGGTGTCCAACAGACCTCATGTCCAACTTTTCTGGGCGCCTGGGATTGTGATCCTCAGGACTTGGATGTGGTCCCGGTGGTTGGCTCTGTTGCCGAAGGGTCACAAGCCCAGCGCCTTCTATGCTGAACATGTTCCAGCTTTTGTTGACACATCCCCGAGAAGGTGTAGCGTTGTGCTTGCTGTAGCCCAGGGATTGGACCAACCTCTTCATTGAACATGTCGAAACCATTCTCGCCTATCTCTGGGTTGAACAGTGGAACAGATGATGCCCAAGCCTGATGTCCACCTTCGAAGCACGAACACAAAGAAGTGCGAAAGCAATGAGACTAACACGGAAACAAAGAAACGGCAAAACACACACACAAAAAAAACACAAACACAAGCACAAGCACAAACACAAACACAAGAACACAAGGAAGCAAGCCAGCAAGCAAGCTAGCTAGCTAGCCCAGCCCAGCCCAGCCCAGCCCAGCCCAGCCCAGCCCAGCCCAGAAAGCAAGCAAGAGCAAGCAGGAGCAAACAAGAGCAAAGCAGGAGCATGCAGGAGCAAACAAGCAAAAGGACCAAACACGCAACACGCGAAAAGGCAAACAACAAATAAGCAAACAAGCAAACACGCCAACTAACTAACAAACAGATTACGCAAACCGAACGGCTGCAACACAAACAACAACCAAGCAAAACACACACTACACCAACCACAACAAACCAAACCAATCAAAACACAAACAACCACGCAAAGAAACAGGCAACCAACCAACCAAACAAACAAAGCAACCAAGCAAGCAAACACATAAACACACAAGCACACAGGCATACAAACAAGCAAACAAACAAACGCATGAACAAACAAGCACACAGGCACACAGGCACACAAACAAGCAAACAAGCAAACAAACAAACGCATGAACAAACAAGCACACAGGCACACAGGCACACAAACAAGCAAACAAACAAACGCATGAACAAACAGGCACACAGGCACACAAACAAACAAAGAAACACATGAACAAACAAACAAAACAAACAAACAAAGCAAACAAACAAAGAAAACAAACAAAGAACGAACACACACAATTACACAAACACACAACCAACCAACAAACCAATGAAGCAAACCTGCGAGCAAGGAAGCAAGCGAGCAAGCAAGCAAGCAAACAGGCAGGCAGGCAAGCAAGCAGACTAACAGACAATACATCAATCAACCAACCTGCAAACACATACACACATAAACACATAAAAACAAACAAGCAAGCAAACAAACAGACAGACAGACAGGCAGGCAGGCAGACAGACAAACAGACAGATAGCCACACACGCAAACAAACAAACAACCTCACAACGCATAAACGCACAAACAAGCAAGCAAGCAAGCAAGCAAGCAAGCAAGCAAGCAAGCAAGCAAGCAAGCAAGCAAGCAAGCAAGCAACCAAGCAACCAATTAACTCACCAACCAATCAACCAACCAACCAACCAACCAGCCAGCCAACCAAAGCAACCAAAGCAACCAAAGCAACCAAGCAAGCAAACACAAACAAGCAAACAAGCAAGCAAACAAAGAAACAAACAAACAAACAAACAAACAAACAAACAGCAACAAACAGTAACAAACAGTAACAAACAAACAAACAAACAAACAAACAAACAAACAAACAAACAAAAAACGGAAAAAAAAATAACACACAGTAACAAACAAACAAACAAACAATCAATCAATCAAACAAACAAACAAACAAACTAACAAACAAACTAACACACACACACAACCTGGCGCCTCTGCTAGCTTCTCCCCCATGACCCGGGTGAGCCATCCGTGCAGCGCCAAGGGGTGCGATGCTCCGCCGGCTCCGCTCGCCGCCAGCGCCACCTGCGAGTTTTCAGGGAATTGGTCTGGTAGAACTCATCTGGCTGTGGCTCAAAAACCGGTAATCGAAAATGGCTTGACCTGGCGAGTGGAAACATGGACCAAAACCTGCGGTTTGCCCCTCCGGTTTAATTTTGAGCGCCCATCTGGTTGGGCCAAGTGAAAACAAACACCAACTTGACTTGGGGTTAGCAACCATTGCCTTGTGTAGCTCCTCAACAGCACAGGATGCAGCTCACAAGAACCAAGACTACTTGAACCAATTGTGTCTTCCTGGCATCTGGGGGTATCGTCTCTTGCTTTTTCTGCCACTAACACTATTGCCAGTCAAAAAGGTGGGTGAAAGGTCATCAACCTATCTCATTTTGAGCTTAGTACTAGGTCCAGCAACCGACCTCCTCAAAAAAGCGCGGGCAAAATTGGCTCAACCCACCAACCCTAATTACCCCTTCGAACCAAAGGAAGATTGATCACATAGACGATGTAACATGGGTTTGTCTAATAGGGGAGCTGCCAAAATGGGCACGGTTCCCTTTTGATTTGCCTGACCAACCCAAAAAAGGATACCCGCAAAACCGACACACCGCCCATATCACTAAACAAGGCTTCCGCCAAGCCCTCAGCCACCCCTTAGCTCACCTTCTCTCCGCTGTACCCCGTGCGGGTTACGCTCCAGGGGTAGCCGGCGAACTCGTCACTGAAGTGAAGAATCAGGCATCCTGTCGCAACATCAAGTAGCACGAGCCCAATACCAGCGTCTTAGGACCAGGTTGCACGTAAACCCAACCCTCGGAATCGCCGACAGATTCAAGAAATAAAATACGATGCTTGCGACCAGAAACGCGTAGTGGATCCTTCATGCACATAGTTTAGCATATTTCAGGACTTTGTTCCTGCGATCAGCCAGCTTGTCAAGGATGGTGTTGCTCGATGTTGGCAAGTGGCCCTCGCCGAATGGCGAGGCCAGACAGAAAAAATATAGTTGGTGTTAAGCTTCCTAATTCTGTCACATCCTCAACGGCCACAAGACAACTGATTTGTCTTAAAAGGCTCTCCAAACAGATTCCACGGCAGTACCCCCCAAAGGTTGGATGGTTCTAGGAATTTCCATTTGGGCTGCCGCAAATACTACAAATGTACCTTTGAAAGGAATTGCCGACTGTTGAAGACCCGTCTGCGGACGCCAATCTTATTCCTGTCAAAGCTGTCAAGGATTCAGATCCCAATGCGTCCAATCCATAAGTTCGGATGGACAATCCAGTCACCAGTTTGGAGGTTTATCCCAGTGGGGCTTTGTCCTTTCCAATTCGGATCTGGTTTGCTTGGGGGATTGTCACTTACAGCCTCTCCAATCCGCACATATTATTAGATATACTTGGAGTCTTCGAGAACCTGACTCAGGGAGGAAAACCTTCTTGCATGGTGATTCAATGCAAGCAAACCCAGTAAATCCATTTACACCAGTAAAGTAGGAGAGACCATCATGTCACATCCTTTAGGATTGAATGATTGCCTGTTCTAATTGTGCCAACATATGGAACTTATTAGGGCATCCCAATCATCTTGGAGAAACTGCGCCTTTGTGGTAGTTTTGGAAACTCCGAAAGCAAGGCAACACTGGAGGTAGGGCCCATTCCCCGCCTGCTGCCCCTCTTCTCCTTGCCTCCTCAAACTTGTAGGTCCACCTACCATAGTAGGTCCTCACTGCGCCCCCAAACCCAATTCATGCATGGTTCTACTAAGATGGGCGACTACAAAGGTTTATATGTCTTGCTATAAGCCTCCATGAAAGTAGGCCGCCGATTGGGTTGTTGGGGCCCCGGAACGTGACTGCTCTCCCGCCCACTTGCCTGGAAACCACCAGAAGCTGGGAAAATGATCTTGGGACCTCCGTTCGTCTTGGCTCCGCATTGGCTGCGAGGGTAAAAGAATAAAAGTGGTCACAACTGCAAAACACAAAACATAAACAAATGGACGATTCTCCAGCTGGGTGTTTCTCAATTTAGGGCACAGTGGGTGGTTGGCTTCCTTCCGAGTTCCCTGTCCAACTTCGCAAAAACAAAAACGGGGCGCCTCTTGAGACAGACCTCCGGTTGTCACCGGCGAGCCGCATGTCCTCCTTGGGAAAGGGCTCCACCGGCGGCTGGCTAATCAGCACCAGCAGCACTTTGCCCGCCACGGACTCTCCTAGGTTTCGCGTGTCTGGGAAGACTGAAGAATTTGCAATCCAGTTGCAGTAAAATCCGAGAGGTGGTATACCCAACGCGAGAGTCTCTTGCTTGGGGTCCTGAGTTCACAGATTTCTGAAGGCTTAAACTTCGAACATCCTGACTACAGGGGACATGTAGCAGTTTCCAGGCCTATGTAACGCCCAGACCCGAGTGGGGAAAAAACATGGGGAAAACACCTCCTGTTTCGTCGAACACCTCCAGGATAACAAACACGGGGGACTTAAAAACCCAACACAAACCCCTGGCTTCCTTTGCAGGGAACAACAGGAGCCCAATGTCGGGAGATACCTGCCTCGTCCTTAGGCCCCCCGGGAAAAAAAGGCGCTTGCATTTGTTGGTGCAGTTTGAAGCATCATTTTCAGACCTGCCCAAACAAGCTCAAAACAAATCGGATTTTGGAAGTAAGTTTCAGAACCCTTTTGGAACATTGACTCAACGTGGACCAAATCAAAAACACATGGTTGAATGAATACAGTTGTTCACTTAACATTGACGTGGAACCCAAGAAAGGGTTAACTGGCATGGAACCCAAGAAAGGGTCCCCCCCAAAGGACAGACCTCAAAGAAACATGCGTTGGGATCCATGCTAATTTGGGGAGTCGGGATCTGACCAGCAGAGTCGGCCGGCCAGAAGCAAAACGATGAAGACAGTTGCCAAAAGACAGCCCCAGATGTGGGCCAAGAACAGGGCTCCCCCAATCCCAATATGGGTCCTTTTGGCTGCCTTTTTGTGGGTTCGCTCTTTGGGGGGCCTTGACAACCATGGAATATGTATGAGATGATTGTGGCCACTTTCTGTGATACCAAGGGAATCCCCTTCAAAGTGATAAAGTTGGGAATGGCCACATTCTGTGTCACAGAAAAGGTGATTTGTCACAACCATAAAATTTCCCGACCCCATGCGCAAGATGAGTTGAAACAACCAGACACTTGTCAGGACTCCTGCCTGCTTCCATGAGTGTTGTAGGCAAGGTATCAGTTGAGTTGCCAAACTTTGAACACCACTCCAACTTGACATGCCAGTTTCTGTCTCATATTCGGCTTCTCCTAAAATCTGAGCGAGTTTTGGAGGAGACCGCCAAACTAGGGGTACCTTCCCCATTCTTTCCAGGGATCCTTCTTTTCAGGAAACCATCAAAAGCCCGGGGGAAACCGCCGGTTTCTGAAGAGAACGATGTTTGAAAAGAATGGTTGGAATCAGCCTCTAGACTTAAGAGGAACACGGGAACCCTCCAGCCCAGTGTCCCTTGAAGTCGTCCCAGCCAAGGCCGGCCGGCGAATGCACGCCGTGGCCCACGAAGACCAGGTCCAGGCTCTCCAGCAGGCAGCTGGGAGGTGCGCCTCTGCGGCCAAAAAGGGATGATGCCATGCGGTACTACTGTGGATGGACAGAATCCTGCCACCACTTTGAAACGAGAGAAACCCATTGTTTGTTGGTATTTACAGGGAATCATCCTTCCAGGGTTTCTTAGGTGGTGCAGGTTTCTTGGATGGTTGCGATCAGAAACCTTGGGTGTAAATACCAACAAGCAATGCTTCCCCGTTCGAAATGGATTTTGTCCATCCATAGTAGGTTTATTCAGTAGAGAGCTTAGAAAAAGTTGGTACCCGACTTTTTTCTCTGTAGTCAATTTTAGTAGGGGAACCCTCCCCCGAAAAAGAGGAGAGAAGGACACTACTGGGGGACCTAGGGTAGCTCACAAACCGGATCAAAGAGTCGTGTGGGGAGCGCGCCAAGTAGCCAATGTTCACAACTTTTGGAGATCGCCCCGCCCGAGCCCGCCAAGAGTTGCGCAGGAATAACAGAAGAACAAGTCCTCGTTTTCTGTAGGTCGCTGTGAAGCCAATAAGTAGAACCATCATGGCCTCTGGGGCGCTGAACTCGTTGCCAAACATCCAGTGGCCATGGGCAACAAGGGCCCCAGGGTACCCTGGGGCCTGGTCGGTGAACTTAAAGGGGTGACCCGTTTCTGGAAGGAACGTTGGCAGTTGAAAAGACTGAAGTTGACATGATCAGAGTTAGGCCCAGGTATAGAATGTATATTTTATTGTTTGCTTCACTTTGAGTCACTGGTAAAATGTAAGATGTGTCCTAAGTCCACCCCAGTTGAGAACCTGCCAAAGTTGCAAAACCTTTCAAGGCATCACTGGAAGGTCTGGGAGCCACACGGCTTGTGATGGGGTCTTTCACCGGGTTCCCCAAATTTGGAGACACCCCTGCGATAGGTATCGATAGGTCTGATTTTCAGTTGGAGTAGACTTGCGGCTCGCTCGCGCGAGCCTTCCACATGGTCCATGGA
This sequence comes from Effrenium voratum, assembly GCA_963377175.1. Taxonomy (NCBI): domain Eukaryota; class Dinophyceae; order Suessiales; family Symbiodiniaceae; genus Effrenium; species Effrenium voratum. Next base: position 2,256,362 of record CAUJNA010000557.1, on the reverse strand, counting down.
GTGCACGAAGTCATCCCCGAACTTCCCGGTGATTTGAAAGTCCTTCACCCGGAAGGCCAGTTTGGAGGCCTCTTGCTGCGCCGTCAGCCCCACCATCTTCACTGCCTGAAATCTGAAGTCTCAAAACGGGGCCCAGGTCGACTGGTTGAAGCCAAGAAAATGTAGGTGGCTCGTCCTTTTTCGGGTTTGGACCCCACAAAAAATGGCGCAACGGTGTTCCTGTTGGTTTCGCAAAACAACAGTACCCTCACAAAAGCCAGACCCATGTGTCAAAAGGCTCCCCCAAAATGGTGGGGTTTCTTTTGGTGTCCCTTTTCAACCTAAGGGTGCAAACATGTACGAACTTTCTGTTTCTCAGGCAATTAGTTGACCCCGAACTGAGCAATGCGCAACGTGGTTCCCTTTGAGGGAATCCCACCAAACCCTACGCAGCTGTGTCTTGGGGCCATGTCGTGGAAAACATGTTTGTTTGCCTGCGGGAATCCCCCACGTTAATGGAAGTATCCACCAGTTGGAAGAGAGTCCAAAGCATGTCTAAGCCCCAAAAAATTATGGGTTGATGGTTGCTTCTTTTGGTGATGTCAAAGGGAAAGCAAAGGACAACCACCATTTTGGGGGGTCCCCGAAAAAAGACAAAGCTGGCAGAAAGCTGTTTCGGCCAAACTAGCCAGTGGCGGTTCCAATGAACAGAAGGATGCATCGCCATAAGCAGTCCAACCAACAGAAAGCTGGCAAGCGGCGTGCGGCGGCGTCCATGGACAGTCACACCCGCATTTGGCTCAAACAAGAAAGAAAATCAGAATCATTCTCTAGGTCCTCCAGTAGAGAGGTTAGAATTAAGGTACCCTTCTTTCTGTAGTCGATTTTAGTTGGGGAACCCTCCCCACAAAAAATGTAAAAGGGCACCACTACTGGGGGACCTAGTTCTTGAGCACCTGTTTGCCAGCTGCACACCGTATCATGATTAAAGTTAGGCCCAGTTATTGAACCTATATTTTATTGTTCGCTTGTTTGCTTCACTTTGAGTCACTGGTAAAATGTAAATCGTATCCTAAGTCCACCTCAGGTATCCGATGATTCTGCTTGTCAATCTTCTGGGTGAAATAGAATGATGAAACCGGTAGAAATGCGGGATCCCTGCAATATTCAGCGACTTGAAGCCGATCTCATGTCGCTCCTGCCATGTCACCAGGTCTGAGTCAAGGCACGTGGAAAGGCAAATCGAGCAAACAGCCTCTGACCCTGCAGCGTCCCAAATGAACATCCGCCTAACAAAAGCGCTCCAGGGTGCCATTAATTCACCCATGGATACACGGCTCACCACGGCTCTAAAGACATGTCTCAAGCGCCGGCACACTCCCAACACCTAGCTGTCCTGTTCGAACGCATCAAAACGATTCGAAAAATGGTTAGAGCCAGGCCGACTCTTGCGTAAGTATTTCAAGCAACCTGACCGCATCGTGTTTCATCCAATAGGACTGTCAGCTTCTCGCCTCGTCTTATTCTTGTGTGACGGTAGAGTTAGATGAAGCTATGCCAATACGACGAGGTTAGCATAGAACCCACTGCAGAGAGGCCTTTTTAGTGAAAATTTGTCTTCTAGGACCTCTCAGTCAGGAGCCCGCCCAGATTTCCTCACTGCTCCGCTGCTTCGCAGGCAATGATGCGTTTCACCGTTTCACCGGCTGATGAGAGTCCCAGTAGTCTTCGAATGTCTGTAAAGGGTAGCTGGAACCACCGCTTGTGATGACAGCTTTGGTCCCGTCGCGGGCATTGACACAAAACATAATCATCCGCGCTGGTACCTGCCACCTCTGGAAGCTGTGCTGAAAATTCCAGCGGAATCTGCATCAGGTTTTCGGTGGGTTCCAGGAGAAAAACCACACGGTTAGTGGGGAATCACCACTTTTGGAGGGGAACAGGGTTGGTCAACATGGGGTCAACATTGTGTATTCGCCGGTGAATGTGGGGGGCGAGCCTGGAAATAGGTGCCATCCTCGCCGGCAGGGGCCAAGCCCAGCTCCTGTGATCCGAATGGGCATGTTGTGGGAACACTTCAAGGTGGAGGCAACTGAGGGATGGATAATATTATGGACGAAAGTACCCCGTGATACCAATGTGGACCATAAAGGTGGACCTGAAACCCAGCTTCGCACTGTGAAACGTTTTGCGATTCCGAATTCACTGAACTCTGTGGACTCATCTGCAAATACAGTCCTCGAGCAGTGCGGGGTATGTTGCATTCGGCAAAAAGCAAACCCGGGCAGTTCATCATGGATGCCAAGCCATCCCAATCAGTGCCAATTTCCATGGGGGAAAATCCTTTTGTCACCCCAGGAAAGGGTTTACCTGATTCCCTGTGAGCTGCCTAAAAAACCTAAAGGGTAGAACTTCCGCCATCTAAAACTAGGGACTTTTCTACTAGTTTTTTGACAACTGTCCAAAATGGAGCTCCCAAATTTGCTAGACAACAAGTCTACCATCTGTGGGTTCCGCTTTTCCGCTCTTGTACCATTCTAGGGCAATGCCATCATCCAAATTTAAATATTCGGATATTGGGAAAAGAAACACGATTCCCAAAATGATTGGATTGCTTCTGGTCTCCCAAGAACCTTTTGGGGGGAGTTCCCCGAACATGCGAAACTCACACTAACCGCTACCAAGCTCACTGTGCCCGGATTGGTTGGTTGCCTTTTGCCCCGTTAAGCAGCCAAACGGTTGGGCTCTGACCCTCTGGAAGTAGTCCTACCAGGGTTACATAAAGAATGAACTGAAGTTGGAGTAAACACAGCCTCATCTAACGAGAGCCGAAAGTCTTAGACAAATCAGAAGGCCAATTGCCCCAGCAATGGGGCATCACAGGCAAATCAGTGTCTTTCGCTTTGCAAAATGTGGGCCATGCGTGTTCTGCGCTATCGTTTCGCATGGGCTTGGACCCTGCACCTTCCTTCTGCACCGTCGATTTCAAAGGCTGGCATGAATGTTTTGCCACCTAATTGAATTCTTTCAAGGCAGGCAACAACAGCTTCACTGTACCCAGCGCCATACCTGCCTGCATTATTCGTTGCACGCCGCTGACACAGCTTACCATTCTCCTCTGGGACTGGGGCTGCTGGGACTGGGACACTGGGATGAGCAATGGGCGCCAACCCCAGCGCGATCACCAACCTGCAGCAAACTCATTCAAGCTGATGTTCTGCGGGCTCCTGCCAAAGAGGGCTTGCCTGTACTCATCCAAAGCTTCTTGCAGCTGTGCCAAACAATCTTTGCAGCCAACTTGAGGTGTTCAAAACGCTTTGGCTCGGCCAGAAAGTACTTGACCTTTCGGGACATATGGGTTCACGGGAGCCCGCCTCATGCGAGAAAACGCATGAGTTACTTTTCTAAGCTGCTTTGGGATCAACTACCTGAGCTCTCACAGCTCCTCTCAGATTGGCTTTCTCTCCTTTGGAGAGCTAGGGCGGCATGCGCAATTCTTGAGTCCCGACACCTCTTCATTGCAGGTCTAGGTTCAACAGGCATAAGCCTTACCTAACTTAAAACTCAGTTTTCATTAGACCTTCTTACCTTTGTCCTGTTCTGGCTCCGGTGTTGCTTTTTTGCAATCGCATATTTTGAAATCATGCCGGGGGGAGCCCGTTTTTTTTTCAAGTCACACCTGGCGGGGTCCAGGTGTTTTTTGTTTAATGAAATTGAAATCACGCCTGGGGGGACCGGTGCTTATTTTTCGTTGCACTCATGCCTGTGGGCCGGGGTGACTTTTTCTTTTGAATTCACTCACACCTTAGGGCTCCGCTTTCTTTTTGGAATCACGCCTCTGGGCCCTGGTGTTCTTTCTTTTGAAGTCACGCATTGGGGGCTCCGGTGTTTGGTTTTTTGAAATCACGCCCAGGCGTGATGTAAAAAAGGAAGCCTTTAGGATCTCCAGGCGTGAGTTCCAAAGCAATAGCACCCCGGCCCGCAGGCATGAATGCAACAAATACAAGCACCGGACCCCCAGGCGTGCAAAACAAAAAACTGGACCCCAGGTGTGATTTCAAAACAAAAAACGAGACGCCCGACATGGACTCGAGCAACGATTAACGCCTGATTCCTGACTACTGAAGCAACAAACACAGTTTCTCACAACGGCGCAGTTCCTGCACACAGACACGCAGAATGAAAGACTGAACAACTAGGTAAGGCAGCCCGTGACTGCCTGAAAAACTAGACCACGGTTGGCCCGAAAGCAGAACATCGCAAGCGAGGTCGGCCCAACGCTGCAGGATGCGTTCTTTTTCCCTACACGAAGCATTTGTGAAGCAAGCGCGAGACAGCACCAGGAGGTGCTCTGCGCAAACTGGTCGGTGCAAGTTGGTCTGCGCAAGTTGCTCTACGCAAGTTGCACTGTGCAAGTTGCTCTGCGCAAGTTGCTCCGCGCAAGTTGCTCCGGCAAGTTGGTCCCTGCAAGTGGCTCCCTGCAAGTTGCTCTGTGCAAATTGCGCTCCCTGCAAGTTGCTCTGTGCAAGCTGCTCTGTGCAAGTTGCTCTGTGCAAGTTGCTCTGCGTAAGTTGCTCTGCGCAAGTTGCTCTAGGCAAGGCGCTCTGCGCAAACTGGTCGGTGCAAGTTGGTCTGCGCAAGTTGCTCTGTGCAACTTGCTCTGCGCAAGTTGCTCTGCGCAAGTTGCTTTAAAATGCAAGTTGCATCTTGCGACGCCCGCCCGCGGACCAGGGAGGAATCGAACCCGCGACCCGCCGGTTCCGGGAGCAGGCGCGCGAACCACGAGACAACTCCCGAGGACCAGTTCGAACAACAAAAGTCGCAAAAAACCTCGAGTTTTTGCACCTCGACCACGCCGATCCCCGCAGAGGGTTGCGCGAGCACCGCAGAAATCGCAAAAAAAATGGGTTTTTGCACCTCGACCACGCCGATCCCCGCAGAAGCGATCGCAAAAAACCTCGGTTTTTGCACCTCGACCACGCCGATCCCCGCAGAGGGTCGCGCGAGCAGGTTAAACATCGCAAAAAACCATGGGTTTTTGCACCTCGACCACGCCGATTCCCGCAGAGGGTCGCGCGAGCAGGTTAAACATCGCAAAAAACCATGGGTTTTTGCACCTCGACCACGCCGATTCCCGCAGAGGGTCGCGCGGGAACTTTAGAAATCGCAAAAAACCTCGAGTTTTTGCACCTCGACCACGCCGATCCCCGCAGAGGGTTGCGCGAGCACCGCAGAAATCGCAAAAAAAACCATGGGTTTTTGCACCTCGACCACGCCGATCCCCGCAGAGGGTCGCGCGAGCAGGTTAAACATCGCAAAAAACCTCGAGTTTTTGCACCTCGACCACGCCGATCCCCGCAGAGGGTCGATTTTCGTGTAGTGTCGTCGGCACTACCCCGCCGCCCTAAGAAGAGATTTTAACTCCTCGCAAGTCAATTGCACTTGACTCCTTGCACTTGCAACTTGCACTTGACTCCTTGCTTGTTTCAAGGAGTCATTGCAAGGAGTCATTGCAAGGAGTCATTGCAAGAGTCATTGCAAGGAGTCATGGCAAGTCATTGGCAGTCATTGCAAGGAGTCATTGCAAGGAGTCATTGCAAGGAGTCATTGCAAGGAGTCATTGCAAGGAGTCATGAGAGCCATTGCAAGTTGCAAGGAGCCAAGTGCATGGAGTCAAGTGCAAGTCGCAAGTGCACGGAGTTAAGTGCAAGTTGCAAGTGCAAGGGGCCAAGTGCAAGGAGCCAAGTGCAAGGAGCCAAGTGCATGGAGTCAAGTGCAAGTTGCAAGTGCAAGTCAAGGAGTCAAGTGCAAGTTGCAAGTGCAAGGAGTCAAGTGCAAGTTGCAATCCTTGCCATGACTCCTTGCAATGACTCCTTGCAATGACTCCTTGCAATGACTCCTTGCAATGACTCCTTGCAATGACTCCTTGCCTTGCAATGACTCCTTGCAATGACTCCTTGCAATGACTCCTTGCAATGACTCCTTGCAATGACTCCTTGCAATGACTCCTTGCAATGACTCCTTGCAATGACTCCTTGCAATGACTCCTTGCAATGACTCCTTGCAATGACTCCTTGCCAATGACTCCTTGCAATGACTCCTTGCCATGACTCCTTGCAATGACTCCTTGCAATGACTCCTTGCAATGACTCCTTGCAATGACTTTCATGATGATGATTCCTTGCAATGACACCTTGTAATGACTCTCATGAGAACAACTCAAGTGAACCCAGCGGAAGAACCCTTCGCCATGCTCTCGGGAAAAAAGAATCGACTCCAAGTTTCTGTAACGGAGTATCCGCAGGCTCCTGAGCAACACGGTGGCTGTAAGAAGGCAGAAATACACAACCAAATGGCCTGCAGCTCCTCCTGTGTCTTCTCTGCCTGGCAAGCACCCAGGCCGAAACACGTCGTACAGGGTCCCCCGTAAAGCACTGCTGAAATCTGAGGCGTGCGCCCCCAAGACAGTATCATTTGCACGTGGACACGCCGATATTTTTTTCGCTCTGACCGCGCGACGCGCCAACAACACAACGGCGTAGTGAGCCAAGAACGGCCAACGGCTGCCCAAACCACTGTGCGCAGGCAGCGCGCCCGCCTCTCCAATCTCCAGTGCTGGTCCGTTCTCCAGCCCAGCCCGTGCCTAGCCAAGCAGCCTCATGACACCAAACACAAAGAATGGATTTCCAGAACGCGGAAAACCTTGCTGATGGTAAGCTCAGCACCTGAACATTGGAACTCACCAGAACTCGAACAACGATGAACACGTGATTCCTGAATTCTGAAACAACAAAGAGAGTTCCTCACAACAGCGCAGTTCCTGCACACAAACACCCACAATGAAAGACTGAACAACTAGGTAAGGCAGCCTGTGACTGCCTGAAAAAAAGAATCGACTCCAAGCTTCTGTAACGGAGTATCCAACCCGCAGGCTCCTGAGCCACATAGTGGCTGTAAGACGGTAAAAATACACAGCCAAGTTTTCAAAAAAAAGAAGCAACCACATCATTCCAAAAAACAACCAACAAACGGTCGGGCTCATGAAAACCCAGAACCAAGCACAGTCTGAAATGGCCTGCAACTCCTCCTGCATCTTCTCAGCCTGGCAAGCACCCAGGCCAAAACACTTCTGAGAGGGACCCCCGAAAAGCATTGCTGAAATCTGAGGCGTGCGCCCCCAAACAGTATCCTTTGCACATGGACACGCTGAGATTTTTTTCCGGTCTGACCGCACGACGCGCCAACAACACAACGGCGTAGTGAGCCAAGAACAGCCGACAGCTGCCAAAACCACTGTGCGCAGGCAGCGCGCCCGCCTCTCCGCTCTCCAGCGCTGGTCTCCAGCCGAGCGCGTGCCTAGCCAAGCAGCCTCATGACACCAAACACAATGAATGGATTTCCAGAACGCGGAAAAACTTGCTGATGGCAAGCTCAGCACCTGAACATTGGAACTAACCGGAACGAGTCGGACGCCCGACATGGACCCGAGCAACGATTAAGGCCTGATTCCTGAATACAAGCAACACAGTTTCTCAGTAACGGCGCAGTTCCTGCACACAGACACCCACAATAAAAAATTGAACAACTAGGTTCCTGAAGAGGAGAAGCAGCCACGACAGAAAGAAAGAAGGCAGCCTGTGACTGCCTGAAAAAAAAGAATCGACTCCAAGTTTCTGTAACGGAGTATCCGCAGGCTCCTGAGCAACACGGAATCCACCACATAGTGGCTGTAAGCAGGCAGAAATACACAACCAAATGGCCTGCAGCTCCTCCTGTGTCTTCTCTGCCTGGCAAGCACCCAGGCCGAAACACGTCGTACAGGGTCCCCCGTGAAGCACTGCTGAAATCTGAGGCGTGCGCCCCCAAGACAGTATCATTTGCACGTGGACAAGCCGATATTTTTTTCGCTCTGACCGCGCGACGCGCCAACAACACAACGGCGTACTGAGCCAAGAACGGCCAACGGCTGCCCCAAGCCACTGTGCGCAGGCAGCGCGCCCGCCTCTCCAATCTCCAGTGCTGGTCCGTTCTCCAGCCCAGCCCGTGCCTAGCCAAGCAGCCTCATGACACCAAACACAAAGAATGGATTTCCAGAACGCGGAAAAACTTGCTGATGGTAAGCTCAGCCCCTGAACATTGGAACTCACCAGAACGAGTCGGACGCCCGACATGGGCTCGAGCAACGATTGACGCCTGATTCCTGAATACTCAAACAACAAAGAGAGTTCCTCACAGCAGCGCAGTTCCTGCACACAAACACCCACAATGAAAGACTGAATAACTAGGTTCCTGAAGAGGAGAAGCAGCCACGACAGAAAGAAAGAAAGCTGACCATGACTGCCTGAAAAAAAGGGAGTCGACTCCAAGTCTCCTGAGCCACATAGTGGCTGTAAGACAGTAGAAATACACAGCCAAGTTCCAAGAGAAAAAGAAGCAACCACATCATATCATTCCAAAAACAACCAACAAACGGTCGGGCTCATGAAAACCCAGAACCAAGCACAGTCTGAATGGCCCTTCTCAGCCTGGCAAGCACCCAGGCCAAAACACGTCTGAGAGGGTCCCCCATAGAGCATTGCTGAAATCTGAGGCGTGCGCCCCCAAACAGTATCCCTTGCACATGGACACGCTAAGATTTCTTTCCCGGTCTGACCGCACGACGCGCCAACAACACAACGGCGTAGTGAGCCAAGAACAGCCAACAGCTGCCCAAACCACTGTGCGCAGGCAGCGCGCCCGCCTCTCCGCTCTCCACTGCTGGTTCGTCCTCCAGCCGAGCCCATGCCTAGCCAAGCAGCCTCATGACACCAAACACGAATAATGGATTTCCAGAACGCGGAAAACCTGGCTGATGGTAAGCTCAGCACCTGAACATTGGAACTCACCAGAACAAGTCGGACGCCCGACCGTGCGGCGCGACAAAAAAAAAGAAGAAAAAACTGCAGCCGCCTGCGTGAACGAGATCGCAGCAGCCGTGCCCCAGAGAGCCTCTTGCTTCGGCCACAAGCCATACATGCGCTGCAGCAAATGCAGCCCGGCCTCGGCCCAGACGCCGGCGTCCTGCTGAGGCCCGTGCTCCAGCAGCTCCCGCGTAACTGCCTGCGCAACGCATCCGCCACATCGCTGCTCCAAAATAGCCCTGGAGAGCTGCCTGGTCGCAAATGTCGCCCGCAAGATCAGCCCAAGCCTCGTGCCAGGCACACATCACGCTCCGAGCAGAGGCGCAAAGGCCTGTGTGTTGTGAAGCTCCCTCAGCAGATCGCGCATTCCGGCGCCAACCTCACCACAAGAAAAAACTCGCCACGCACCCCCCCATACGTTGCCCAGCACATGGCTGGGCATCCTTACCCTGACGCCGTGCAGCGCCTCTAGGTTAAAGCGCCCATTCAGCCTTTTTTGGTCAAGCTGTCGCGCCTGAACAAGCACTGATGCAAACATCTGACCCATACTCTCGGACTTTGACGCCGCTAACGGAAGAACGCACAACTCGACTGCCAACCTCATACTGCCGTCACCACAAGTCGCACATACCACGGGGCGAAGAGCTCCGAGGCCCAGAAAACAAGGAGCGAGGAGTCAACAATAACCCACAGAGGACGCAAAAAAAAAAAGACTCGACACCGGACTCCTGCAACGCAAAGGACAATGCCAACTCCGCCCCTGATTGGCAAGAACAGGATCAAGCATCTGGTCGCCGGAAAGAAACAGGATCAGACGCACTAAAACAATGACCAACACCACGACTCCCAATTTACAAAAATCAACGCTGCACAGGTTCCTGAAAGCCCCCCCTCCCCCCCCCCCCCCTGGTCGCCAGGGCGTCTTTGCCGGCAGCTCCTTCTCTCCCTAGAGCGGAAAATCAGCAGCACACTTGAACAAAGGGGCAGCCTCTACCTTACCTGGTGTCCCTCAACAAGAAGCGCAACACCCGGTATCTGGACGCGAATGTCCACCGCACAGTTCCAGCCCCACGTAAAAAATCACAAAACCGCGAAACCAGGCACATGGTTCCCTGCGTCAACCGTAAAGGCGACGGGGTGCGAAACATAGAGCAGCCCGCTTCCAGCCCAATTCTACGGTTCCTGAGACAAAAAATCCACGAGCCGAATGCCCACTCAGTCTGCGAATCTACATGAGATTCCAAACAAAACTCCCCAAAACTCCCGCAGTCTCAAAGTCTCAGGCCAGAGCCGGCAGCTGCGACTCGGACATGGCACCGCCGCGCGAACCTGCAAAGGTCCAGCTCTTGTCAGTGCTATCCCAGGCCACAAAGCACCTTCGCCCTTGCAGCTTGGGAGGCCTCCAACAGCTGCTGGAAACCAAGAGAAGAAGCACCAGCTTCCGCAACAAACCAAACGTGCTGCCCAGTTCTTGCGGTGCCAATCCACCCATTGCTGCCTGAGCAATAATACTCACCCACGCGCCCCGAGGCTCCCAAACGAATGGATGCCAGTTTTGGAGGCTCAACGGGCAGCGTACCCCATCAGGACATGCATGCAACATTCCAAATCTCGAACGCGAGACTCAACCGAGGTCCTGAAAGCACAATTATCAGCGTCTGGTTCCCGGAAAGCACACGGGAACCTGCAATATGGTTCCTGAAAACGTTCCTGAAAACATGGTTCCTGAAATCTCACGGTTAATGAAAACATGGTTTCTGAAAAGGACAGTCAGCCACCTGATTCCCGAGCACGGGAACCTGCAATATGGTACCTGACAACAGGAATCCACTGTCTGGTGCCTGAAGAAGGAGCCCGCTGTCCGCGTGGTTGACAACAAGGGGGTTCGTGAAAACGACAGTCAGCCACCTGATTCCCGAGCACGGGAACCTGCAATTGCTGAAAACAGGAATCCATTATCTGGTTCCTGAAGAAGGAGCCCGCTGTCCGCGTGGATGCCGACAACAAGGGGGTTCCTGAAAAGGACAGTCAGCCACCTGATTCCCGAGCATGGGAACCTGCAATATGGTTCCTGAAAACGGGAATCCACTATCTGGTTCCTGAAAAAAGGAGTCCGCTGTCTGCTTGGTTGCCGACAACAAGGGGGGTTCATGAAAAGCGAGTCCACGTCCTGGTTCCTGAAAAGACAATCCTCCTGGTGGACTATTGCTCCACTTGGTTCCTGAAAATGGATTCCGCCGTCGAGTTCCTGAAAAAAATAATAATGCACCACCTGGTGCCGGAAAAGGGAGTCTACCGCCTGGCTCCTTAAAAAGCCATCCTCCACCTGGTTCCTAAAAAGAAATTCCACCGCCAGGTGCCTGTCCTGAAATCACTTAGTCTTCCTGAAACCACCCAGCCTTTCCTGAAACCAGCTAGGCTTGCCTGAAGCCACGCAGCCGCTCCTGAAACCTTTCCTGAAACTAGCTAGCCTTTCCTTTCCTGAAGCCACGAAGCCACTCACCTAGTCTTTCCTGAAACCACCTAGCCTTTCCTGAAACCACCTAGCCTTTCCTGAAGCCACGCAGCCTTTCCTGAAACCACCCAGTCTTTCCGACACAACGAAGCCTTTCCTGAAATCACCAGCCTTTCCTGAAAAGTTTTTGGCCTTCCTGACTTCCCAACATCATGGGGGGCCCCCCGACCCCAACCTAACCTTAATCCTAAATGAACCCCCTAAGCTGGCCCTAAACCTCACCTAAACCCCACCTAACATGTTCAACAATGTGTGATCCAATGCCTTTTTGATCATCTAACAACCCGAATACCTGCCACTTTCTGCCTGCAAAATGAATGGTTCAATGCATGCCCCTGCTCGCCGTACCAACCATGCCACCAACCCGCAGCCACAGCCACAGCCACAGCCCGTCTCCCGCAAGGCTTCGCGCCCAAAGGCCGCTTGAGCGACAGCCGCGTGGTCGCCGGGCGCACCGTCAATCAGCCACGCAACGAAAGAATTGCAGAAGTTCCCCCCCCAAAAAAAAATTGAGACGACGATACGTTCAAAAAGCCAGCCATTTCAGCCACGAGGAGACCGCCGCCGCAGGAAGCCCATTTCCCCTGCGAACTGGCCGGAGATCCCAGAGGCCGGGAATGAAAGGAATTTCTCACTTTGTTTACCATGTGTAGCTCAAGATCTACCGCCCAGTTGCTGAAAGGGAGCTCGCCGCCTCTTTCCTCCGGGATTATTATGGAATTCCTGAAATTCCTGAAATTATACACTTCCTGGGGTCGTTTAGAACCCTCCTTTGCAGCAGCTTCCTTTTTCAGCCCTAAGTTCTCAAATTTCCTGGAAATCTATAGCCCAATATGAGATTCTCTTTTTAGCCTGCAAACCTGACATTCCTATAACTATTTCGAATTATTATTGAGATTCTGCACTTCCTAAAACCACACGGCACATCCTGAAACTGCACATCCTGAAACACCCAATCTTTGCTGAGACACTCTAATCTTCCTAAAATTACGCAGGGCCTGTCCCTTCTGAGTGTTGAAACAATGTCTGTATTTCAGGAATTCCACGCGACCTACTTCCCGAAACGGCAATCCATACGGAACATTCCCAGCCATGCTCTCGACTCCATATTCCCGAAACTCCGGCCCGTATTCCCGACACCTGCATTCCCGACACACCTAGCATTGGTTCTAAAATGGGCGGTGAATTCACCTACCAACCAAAATGGGATCCCAAAACGGTTTTGACCACCACAGCCACATCTCCTCCATCTGCGCGGCCACATAGGCCGCCGCCACCTCCTCCCCGAAGGTGCCCGGCTGGCGGCCCTTCAGCGAGTCGTCCGCCAGAAACCGGATCACCTCGGGCAACCCTTGCCGCAACGACCCCCCTGCAAAAAAGTGAGTTTAACTTGTCGGGGGTTGAGTGGAAAACACAAAAAACTGTTTCAACCGAAAAGTTAACATAAAGTGAACAACTTGTTGGGGGTTGAGTGGAACACACTCAATTGTTTCAACCAAAAAGTTAACGAGTCTAAAGATCCAAGGCAATAGCAGTCAAGACCCCCCCCTCGGCCAAGACCGAAGATAGCCCGGTATGTGCTGTTGGTTTACGGGGAAACCAAAGGAGAACGCAACGAAAAAGCAAGTGTGGAGGAGCTTTATGTTGCTGTTGGTTCAGAGGAAAACACCAAGGAAAATATACAGGCTTTTCTCCTTGGTTAACACGTATGGGTTTCTCTAATTAGGATGGACCCCCTTTTGGGGCGGCTTCGCAAGGGAACCAAAAGAAGAAAACCGGCCATTTTAGGTCTGCCGTGATTTTGAGAAGCCCTGCCCTTTTTCCGTCGTTTCAGGGACAAGTACTCCCAATATAAACATGAACCCTTCAAAAAAACGCAGGGAATCACTTTGCGAGAAATGTGGAAGCTGAGTCCTCCGGGAACACCCCATGCTTCTGTTCAGTATGATTCACTTTTTGGCCCAAACAACGTCCCTCTCTGGAGTCCAGGAGTCATGTCGGGTCGCTGTGCCATCAAAATTGTATTCCAAATAAATGGGTGTCGTTTTTAAGTGGACCCTCAAAATGGCTTCGCATATTTTGGGTGGGTTTCCCTTGAAAACCCACGAAACAGGTACCAACTCCAAGAAAGACATACCTAAAGTGACTTGAACGGGTTTCTCAAACTAGTGTTTTCCATTTCGAAAGAAAAGCACACGGGACTCAAGGCACCGAAGAGCAATCAAGCGTTGTGCGAATGAATAGACAATTCGGAGCGCAAGCACGCTTCATCAGATTGAATCAATGAAAGGATCTCTAAGCTCTCTATACATATATATATATATATATTATAGGGGAACAGCAACAGCACAATGTCTCCTGATGGCAAACTGATCCGGCCAAACTCCAACTAGCCAAATTTTAGTGCGTACGTGACTCAAAACTACTCGACCACTACTGGCCTTGCCTGTAAAAAGCCAACGCCTAGCTAAACCAGAAATAAAGCTGCCGAGACAAGCCAAAGCGCGAAACGTCAGACTTCGTGCCTTCGAACAATCCAGGCTGACAACGTGGCGCTGGCCCCAGTCCTGACTAAATACGAACCAGATCCGCCTTCTCATTTAAAATCAGTTTGCAGACGATTTGTATGTGAGTCTCATAGCTACCTGGGTTGACTCACTTCAAACAACCGCAGGGCCTTGGAAGTGCGAGTTGCAAGAAATTCAAACCCAAGTGTTGTGTGTTCAGCCCACAGCAGAGCGATCCCATTTCGGTGGCCTGTCTCTCAGCAACGAATGGTTTGACGCTGGCCGCTGAACCTCAACATCTAAAAAACAAGTTCAATCGGGATCCCACAACAATCGGGATCCGGCTACCTCGGCCCAAGCCCGAAGCCCGGCCTGCCGCATCTGTCGTTCCACGGCGGACTCATCCCGCCCGAGCCGCGGCCTCTTTGTACCACTCGCCATCGCAGAGCCAAGTTGCTGTCTGCAGTTCAGCACGCTGTGCTTTTTGACAAGCCACGGTTGCCTGTGGGGTGGTCAGTCAGGCGAAGGATGCTAAACAGGTAACAGGTAACTTGCCCTTGTTCGCAACACAGCGGCTTTGGCCGGCAATTGCGCACTCTAGGTTCTCAAAACTTCTCTGTCGACTTGCTGGATGCATGGGTCAGACTTAGGGGAGCCAGTTCTCAGGGATTCCCCATTCTGATCAGAAGTAGCTCCTAGTTTGGCTCAACTGGGCTTTCGGTTCTCTGGAAAGAAGGATTCCTGAACTTCCGAAACTACCAGAAAAATAGGATGCCGGGTTGGGAGCTTTGAGGTCGCCTGAGCCGAAAGCTGCACATCAAGCCACGGAGATGCATCGAAAAAGAAAAAAACATCAACAAAAATAAAGCTGATTCTGAGAACACATCATGGGTGTGCGCATTCTTGAGGGTACCCTTTTCAGGATGGTTTAAAGGGAAAGCTTGAAATTATATACTGTTTCAGAGGACTCCCAAGTCCGCATAGCTCCATTTCTTGATCCTGGCAACCTGCGTGTGGGGGAAGCTCGAGCAATGTTGCCAGAGAACGGCAAAAACTGATGGCTCCTGACACGGCCGTCATTGCGGTTGGATGCTTTCAAAGAAGACCATGGTTGTGACACAAACCCACAGGGAAGTTCATAGAGGAGACTTGAAAAATTGAGGGTCACGTATGATGTAGCGCCTATGTAGGTGTGGAAGGCTTTCAAGAGAAAACAATCCATTGTTTGGGGCCTCCCATTTTAGACAACACCAGTGTGGCTGATGGTTTTAAAGATAATCCCCTCCAAAGCAAAGGAAGGACCCAAAAAATAAACCACATGCCACATGTAATATCATGAGGCACATCTCATACTTTCATGGCAGAACATGAGACACGCAAGCCGTTGTGTTGCGCTCACGACAACGACGACCACAACCACGACCACGACCACGATCGCACAACCACAACAACAACAACCACAACAACAACAACCACAACAACAACAACAACAACAACAACAACAACAACAACAACAACAACAACAACAACAACAACAACAACAACAACAACAACAACAACAACAACAACAACAACAACAAATTCTGATTAAATGGTCAGATCCATGAAAGTCCAACCATCCGAGACACCACGTCCGCCTCTTCTTCCGCAGCTCCTCGCTCCAAAGCAGCTGGATGCGGTAGATGGTGTGGGGCCGCGCCTCACGCTGGACTCGTCCCCCCCGCCGCTAAAACGTTTCAATATGCTTTTGGAGCAGCAAGGGGTGGTGAGTCAATGTTCCACCCAAAACTCCCATGTAAAGCGTGTCGAAAGTTTAGCCTAGAAAGCACTAGATGTCATCAAACGTCGACCCAGCTGAAGGACCCGTCGCACGTTGGTTTTGTCACAAAAACATCATCCAAATGTTGGTGTCTTCTAAAGTCCTAAGCTGGCACCGAGACCCAACATGATACACGGAATGGCACCAGCAACAAACCATATGCCATCAAGGACACACGGTGAACGAATCAGCAATTCTTACCCACGGTATGTGATCACCCTCTGCAAATATATGTTGTTTGACTCTCTCTCTGTCTCTCTCTCTCTCTCTATCGTTCTTGGCATGTTCACTGAATTTGCTAAATCGCATTGTGTTGCTGATATATGTGTCTGTATGTTGTAGTTTGCTTGTGTATTTCTGAACTCACATGTATCTATGTGTGTTTGTGTGTAGCGGATGTATGTAGTTATATATATATTGGTATGTTTTGTTTGAATCTATTTCCTTGACGTTGGTCCTTATGTTTCCATTTTAAAATACTTTATTGGTGCTGGTTGCTTCTGTTTATGTATTTGGTTCTCATTGGTTAATTCATGTTACTGTGTACAGCGTTCGTTATTTTTATGTTTTGTGTTAGCTCTGTGTTGTGTTGTTTTGTAGCTGCTTCCTATATTGTGGCTATGTATTCATGTCTCCCTTTCTTAAATTATATTGTGCTTTTGTCTGTCCCCTGTTGCTGGCTGTCCACAAGCTACGTGTAACTAAAGGAACCATGCATGTCTTTCCCTGGTCACCCTTTTGGCCAGCAACATAACTTGCTGAACACATTCGCACACTCCTAAAACCATGTAATATCAAACGTCAGCTTGAATATAACCCCGTCTATCCTCTTTGCATGAAGCTAAAGGTGGGCAGCATGAACCACCCGGAAAATTCATCTGACTTGCATCAACCAAAGTGGTAAGAGGCGCTTCCAGCCCATAAGTGGAAGTTTCTCAAGAGAATATCTGCAAATGGTAGGTTTCCTGAAACGCCCAACTGGGCTGTCCTCAGATTCCCCTCTAAAAGTTTAACTTTTACAGTAGTGGGTTAAATGGAACCCCCCCCCACTACACACTAAAACACCCAACACGTTAGGGGATAGCTGGGAGCCAACAAGCCAATTCATCGTGGATCAAAATGATCAAAGCTAAACCAATTTGGGTCGTCTTGGCACTCGAAAGAAATTGACCAGTGATGCCTTGTCCTTGGCGCCATCGATCAGCCAGGTGTGGCCTTGCCAGTGAATCAAAGGAGGCCTCCCCGGGCAAGAAGTACACCAAGCCACAAACAGGAGTAAACGACCAACATTTTAGGCCAAGTTTTCTTGTGATCTTTGGGGCTCCCGAATCCTCTCTCATGTCACTCTTCTCCACCATGGCTCAGGCTGCGATTGCTCAAAAAGCGTGGCAGTTGTATTTGGAGCGGCCGAAACTCAGCTCTGTTTTTGACTCAGCGAAACGTCATCGCTGATCACTACGTCGAGCTTTTCAGTTGGTTCTGCATTTTAACAGTATGTCCAAAACCTGAAATAAGGAATTCCCAGGTACAGGATCTTTACCATGGTTTTCGCTCGTTTTGCCCCCGAATCGATGGGCTCGCCCAAAAAACCTTCTCCTTGCTGCCATCTAATTGGACCACGGGGGGGTGCACAGCGACCACGGCTGCTATGGTCGACATAGGGTGCAGGTTTCGGTTTAGGGACAACACGGGCTTGCCTTGGCGGGCTGCAAGGCACGGAGCAGGAGCCACGGAGCCAAAACACGTTAAATTAGAAGCACCAAATACCATGCGTCGGGTACACGAGGTTGCTTTGCAGACCCTGCCAGGTAAACAATCCCAAGAAACCCAAGGCACTGGACCATTTTTTGCAAGGTGAAGGGAGGAACGGCTCACAAGCCTGACTGGAAGCTTCACAACCTTCGGCTCCGGGGTCCAAGGTGTGATGTGGGTTACCATTCAATGGGAACCCAGGATTAAGAACTGGTTGATTGAGAGCTGGGGTTAATTTGGATCGCCACGGTCTTGGGGGACTATGGGCTTTGGGCGTTTACTAGGGTTAACCACTGAGTAACTCTGCTTAAATGTAACCTACATGGGGGCTTGCAACTGTGGCTATTCTGCTTAAATTATAACCCACACGTAGCTGTGGTGGGCTTGAACCTGCGTGGTTACTGACCACTAAGCTGAGTCCTAATCTGTGCTGTTTCCGGTAAGGTTGTGCCTTTGATCTTGAACGACTTCTGGAATCAACTTGAGGTTGGCAAGGTACCGTGGATGGACGAAATCCGTTCGCCCCACTTTGAAACCATGGTTGAAGCCATAACGTTTGTTTGATATTTACAGGATAATCATTGGTTTTCTTCAAGGTGCGATTTCTGGATTTTGAAACCATCCATGTCTTAAAATAGGTGACACCCAAAAGGAGAGCACATGTCCTTTAGTTTCCCTTAAAAGCCAACCAACAAAGGGAGTTCCCCCAAAAATGGGCTGTCCTCAGATCCCCGCTAAAGGTTGAACTCGTGACTAAAATTCGGAAACCCAACCACTAAATCGTCCCTAGAAAGGATTAACAAGCTAAGCTGAACCGGATGGCTGGGAACCACCAAGCCAAGTCAACCAGGATCAACATGATCAAAGCTAAACCAACTTGGGTCGCCATGGCAATTACTCGGCAAAGAAATTGACAAGTGATGCCCTGTCCTTGGTGCCACCAAGAAAAGCACATCCCAAAATTCCAACCAAGGCAACCTGGATCGTACTTCCTTTAGTTTCCCATGTGTCCCTTTAAAACCAACCAACCAACCAACCAACCAACCAACCAACCAACCAACCAACCAACCAACCAACCAACCAACCAACCAACCAACCAACCAACCACCCACCCACCCACCCACCCACTAACCCACCCACCCACTATATAACCCACCAAGCCACCCACCCACCCAGCCACCCACCAACCCACCAACCCACCCACCCACCCCCCCACCCACCCACCCACCCACCCGCCACCCGCCACCCGCCAACCCGCCAACCCGCCAACCCGCCAACCCGCCAACCCGCCAACCCGCCAACCCGCCAACCCGCCAACCCACCAACCCACCAACCCACCAACCCACCAACCCACCACCCACCAACCCACCAACCCACCAACCCACCACCCACCAACCCACCCAACCCACCAACCCACCAACCCACCAACCCACCAACCCAACCACCAACCGCCACCACCCACAACCCCACCCCAACCCACCCCAACCCACCAACCCACCAACCCACCAACCCACCAACCCACCCACCCACCAACCCACCAACCCACCCACCCACCCACCCACACCACCCACCCACCCACACCACCCACCCACCCACCACCCACCCCAACCACCCCACCAACCCACCAACCCACCAACCCACCAACCCACCAACCCACCAACCCACCAACCCACCAACCCACCAACCCACCAACCCACCAACCAAACAACCCACCAACCCACCAACCCACCAACCCACCAACCCACCAACCCGCCAACCCGCCAACCCGCCAACCCGCCAACCCACCAACCCATCAACCCACCAACCCACCAACCCACCAACCCACCCACCCACCCACCCACCCACCAACCCACCAACCCACCAACCCACCAACCCACCAACCCACCAACCCACCAACCCACCAACCCACCAACCCACCCCGCCAACCCGCCAACCCACCCACCCACCAACCAACCAACCAACCAACCCATGTCTCCTTTAGTGTCCCATGTCAAAAAGAAAGTCCCCCAAAGGACACCCCAAAAAACCTCCAAGCTCCAACGGGTCAAATGGCCTGCTGGAGCTGCGCCGGGGCCGATGACCCCCGCCTGCCGAGAAGAAGCTTGTTTCGCCCTGGAAAAAGTAGTGATTTTAATAATAATGATAATGATAATAATAGTAATGATAATACTAATAATGATAATAATGATAATGATAATAATAATGATAATAATGATAATGATAATAATAATAATGATAATAATAAAAATGATAATACTAATAATAATGATGATAATGATCATAATAATGATAATAATAATAACAATAATAATAAACGGAGTCCACCTGAGGGCGACATGTTTCGACCTTTCTCGATTTTGTTCAGGTTGGTTGGTAAGTTGGTAAGGGAACACTGAAACAAAACCGATTCCATGGAAGCTCCCGAATGGAGCCCGACATGGAAGACTTGAAGTTCCATCTGCAGAGGCCTGGGAGCTTCCATGAGGCCATGGGTCAAAACCCAAATCGTACCCCCAGTGAACATCCCAATCCCCACTAAAATCGACTAAAATGGCTGGTGCACCGAAACTCCCAAAATGGGATCCCAAAACGGTTTTGAATCATGGCCATCTTAGTCTGAGCGAGTGCAGACTTGGGTCCTGAATTCACGTGATCTGAGATTGGCTCCTCAATGCTGAGGAGACACCCAAGAAGCGATCGTCAGACCTACTGTGGATGGACAAAATCCTGCACCACCCAAGAAACAATGGAGGACCATTGTTTGTTGGTATTCCCAAGGTTTCTTAGGTGGTGCAGGATTTCGTCCATCCAAGTATGAAACAGTGAGAAAATCCATTTTTGGCCACCCTTGCAACAGGAGGTCCCAAATTCTTGCACGCCATGGCGAATTCATATCCTCTTCCCGCGATTGGGAGCAATGACAGCCAAGCAACGACATCTATGACAACTCACAGTATAGGACCCAATCCGGTCTATGGCAACAAGTCTCCAGCATTCGAGGTGCCATTGAGACCACAATACCTGGAGCTCTTGGGGGAAATTGGGCATGCGGCGTGATGTTTCCGGACCGCCTCCTGATCAGCCAACTTCTTGGTGGGAAAGAGCTTCATGTCATCAAACCTGACCGAAAGACTCTCAACACATGGAGCGGATGGAGGGTGGGACACCGCACAGTGTGGGTGGAGTGGGGGGTGGCTGTGGGTCAAAAATGGGTACCCAAAATGAAACCCTAGCAACTGGAAACAAAGACTAAAACCTGCGTAACCCTCGCTCTTTATTTGTGAGCCACACCCACATCTGAACGACGTGTGTCTCGCTGCAAGTCGTACAATCATTCTTGTCCCGATTTCTAGACCTGCGGCACAGGAATTCCGGCTCCATAAACCCGAAGGCGAACGATCGCTACGTTGCTTTAGATATGTTCTTGTTTGAAGTGCGTATTTACCTGGCTGGCTGTCTGGTTTGTGGCGTGGTTTGCTCGGATGGCTGAAACATGTTGAAAAGTGTGTTGCTTGGCTGGTTGGCTTGGCGGAGGGGCTGATTGACTTGGTGGCTGTATGAAAACAACGGGATGAGACCAAACACGTAACCGACCCGCTTTCGCGGAGCAGCTTGACGCCGCGGCACCACATGAGTCCCTTGCAAAGATACAGCCAGAGGGACAGTGCAAGCAAACCCACCAGTTGAGCGTAGAAATCACAGAGTGTCCCTTTCCTAGCACTTGGGTCATGTACTACAGGAGCAATGGCAGAAGGGCGCTCAAAAAGCAATCTTGGTTTGCATATAACGAAGCGCTTATTAGGTTGGCCTTGGCACCTTGCTTGGCATGTCATGGGTCAACACATGGCAGGGAACATCCCATCACATCCAATGGGTGTTAAAACACATCATTCATGTTTACCCCATATTAATGGGGTGCTTCTCCCTGGGTTCAGTGGGGAATCAGACCACTTTTGGAGGGGCCCAAAGAACAGCGCACAAACATCCTGGGAAAAAAAGAACTCGGATGTCACTGCTGAGTTCAATGTGTTTCGCCACGCATAAGCGACATAATTTTGAGCGCCCCAAGTCCGTTGACTGCTGCTTCCGCCAACACGGTTTCAATTATTACTTGTAGGTTCTGCTATGTATAAAGCGCAGGGATAAAAACTGGGTCCTCCAGTTCTGTAATCTGTTTTAGTAGAACAACCCTCTCCCAAAAAAGGGGAAAAAGGGCACCACTGGGGGACCTAGAAAAGCCACCGAATCATGGGCTTAACTCAATGTTTAGCGAGTTTGACCCAAATCAAAGGAGATTCGTGCCTTCAGGTCTCACCAATGTCCAAGACAAATGAGGGCAGGTCAAAACCGAGTACACGGTCCATTGGTTTCATGTGGCCATGGGCCAAAATCCCGTACCCTCAGTGAACATCCCAATCCCCCTAAAATAGACTAAAATGGGTGGTGCACCTACCTCAAAATGGCACCATTGGTTTTGACCCACAGCCATGTTAAGTTTCGAAGGTCAAGAGGATTATTTGCACACACCCTGACTTGAAGTCCCCCAAAGGGGGGTGAGAGAGTGCAGGTGTGTGCAAGTTGACACTTCTGGCTAAGAAACTCCGCCGGCAATGGACAAACTGAAGGGTAAAACTGCCGCCGTTGCGGATAAACCGATCCTTGTCCGGTCTTTCCCAGGCAAGCGTTACACAGGTTCTAAGCTAATTACACAATCTGCAAATCCTACAGAAAATCAACACCTGGAATAAGCAAGTGTTTTGGACCTACATCATGGTGAGCTCTGATTTTACGCGCTGAGCTCGCCATTCGAACATCCCTACCCTAGCGTGGCTGGGGCTCAAACCCATCACAGGAGATCTGGAACTGCTCGCGGAGAGCCTGGCGGGTTTGCACAAAAGGAGAAGCTCTGCAAACCGACAACAGGGATCCTTACATTATACACGTGAGCATTGCCTTGTAAATGGCGGCTTCCCTTTATTTTGGTGGAGCAAGCCATGCTTAAACGGGGCAAAATGTGTCTTTTAAGGAGCCCTGTACAAGCAGTGGCGTTTGCACTTCTTCATCTTAACCTTCAGGGGCCAGAGGGTCATACCCTGCATCGAGACTTATTTGCGCGGATAGCGGGTGTGCTGCGCTCCATGTAAATTGAGCTGGGTGGACATCAGCCTGAAACATGACGGAGATTGAAACTGACATCTGCGTGGTCGGTGTGGTGGATACTTGAATCTGGTACAAGCAGTGGTTCAACTCGATCTCCCAAGTGCTGGCTGGACATGCGGCTGATTTACGGCCGGTCTTCTGGTCAACAGTCAAAGAAGTTCAAAATGCATTTCAAGTTGTGATGGTTGCCACCTGCCTGCTCAATCAATGAAGAAACCATTCACAGAACATTGGTCGAACGCGGTCACCTTCTCCTTTCCTCCAACCCCAGCACACACAAAAACAACATAAACACATGCAACAAAACAAATTGAAGACGACACTGACGGATATTATTCCGCTCCGAAACACACGTAAGAGAGGACGACTCTTTATGGAGCACCAATTCATTTCGGCGGACGTGTCGCAGATGTGGAGCCAAACCCGCGGCTGGGAATTCTCGTGTCACGGCGCCCGGCGCGGTGTTTGAATCGGTTGGAACACGGATGTCGAAAGCAACCCGCACCGAGAAACACAAATTTTTGGATCAGCCAGTCCACAAAAAGACCTGACAGAAGACACAATCCTTGGATCCATTCTTAAGAATTCACCTGATGACATCTGTGAGGAAGACGAGTAGAATCCGACGCAATCAATTGAAATGTTTCGGCATCGTGCAAGGAATGGTTCAAGTTTACCATGCTTGATCTGTGGGAGGAATAGAATGTCTGCTTTTTGCTACGTTGGATTTCTGCTGATTTTGTGTAACAATCTTCCTTCAAACGTTGGTTTCTGGTGTGATACCAGGAAAACCTGGAGTGCACTCCACGGTTTTCGGCCCTGGATTCCCTTCCCGGCATCCAAAGTTTCGTCTACGGCCCCAGGAATTCCAAGTTGCCTCACCGAGCATCATGGCGTAGCAGTACGCCTTCAGCGAGGCATCCCACGTCCTTGACTCGAGGCGCCATGATGCCATGGACCAGTGCGTCGGCCACGTCGAATTCAGGCGGGAGTGGAATTCAGTCTGTCTTTGGTAGCAACGGAATGGCCGTGAAGGCATGTCAGACGAACTTCAACATGCCTTGGAGGCTACCGCGAAAGAACTCAATTCTGGCCAGGACACATCCGATGCCCCCCCTTTCTGTGCAAAATGCAAAGTCTCCCCATGAGCCCATCTCCAGGAAACCGCACATCAATACGTGACGCCCAAGCTGCAAAAACCAAGCTGAATGGTCTAGGGCGCCAGCATTTTGCCGTACGACCATCCGTTGGAGCTGCTCATCACAAAGTACCTGGAGCGAATCTTTGCGGGCACAACGCCCTCAAATGGGTTACCCTCCCACCAATTTTCTGTTGCGGGGACCGGTTCCCTGTGAGGTTCCATGTGAATTGGTGGAAGAGTACCCCAGAAATGCGGAATGATCGTTCTGCCAGATCGACTTGAATAGGCAAAGCGGCGCGAAAGCCACCCGAACGAAAGGCGCTGCGCTCTGAAGGGGTATCCAGGAGCTCGCTTATCTCCAAAACAAGACCGATGTTGTCGGCTCACATCGTATTGGCCGAACAGTGTGTTGAAACTTCTCAAGTACTCACTGGCTGAGTGGATGGCCCAGAAAATGTCCAAACTTTAATTTGTCACTAAAATGGTTCATGAACTCAGGAAGTGAGAGTATGTCTATTGCCCGGGAGTGACCTTCCTCATGTTGCGGCGACAGGTCACTGGCATTCTGCCACTCGCCTTTGCGGTCGCTTCGCGTAGGGAGGAGCCTGCTGGTGGCGCTTGGAGTTGGCTTCGTGCCGACCCTTCTCCCTTGTCCGGGCATCCTTGAGACGAGGAACAGGTGGCAGTGGGTCAAAACTGGGTCACCGTTTTGGACCCCCAGTAAATGGAGCCAAGGAGTACAACCTGCGGTTTGCTGCCTAGTAAATGGAACTAAGGACTACAATTTGCGGTCCATATCCTGGTGCTTTCATTTTGACCCATACCCAGGTGACCTCTGTCTCGTGATGCCTTGCTGCAAGGTGCTTCTTCGCATAAGCGGCTTGTGCTGCACAAAGGCCACGAGTTTGTATCCAAAAATCTGCCGGACACGGATCAAGTCTGATTCCAGATCGAACCCGCTTAATCAGTCCACCGGGTTACTGGGAAGATCACTCCAGGGTGCTTTCCTGATAAAACCCCTTGATTTGGTTTACCCCGTCTTTGGGTCGTGTCGCGCAATCCACCAGCTGTGCTTCATCAAATCACGTCGGAATGGGGGGCACTCCGACTTCCCCTGCAGCCGGGCACCTGAGAGAAGGTCTGCACGGGCAGGTGGACCGTTCCTACTGTGGATGGTTGCGAAATCCAGAAATCGCACCACCTTTCAGAAATCTCGGGTTTTTGCTGATGGATTTTGTCCGCCCACAGCAGCCCCAAAAAGTTGGAATCAGGGTACTTCGAAGACTGATCAGCTGCTTGATGCTTGACAGAAACGCTCGTCCCGGTGGAGTTCCCCAGTCTGATCCCGGTCGCAAGAGCGCAAATAGTTTGGCACTTCCAATGGCGCGAAGAAAGGACGGTGTCATCTGCCCACTGGGCCTTTCAGGTCGCCAAGTTCGTGAGGCAACCAGGTTTCAAGGTAACACGTGTAGACAAAAAGAAGGCTTGAGGACGAAGGCCCGGCTTGTCCCATTGCTCCCAAACCTGGGCTGCCCTCAGATCCCCCGCTAATAGTTTAACTTTTAGTCAGTGGGCTAAATGGAAACTACTACTACGCACTAAAAGGCTAAAAGGCTAAAAGGCTAAGAGGCTAAAAGGCTAAGGGGATGGCTGGGAGCCACCAAGAAACAAATCAGCCCGCAGTTCCAAGCTGTCCATTGCTGCCAGGACCTCGGATGAAGCTTGAAAAATCTCTGGTCCGTTAAAGGTACTGCTCCTATAGAAAGCAAGCTGCAAGCCGCTCAGTCGACGAGCGCAAAAAAACAATGTGCCCTTCTTCGGGATTTTTCTTGGCGCTCACGAGTCACGTGCGACACCATCAATAGTTCATGGTGGTTTGGCGCGCCTTGATCTAAACTCATACCCAAGCAGGAAACACGCAGTGCCATTCAACATCATGTTCTGTGATTGCCCCCCCCCTCCCCCTGGTATTTCTTTCTGCTGGCTTTTCCAGTCAAGCTTCTGGTCTTTGTGTGATCGTTCCTTGAGCAAGTGAGACAAGTATGTCAGACATTCATTGAATCATATCAATTCCAGAAATGCCACATTCAAACCTGTAGCCCGCACACGGTGACACAAACTTGTGCCATGTAAAATGTGTGTTCGAGTCAAGCTTTGCTGCGCGCGGTCCTTGAAAGCAGGGCGTTCTGTTGTTCAATCTGTTCGGAAGAAGGCAAGCAATTGCTACGTTGTTGGCCTGTGTGCTCGTTTGCGGATACTTGCGTTTGTTTTGCGGATACTTTGCTCGTCTTGCGAATAGTTGCGCTCGTGCTGCACTTTCATTTCTGCGCGCCCCTACAGCGACCAATCATCTTGGGGGATAGACCCTAGAAAAACCAAAGCTGCTCGAAACGCATATGTCCGGCCGATTTGTTGAACTAGTACTACAATGACAACTACGAGTACGTTACGAATCAGAACGTGGCAAACATTTGTGCTACGTTTCAGGAATGAACGTGTATACATCGAGCAAGACTTGAGGAACTTCAAGAGAACCCCCGAACAAAGCTGCAACGAAGCTTCCTAGAAATTATGCCCAGGAAATCTGCCAAAAACTAGCACTCAAGAAGCGTCATGTGTCTTGGCCTGGTGGCACAAAAACCACTCCAAGTGCTAGCCGCCCGTAATCCGAGGTCAGGACCAACTGTGTACTCACCTCAGCAACATAAGTTCTCAAGGCAAGTCTCACAATTCAAAGACAAAACCCACGTGCCCTTGTTTGGAACGCTGGTCACGCGGCAGTTGCAGTATCCTACTGATGGACGAAACCCATTCGCGCCTCAAAAATTCGGGAACGACGATTCCCCTAGAAATGCCAACTAATGGTTTCAACCCTGGTTTCAAAGTGGTGCCTACGAATTTCGTCCATCCAGTCGGATTTTTGTGTGTGGGTCCTGGCAACTCTCACATAATGGGTGGTTCAGGCGTTCCGCAGCGAAGCCGGAGCCGGAGCGGGATAAGAGATCTGTTGAGCCTATGTTGGTTTAGACATGAAAATGCAACCTTTTTGAGGGGACCCCAAAAGTTATGGTTTTCCTTTTGGGTTCCCTTTAAAACCAACACAGGTTTAAGTGGTGCCCTCAAACAAGACACATCCGATATGTTTACACCACTTTACTGGTGATTGCTCAACATTTTTCACCAAGTCTGATCAACAGCAGGACCTCATTGGCCCCGTGATCGCTGACCCAGTAATTTAAATCATCTTGCAGCTAGAGAAAACAGCTTCCCCTGAAGCTGGAAAGCCTAGATGGGGATGTCGAGATCCTGACATGCTGAACGTGCTGGAACATGAAGGAAGCTATTTCAACTTGTTTGGGTACCTCCCCTACTGATCAACCAGTTTTTTTCCTGAAGTCTCCCCTATTATTCAACCAGGGGCGTATGAAACTTGGGTCCTTGTTTAGTTTGACAAGTACACGTTGTCGTTTTTTTAGTGCTGTCGTTGGATGCTGGACTGTGGGTGGCCCCATGTTCCTCCCAAACCAACTAGCCCAATCGTTTGAAGGTCTCTCAAAATAGGGGTCCTTCATGGGTCAGTGTCCCTTCTTTCCCTTTAAACGTTAACCGGGTCCACCAATCTGAGACACTCCCATATATTGTCGCTGACTTGACCAATCTTGCTGCCATGCTCGAACCCGAGCACTTGAAGAGCACTTGCTACACCGGCAAAAAGCAGACAATGATCGAGGCAACTTGGTTGATGCAAGCCACCAATTAGAGTTTCAAAGGGAAACCCAAAGCAGAGGACACCAAAAGGAAGCCAACAAGAACCAACGAGAAACCGAGCATTTCAGGGTGCCCCTATTTGGAGACACACCTATTCGGGCTCGGTCTGGCAAGATTCAGCTGCCGCGCGATGGTGATTTGTCATGCCGCGCTGTACCAAAGGCTTCAAATAGTGATGATGAGTTACCTGGAGTCTCCAAAGCCCTTAAAAATTGGGCTTATTACCCAAAAGAAAGGGGTCCTGACCTCATTGGAAAAGGGCCATGGATAGTTCTGTTCACGGCCAAAACGGCCAAAACGGGCCCCTTGCAGCTTCGCGGCTTCGCCCCAACAGAGGGCCCACGCAAATGAGCCGTGTCCCCCCCCGTTCCTGGCACCCCACTTTCCGGCCACCACAAGGGCCTGCCCAAAACCGTCTTGAACTGACCCAATGCAGTGATGATGCGAGGTAATTATTTTCTTGGGATTGACTGTCAACTGCCATGTGGAAGCCTTAAAAAAACAGTGGTCACATGTCACACAGGTCCACAGTTCTATTGTTCGGCTGCCCGTTGTCTTCTCTTCAAACCAAAATAACATGGAGTACACTCCCAAAACCCACATGCAATTTTATGACCTTCCCGAAAGAACAAAGCCTCACAAGGAGCCTACCGTGATAACCCTCAAAATATGCCCTCCACCAGAGCCTGGGCAGGGAAGCCATAGCTTGCAGGGGCCACAACTTATTGGTATGTCTCAAAATGGGGACACCCCTGAACATGGTTTTCCTTCTGGTGTCCTTTCAAATTGTCAAGTGAGGAAAGGGTACCTTCAAACAATATATTTGGTAGAAAGCCACCGAACCTTCACTGGCTTCAAAAAGCAGCTGTGGTTCAAACCTCGCACCACCAATCCAAACCACCAACCAAGGGGTACATGAACTTAGCTCCCCGGTTTTCTTTCCTACCACCAAACCACCACCTCACTTGCCACCCAGAAAAAGAAGAAAACAAAAAGATTCACCTGGGGCATGTTTTTCAACATGAGCCAGAAAAGGGGAAAAACACAAAGGTCAAATCCGGTCGAGTCGCTGTGGGCCAACTGAGAAGCTTCCATTTGCTTCTCCACCCTAGAACAATTAAAACATGTATGTAACTAAAATAGATATGTCCAGTGACAAACTCCAACTTTAAGACCAACTTAAGGGAACCTTAAAAAACAAAACAAAGAACGTGTTATTTTCAGTAAATGGAATCTTGGAGTGTTCCATGGACGGTACCCCTTTTAAAGGTTGGCCTAAAATGCGAAACCAAAGGATACCCGATGGACGGAAGACATCGACCCGTATATTGTTTTCTCCTCCGAGCCACCAGTGAGGCCCTCCTGCGAGTCCCCGTGCTCTTCTTCGTAGAGCTCCACGCCTGGCGTGGAAATGCCCGGGCTCCCCTTGAGGTCTCCATTCAAACAATAGCAAGAAGAAACGGACAAAGCAGAGCAACACAAACAGCCAAATAAAGCAAAGTAAAGCAAAGCAAAGCAAAGCAAAGCAAACAAACAAGCACACAACATGACTGGGTTCCAGTTGGTTGCCAATTTGAAAACACGGCCCGAGAAGGGCGGAAATCCCTTTCACTTCTCAACATAAACACAAAGATGGGTGGACCTCTGTCCTTTGGCTTCTCCTTTTAGCACACCCAACATGGGTTTTCGGTTTTGTTGGGATTCCATAACCCAAAATAGTGCCGACTCAACACGTATCTCACCTTGCTGTCCAGTTTTCGCTAAGGCAAAGAAGAAATCCCATGACTCCTGCGCCAGACTTTGACCTGTAAAAAGTGGTCTTTGCTGGCTAGGGGAAGCAAAAAGGAAACCTTAAAGAGGGAAAGGGTCAACAGGTTTGACAAGGCGCATAATTTTATTGAAATGTGACGGAGATGCCCGGTCTTGTTTTGGCACTGACAAACTTGACAACGAGTGCAACTTGCACGACGCTGGCATTGCTGACTTGGGCGAGCCAAAATTTCGCTTGCCATCAATACCGCACAAAGTGTACTCGAACATGCTGCTTTTCATTCCCCCAGTTGCGAGAGGCGTCGCGTGGTGCACCCGCAGCTTGAATATCGGAGCATGGCCTCAAAATCACCCGAAACGCGGTTTACATGTCCTCCAGATGTGAGTTTGCAATTACCCAAGACCCTCATTTTGTATCATCTCGCTCCATGGAAAGTGGACTGCGAAACCAACGGAACTGAGAAACCACAAAACTGCTTCTTGATGGAGAAAAAAAACAAAAACAAAAAAACAAAACAACAACTCCACTCCCAGCATCCCCCCTGTCAAGAAAAGAACAACTCTCATTTGTGTCCTTTTAGGGGAAATAGATGGATATCCCTGGTAGATGCTTAAACCACAAGGCAAACAGGTAAACCACTATTTCGCTAGCAAAACCACCGAAAAGGACACCTGGCCATGGGTCAAAACCCAATCGTACCCCCAGTGAACATCCCAATCCCCACTAAAATAGGTTCTAAAATGGGTGGTGAATTCACCAATCCCAACCACAGTGGGATCCCAAAACGGTTTTGACAACCACAGCCACCTATGACCACTCTGTCTTTTTCCTTGGCATCGCGTTCTCCCCGTTCTCCCCGCCCGGCAGCGGCATGGTGAGCTTCCCGAACTGCTCCACGGTCCGCAGGATGCGGTCGCAGCCTCGCCCCACTCCGACATATCCACCAACGGCTTCGTTTTTTTTTGTTTGTTTTCTTTTGGGGGGGGGGGTTCACGCGGATTAAACATCAGCTTTCTGGCCAAAAGGTGAGCTTCCTTCTATTTTTTCTTGGGGTGGGGAATCCGCTTTGCGGAAGTCCAGGAGCTCGTTTTTTGGGGGACCTACAGAGTTTGAACTGCAGGCTTTTTGGGATTGCTTAGCCCGTAGTCTGCTTCTTGAGGGTGCCGGTGGGTTGCCTACCCCAAAAGACTGTTGTTTGATCCACTTACAAGAATTATGCCAACACTTTCTGGCCTGTAACACCTAAGAATGTCAAAAACAAAAAAGATGTCCTAGAAAGCTGGTCGAAAACGGCAAGGACGCATATATACTTATCAACAAATGTGTGTCAACATGATGACAAGCGCATCAAGTTGACATTCACTGCCAGCCAACTGCCGAGGGTCAGCCGAATATGCCAATTGTTTCAACCATATCTGTTGGCTCTTCCCATGGTGATTTGAAGGGCCGGCATCCCGGATCGAAACAAATTTCAAGGAAACGCCAACAAACTGCCTGCTTCAAGGGACCCAAATGAAGGAATGTAGCCATGGGCTATGCGATGCCTTTGTGCTCTTTTTCTGTGTCTCAGCAGCAAATTTCGGGGGGAATCACCAATGTTGATCGGCCAAGAAAGGCTCCCTGGATATCCTCCTCCTTTACATCACCCCAGAAGGCAGCTCACCTAAGAAGCTGAGGTTGACAACCCCCAAAGAAAAAAACATAGGAACGATCCAGACATGCACCCGATGCCACCGGCCCCGCGGCCCCGGGGTCCTCCTAGGATCCCGGCCGAAGCTCATCCTCTGCTGCTGGGGCGTGGTGTTGCGAGGACCAGCTTGTGAGCGACACTGGGCGCACGGCATTCGCGTGGCGGGCATATATATATA